>VXAL01016726.1:29328-121220 GCA_013399475.1 Chauna torquata
AAAGGCAGCAAGCGGAGGCGCGGCTGCGGCGTGATCCTCAAGGTACCGCTCCTTCCCCTCGGCCGGGGTTACGCTGGTGTATGTGGCCAAAACGTAGCGCAGAGCGGGGCGGAGGTGAGGGAAGCAGCCTGGGGCGGGAGGGGGAGTGGGCGAGAAGCCCCTTCCTTGGTGTTGAGACGGTGCCCTGAATTTTCCGAGATCAGCGTACGGCTCGGCTCGGCGCTGCCTGTGCGAGCCGCTGCCCGGGTTACTCGAACGCTTGCTCCGGCAGAAGCCGGGTGAAGCGGCCGTGGCTGCTGGGCTCTCCTCCCCCGCGGGCAGCGGGGCTGCCAGCCCTGCCCAGCCGCTGCCGGAGGGGCCGGAGCGGCGGCAGGCTCGGGAGGAGGCTGCCCGGGCGGGCGCTTCCCGGATGGGGAAACAAAGTGTAGTTTGTGAGGAGCAGGGGGAGGTGATGGGGGAGAGGGTGATGGACGAAGAAGGGTAATCCCACGTCGGCGGGGTTGGGGAGGGTGGCTGTGGCGGTGAAGGGAGGGATGGTGAAGCTGACTGAGCCTGCAAGCTGTGCAGCTTCTTCTCTTTCAGCTGCTGAAAGTTTGAGGTTACTGACTTACTGAGAGTGATCCGCTTAGTTCCCAGCTAGGTCTAAGTCAGCAGGATTGTCGTGGGTATTGGCTCCTGGGTTTTCTGGTTCTCTTATGTCTTTCATCTTTTTGACATCGAGGCCTTGTTAGAGGATCAACAGGCACAAGTCACACCTGTGAAAATTCCAGTCAGGAAAATCTCTTCACCATGAAGATGGTCAAACACTGAAACAGACCAGAGGGGCTGGGGAACCTCTGTCCTTGGACATGTTTGCTGTTTGATAAGGCACTGAGCAGCCTGAGCTGCCATCAGGGTTGGCTTGGCATTGGCTGCACCAGGTGACCTCCAGAAGTCCCTTCCACCCTGACGTATCTGATAATTACATCGGTGATAGAGATCAGCGGTGTTTGCTTCCAGGCCATAGGAGTGCTGGAAATGTCCGTGAACTTCCAGGCTGTGGGTGGCTGCAGTTAGTGTTTGTGCGTAGGGGGGAGGCGAGGGATTAGTGCTGCTGAGGGGTGCAGCTGGGAGCTGGGAAGCCTGTGTACCACTGGCTGCGATTGCGCTGCCAGAGGAACAAAGTGACGTACCTTTGCTAGCAAAGGGGTCTCCTTTGGCTGGCTGTAGGACTAAGGGAAGGTGAGAGGGAAGAAGTTTCTCTGGTCTCAACAGCATGATCACCCTCTGACTTCAGTCTCGCAATACACAGTGCGTTTTTACAGCATCTTCTGACACTAGAGGGTCTTATCTGACAACTTGTCTAGAGCAGTGATTGTGCCTGTTGCATGCTGAGAAAATGTACAAAATACTCTGCTTGATGCTAAGCACACAGAAGCATGAGACTTCTGCTGTCGGGAGTCTTTTTTCAGGTTCAGTTCAGAAGGCTGTTAAAGGTAGTATTTAAAGTAGACTGCGAATTGCACGGCTTTGGCAGTAGCAGATTATCACCTAGGTTTTACTATCGGCTGTGAGGTTTTCTGGTTTAAAGGGGCATGACAGATGGGAGAGGAAGGTAGAATAACTTGATATGGAGTTGGGGGAGAAAATATTTTATTGGTGCTGTGACTACTGTTTTACTTTGAGTTTCCCCCCCTCTCCCCAGCCCCTCAAACGAGAGAAAGGGGAGAGGAGACAAGGCAGGGAAGGGAGAAGAGGAAGCTGAAGACTCATGTGGAAGGAAGAAAAAATTCTTGAGTTCATGGTGCAAACTTTACATCATCTTAAACACAGAGTGACTGGAAATTGCTTAATAAGTGTCTAGATACTCCTTGCTGCATTGAAGGTAGTAAAATGACCAGGAGCTGGTAGCACACGGCTGCATTGCAGAGTCTTATTACTCATGACAAGCCTGTGTCCTTTCCCTGCTTGGCCTTGGGCAGCGATGTCCTGCTGCGATGGAGCTGACACAGCCGCTTGCTAGTTCCCTACCATCTGGTTGTATCCTGGACTTGAATTTCAGATCCCGGTTTTCTATGTAGTACTTATGTTCAAAGCTTTGTAAGGTTGTCTTGAAGAAAGTAATTTCAGTATCAGTGAAGAGCAGACAGGAGCTGTGCCACAGCTCTTAATTGGCCATTCTGTTCTTCAAACTACCCCTGGTGCTTTTGTTCCTCAGGCTAAAATGTGATTAACACAGGCTCCTGGGTGGAAGTACAAACAGTCAGATTCGGTGGAAAGGTTACAGATCTTTGGCTGTCCTCAGCTCTTATTTCTGAAGGGCTTTTGTTTGGAAATAGACAAGTATTCATGTCAATATCAGCGCTACTGTTACAGTGTATGGATGTTTGTGTATGTGCGTGTTGCTGGCACTCAGTTACTCTTGGGTTATTTCGGCTTGTTCAGATACAGTTGATCTGTTCTCCGACAGCATGACTTCCTAGGTTGCAGGCGTTAGGGGCTTGTAAGTTACTGCTGCTTGCTTGCCCTTGGGAAGGCAGTCACAGCTCCTTCTAGAGCTGCAGCCCCTGCTTCTTCAACGACGGGTGTCTAGGATCAGGTAGCGGTCTCTGAGAGTACTGGCTTGGAGTCTTGATAAACCACGATGAAAAGATGCAGTCCGGGGGTGGTTTCAGATGCCTCTAGCCTGCTGGACTCTGGCCTGGGCAGCGCAGAGGTCCCTGTCTGTCTGAATGTCCCATCACAGACTTGCAGGACTGTGACTTTTTGACTTGTCTCCTGCTGAGAGACCTGAACTAAGGCTCCTGGTTACCGCTGTCCTGTAGACTTGTGTTCCTTAGAAGTCATCAAGGTGGGAAAAATGAGTATGTTGGCTGGAAGCTCAGAGGGTTTTGTTCTCCTGCTCCCCAGAGCTCACATAGTACTGGTTTTCTCTGTTACCTGCGCTCTCAAAATCAAAATGTTCTAGACAAGTCTCGGCTTGTTAATGCTCTGCCTGTTATTAGCAGCACATGCAAGCGGTGGCATAGAAAGTAATTGAGAAAAGCGTGATCGGGCAAGGTCTGACACTGTGCCACCCCGCTGTAGCTGTTATCAGCGGGCACTTGGCCAGCTTCTAGGTAATGGGCTCCTTTCCTGGGAACATGGCCAGGTTTTTCAAAAACTTAATGCTTGCAGACCATATAAATTCATGCCTATATTAATATGGTGTAAAACTTTAAATTGTTTAATAGTAGATGAAGTCAGAGTCCCAAATGAAGGCTAAAACAGCTGTTATGGATTCAGAAAATGCTTTTTTTCAGAAACCACTCTGATTTTCTGTAAACTCTACAAAGCTAGTGAGAGCACTTGTGCAATAAAACCAGATGCCCTAATGCAGCAAATCTGATTATGTGAGCTAAAAAGAAGATGCTTAATTGCTTGTTATAATATTGCATACCTGCTGGGGGGATGGGGGGGAGGAGGAAGGAGAAATATTTCAGCCTTAAGGAGCCTAGGATATCAGATTTCCAAAGGAAAGGACTGTGTTTAACACAGCAGGACAATGAATTGGCCCTTTTGCACTGATTTTTAAAGCTCTGATGTCTGGTCCAGGCAAGTTAAAGTTTGCGAAAGACTTGTCAAATCCTTTACCCTTTCCCCACATTTCTAGTGCCATTACTGCGCCCTCCACCAAGCTCCCGAACTAGGCAGCAGTCTGAAACAGTTTGGACAAAAGTATTTGAAGTAAAGTGTAGGCAGAGTACAGCTGGGCATGTTAGGGTGTGTTTTATGGCTATATCAATGGTGAAGTATATGTAGCTCTTTTTTTTTTTTTTTTTGTGAGAAGAAAAATGTACTCTGAAAGTGACGGAAGCAGAGCTTTGAATTACTAAAACTGCTGCCCTCCAAAAGTTGCAGCTCTATAGATGCGATAAACTTCAGTGAAACTGGGCCTGGTATACAAAGCATAAATGGTTGTCCGCTGGTTGTCAAACAGATTTTTCAAAGGTTTGAAAAATATCATAGCCGGTTTCTGTAGGCCTGTCACACTAAGCTGAGCTTTTATTTGCTGTGTTGATTGATTGCCAGTTACTCGAGAGGATGTACCGGCGGAGCTGTTATCCATGACATTGCAGGGCCTTCGCTAGTTTATAACTTGGGGCAGTCCTTTGGAAAACTGATTGTTTCCTTCTGCAGTGCTGTGCTGAAATTATCTTAGTGTTCAGCTTCTTTTATTAAAGGCTTTTGTGTTTCTTACTCTGTGGTAAAACAGTGCACGTACTATTACCAAGGCTACTCAAGTTTCCCTGGCACGGTGCATCAGTTCTATTTGTTTGTATCTTAAAGGTAACTCTACACAATAGCAGACGTCTTTGCTATGAAGAAGTTGTCAGTAAATAGAGACCTTCTATTTAAGCCCTACAGTGTTGTCTTCTTGTGAGGCTGAATTAAAGCATTGGGCAGGAGCTCCATTAACTAAAGCAAGACTTCCTAACCAAGCTACTGAAGAAGAGACCCAATTTGATGCTTGCATCCAATGCTTCCTATCAGAAGAGAAATGGGGTAAACAGTGTCTAGGGATCTCCAGCCTGCCAAACTGAAGGTAGCCTATTCAGATGTCAATGTGGCATACAAAATGCAGCAAACTTGAAATTATGGTGTATAGGTTTACTGGTGGTGGCTGAATATTGTTCTTTGCCATTTGGTTCAGTGCTGGAAACTGGTGTTCATAAATTGCAACCACATTGCCCACCTCTTCCACTGCTGAAGGAAAGCAGACGATTCTGCTCTTACTGCCATGAACGTGGACCCATGCAAAGGGAAACTCTCTGCAGTTTTACTGGGGATTTAGTAAGCCTTGCAGTGAAGTGTATCTGGGATCCAGCATGGCAGATCTCTTGATGGAGGAGAATGAGAGTGGATATCCACCAACCACTGTCCCATTAAGAATCTTTATGGTCTTACCATCTTAAAGAAACAACCAACCAACCCCATCCTCGGAAGTAAGTGAATGAATTCTTACAGCTTTATAAGCACAGATGCAATGTCATGGGGCTTTCATGTAAGCATTTGAGAAAGATTCTGCAAACAACCTCCTGTGCCCCAAGATCAACTAAGACTTTTTAATAGTCTCATCAACGCTGCAGCTATGTATAGAATGAGCACAGCTTTAACTGAATGAACAATTAAAAACAGCAAGATGGTAGAGGAAATTGTAGTTTATGCATGTGGAAAAGAATAGTTCTTTCAGCTGGTCATTGTACTCACTACATCTTATTGCTGTTTCACTGTAATTGACTGTTAATGGATTGCCATCTGAGTGCTGTCTGGTTGCAACTGATTGCTTTCCATTGTTAGGTCACCCTCTCGCTATCTTTTTCCTTAATTGTATTATGGTAGCTTTCCCAATTCCCATATTTTTCTGTCTTGTGTTCTTCTGTTCATTGAGTTCATCTACATTCTCCTGTTATGTTCTTGCCTCGTCTCACTTATGCACTTGCATTTCAACTCTTCCAGTTGTCTGCCTTTAACACCTTCAAGATGATTTTCAAAGCTTGCTTTCTTGTAATACTTGGTGTGTAGTTCTAGCTGCTGTTTGTTGCTGCCCTTTTCCTTGCTCTGTTCCTGCTCCTATGCTCTCTTCTGTGCTGGGGGAGAGGTTCAGGAAAGTGAACTTCTGATTGTACCTTGGAAAGTATCTAAAGGTTCAAGATCTGTGTGGAAGAACCTTCTGCGAATGTTAGAGGATGAACTTCTTGAGCACAGTTGAGAAGAGCCACAGTTGTGGCTCTTTGTGTTCTGTCTTCTTCAGCACCTCCTGTTTCCTTAAAGGATAAGTGAGCGTGAGTTAGCGCGTCATCTAAATTGTTATACTTAAGACATGTTGTCTGCTCATCCACTTACACCTCTTCCCATTGCTTAGACTGATTTTTTTCCCTTGCCTGCTCTGCAAAACTGCACTGCTTCATTATAATTATTATTTCCATGAAGTGCTGTTCTTGCCATTTTGTTAGACCTAATGTCTTCAGGGCAAACAGAAGAGATGTGTGCATGGACATATCTGCATGCGACAATCTTTGAAGTTTGCGTGTGGGCAATTTCTGAAATCCTGCTCTGTTTAAGACTTGCTGTTCTGACTAGAACATCTTGGTTTCCCTTCTGACGTACGCAGTTCTGGTGCTGCTCAGCACATCAGTCTGAAAACTGAGCCACACTGAAAGGCCTAGCTTCAGGTAAACCAAAACATTTGTGATGGGCCTGAGGTGGAAACTGTGCTCTTGCATATATCCTTCTCTAAATGGGAGGAATGTCAGCCACTGAGACTTTTGCATTGAGTACATCTCTGGTATTTGAAAAGCTTATGGGAACAGTCCTCATTGTCCTCAGACCCTGTTTTTGTGGTAGCATGAGCAGTTTAGACTCTGACTTGCTCCTTGTGGTGGTTTTACCCGGCTAAACAGGCGACCTCCACCACAACCGCTTGCTCACTCCCCCTCCTCAAAGAAACAGGGGGAGAAAATATGACGGACCAGGGCTTAAGGGTTGAGATAAGGACAAGCAAGTTACTCACTAATTATCGTCACGGGCAAAACAGACTCAACATAGGGAGATTAGTATAATTTATTACTATAACTAGCGAACTAGAGCAGTGAGAAACTAAAAGCAAACTAAAAACACCTTCCCCCCATCCACCCTCTTCTACCTCCTCCCCCCCGAGCGGCGCAGGGGAATGGGGAAGGGGGGTTGCGGTCAGTCCGTATCGCTTCGTCTCTGCCGCTCCTTCATGGTCGCTCTCTGTTCCCCTGCTCCAACGTGGGGTCCCTCCCACGGGATGCCGTCCTTCCCGAACGGGTCCTGCGTGGGCTTCCCACAGGCTGCAGCTCTTCAAGAGCTGCTCCAATATGGGTCCGTACCACGGGGTCCATCCTTCAGGAGCAAACTGCTCCAGCATGGGTCCCCCACGGGTGGCAGCTCCCACCGGATCACCTGCTCCTGCGTGGGCTCCTCTCCACGGGCTACAGGTCCGGCCCGGAGCCTGCTCCTGCGGGGGCTCTCCATGGGCTGCAGCCTCCTTCAGGCCAGATCCACCTGCTCCACCATGGGCTCCTCCACAGGCTGCAGCGTGGAGATCTGCTCCGCCGTGGTACACCATGGGCTGCAGGGGGACAGCCTGCTCCACCATGGTCCTCACCATGGGCCGCAGGGGAACTTCTGCTCCGGCGCCTGGAGCACCTCCTCCCCCTCCTTCTTCACTGACCTTGGTGTCTGCAGGGCTGTTCCTCACTCCTCTCACTCCCAGCTGCTGTTGCGCAGCAGTTTTTTCCCCTTCTTAAATCTGCTCTCACAGAGGTGCAAACAACATTGCTCATTGGTTCAGGTCTGGCCAGCGGTGCGTCCCTTTTGGAGCCGGCTAGAGCTGGCTCTGATCTGACATGGGGCAGCTTCTGGAATCTTCTCAAAGAAGCCACCCCTGTGGCCCCCCTGCTACCAAACCTTTACCACTTAAACCCAATACACTCCTACGTGTGGACAAGCTACATGCGGACAGAAAGAAGCTAAGCTACCAGAGAAGCTGCCTCCTGAGTGCTCTGGCTCTGTTCACACTGGGTGTTTCTTTGGTGGCTTGTAAGGTGGTCCAGCTGCTTTTGAGTTTGTGGTGAGGCAAGCTGCAGAATTGCAGTTGACACCATGACAGGCTTTACCACTCTGTCTGCTGAGCTGTGATAATCAAGGGAGACATACAAAACTCCTTCCAAAGGAGTACAGGTGTTGCACCTCTTAAAATCAGGCTCAGGAAGTGTAGCATCAGTCTTCATTTCCCTTTGAATTCTGCTAGCAACAAACTTGTACGCATTTCTTTCCCATAACTGCCTTATTTTTCCTAATATTTCTACTCCCTTTCAGCTCTGTAGATAGCAATGCAGCTCATGGTATCAACCACAGTCTTCTGGGTGCTGTTATTCATCCTTATGTACTGTTTCATTATGAAAACTGAATTTTTTTTTCTGTTCAAAGTATATGCCAGTTGTTCCATGGCAGCTGAACTCTCCACAGGTAGGTTGCAAAGAGTTTGCTTTTAATGCAGTTGGACTGAATCAGTTTTTGCGTTTACCCATCTCTTTCCTCAGTTCAGAAAGTCTGTCATGGCATCTGAAAACAGTGCTCAGAAAACAGGTCTAATTGGAGTGCATGACTTCACAGCATGACTGGGGGGAATAAATGAGGGGTGCTGAGTAGATGACTTCTTGTAACTGCAGCAAGTGTGACTTAGTTCTCTAAGAATCTCATAGAGCAAATAAATTGGAGGATTAACTTGTCACCTTGATGGGTGTTGAGCCCCCCTCTCCCTTTTCAAAAGTACCATGCTATAACAAAACTCAACTTCCATAGCATTGTAGAACATTCATTTTCTTCTTTGAGATTTGCTGCAACTGTGTAGTATAGGTGGATAGCTGGTGAGGGGGTATGGTGTGTCCCTGCAATTGCAGAGATTTAGTCACTGAATCCTTTCAGGATGACATAGTTCTTAATGCAGAGAAGAAAGGATGAGGAGTCTGTGCTCAAGTTAATGGGGAGGCCCTGTTCTTGAGCTAGTTGCTAGCTGTGAAGCCAAGCGTGCACATAGCAAACTGGAAGGTACCTCATGGGGTGGGTTTTGTGTTAGCAGGAGCCTTGCTGGATGTTGCTAAAGATTGTATTCTAGGCTACAGTTAATGTCTAAAGCCAGATCTGTGGGGAGGGGTTGGAAACATTACACTGTCTTTTTGGCTTCTGAACCAGTTTCCTGTTTTTGCAGGTGCCTGGTAAAAATTCTGAATTATGGGGTTAATGTAACTACTAAGCTGTGGTGTGAGTAATTAATAATAATTATTGTTTTTCAAACCTTCTGAGACTGACATCCTTGATATCTAAGGGCTTCTATCATAAGATTCACTTCCTGACATATAGAGGCTCCTGGCAATGCAGTAGCCTCTCCACAGATTTTCTTCAAGATGCAAATTGATAACTTTGTTCCTCTGACCTCTCTAGAGTGCTGCACAGAAACTGCCGAAGAGTTGCTGTGAGACATTTTGACATACCGAGGAGGGTTGGGTGTACAGAAGCACTGATAAGCTCTCTGAAATGTCGGGTGCCTTACTTCATGCTGAATTGGAGGGGAAAACCAGGACACTTTCAAAAGACTTGGTTTATAAGTTACAGAATGCTTTACTGAAGTTACTGCTTCAAGAAATGAATTAATTTGTCCTAGTTTGATCTTTGTGGTGTTCATACTCTTTCATAGTGGGAGCTGAGGTGGGGTGGCAGGGCAAGGTGCCTGTCTGGTTTGGGAAGTCCAGAAGCCCATTGCCTTTATGGCTGGCTGTGGCTCATCTACAGACTGATCACTGTGTTGAGGAGTTTTGTACCCAAAATGCAAATTCTGCCCCTTTTGGATAGAGGGTAACCTGGGCTTCAGCTCTTGAATTTTCCCGTGTGTCAGTAGATGAAGTGAGTAGGATGTGCGGGGCTTAAAGGGAACACCGGCATCTAGGAGTGTAACAGCCTACCTCATATGCTCCAATATAGCTGGGGGTTGCTGCTGCTGTAGTGGACCCTGAGAAACCTACAAGTTCCGCATACTTCATCTGTAGAAGTGCTGTGGATATCAGTACAGCTGTGTAGGGGTTACAAGTAACAGATACAGCCTTATAACTGGATCGATGATGCTCAGGTCAGTCTTCGTCTTCCTCCTTCAGTCTTACTCCTCCCAAATAACATGTTCTGCTGTACAATGTTAGTTGTAACATCCACAATGGATGAGGCTTTTTTTCCTCAAGATGGGAAAACTAAAGGTGGAACATTTGATCTGAATGATTTGAAATAGCTGTTGGTCTCTGCTTTTGTCCAATGTGTGTGGTGTTCTCTAATTTATTGCCCTTTTCATTTACCATTTCTTAATAAAAGTTTCCTCAGGTACTATCTGAAATGTAGCATTCTAGGAATAACAAAGATCCTATTCCTTTTAAACTCAGCGACACTGCAAGCAGTGCTCTCTGGGGGGGGAGGGAAGAAAATTGACAGGAAGTTATTATGTGCTGTTTACAATGACACTGTGGTTATAAGCCACACATCAAATAAATGAAGCTGTATTTGTAGTGAACTTCTTTCAAGAGACCTCAAATTCCTCCTGCATATGACTTCTCTAGAGGAAATGTGAAGCATCACAGAAATGGTACAGAAGACATTCAGGCGTAAAGGTAGTCAGAAACACCCTGTTCAAACAGTACTTCAGAAAACAAGCTTCCAACGTATTTAGAGTTGTGATAGATGCACTTTAAGTCTACATCTCAGCTGTCCTGTGTTGTTTATTAGTTGAATCTAGCTAACAGTTGACACAAGAAACTTTTTTTAGATTGCATCCAGTCTCATACAGTTTGTTTCCCTATGGACTTCCAGGGCCAGCTAACATTAGTTAAAGGATAAACCCCCATAAGATAGAAGATATCTGTAGAATAATTCAGTATGTTCTCAGTTTGTTCATTGCTCTTTGGGGATTAAGACACCTGGTGGTAATGAACGAGGCTATTAAAGCTCTCCAGAATAAAACTGATTCTATTACTGTTGAGATGTAAGGATAAAAGAATGTGAGCTTTTTAATCTGAACTCTTAATGGCCTTGCAGTAGTTGACATGGCTGTAAATCACAAGAAACTAAACTGTAGTTTGAAACTTTTCCTTGATTTCTTACTTGTTTTGGTGTCTGAGCTGCGTTGGTGTCTCAGGGCTGGAATGTGACAAAGTTTTATTTGTTTGCCTGTATAGTAAGATAGCATCCATGTGGATGGGTCATCGAGCAGCCAAAGATTTCTGCATTTCCTAATTCATTTTTCTGCTTTCTTGTTGTTTACAGTAACTGAGTGATGGGAAATCATTTAACACTTTGGGGAAACTTTCATCTTTCTCTTCACTCCCATGTTCTTCTTCCACTCTGTCACCTTACATCCTTCTTAACTGCGAGACTGAGTTTAGATGGTGCATTTCATCATTCAGTTTTTTTTTCTGAGATGCAAATCTCTACATATCTCCTGACAGCTGACTTATAATCAGCTGATTAGACTCAGGTACTTTGTGATTGCAGTAGATATTAAACATTATATCAGTAGTGAAATGGACAAACAATTACATGGATTAATCTCTTTCCCCACATGTTAATTCTAGAGGAAATTGTTACAGTTGCAGACTGTTAGTTTTCTGTGTAANNCTTTTTTTGTTTTTTTTTTTTTTTTTTTTGGCATAAGTGCCACAGGCTTTGCAAATAGGAACAGCAGTCTCTTGTTTGGACCTTTGCAGTGCTCTTCTAGGATGTTGCTTCTTTTCCAAGAGGGAAGATAATGATGTATTTTTGCATGTATTGTGAGCAAACTCTCTCCAGACCTGTTCAGCATAAAATGTTTCTTTTTCAACAACAACAACAAAAAAGAAATTTCTCTGTGGGAGTGGGTGGGAAGAACTTGCATTCAGCTACAGAGTAGTTGGCGTCCTCTTTGGGAACAAGATCAAGACTTCTGCACATGGGAAAGGAAGGAGGAGAAGATGGGTAATGAACTATCCACACTGTTGCTGTAGTATTCGTAGTCTGGGTGATCAAAGGAGATGCCCCATTCAAGATGGCGGTTGTTGATGGCAAGGGGTCTAGCCAAACTGAAAGTAGTAGTTCACTCAGCAGGTGTTATTCTTTCTTTTAGAGTTTTCTTTTTATATGGTCTATCAGTGCCTGCTCTTGCAGATAAAGGCTTTCTGCTAGGAATAGGAAGTGGGATAGTTAAGTGAGAGAAGGAACAGAGGTGGCTCAAGGCTTTTTAGATGCATATGTGACCCCTACAGAAGTCTGATGGAACATTTTGTGGCTGATGGATGACAGGAAACATCCAACTTTGGGCTTGAGTGTTTGCTTTTTTTTTTTCTTTCACGGTCTTGCATAGAAAGATCTAAGGTTTCAAACTTGTAATGTCTTTCTCTTTTAGGCAGTTTGAGTTAGGTGATTCATGTTCCCTGTGTTTAATGATTTGAATAGGAAAATGGGTTACATTGTTGTCTTGCATTTTTCCATAGAAAGTAAGAGTGATTGTCACTCTCACTATTTGTAATAAAGTAGGATGACCACGTGTGTATATGTACATATTGCTATAATCCATGCAGTAAGACAACCCTTTCCAAATACCTGTTTTGGAGAAGAAGTGATGGTAATTAGCTTTCTTCTGTGTGCACTTAATTTAACAAGTCTGGGTGCTTGGATACTAATGTGATAGATGCCTTGGAAATATCTATAATGGCTATAAAAATCAGTAGAGTACTGAGCCCTTTCTATAATAGAGTCGGGGTTGAAGGGCTTTGTTTTTCTGAAAATGGTTTTTAGTTCCTGTATAATTAATTTGGGGGGAGAGAGGAGGAGAGTTTACAGCTGCACAGTAGACATTTTGATCAATGAGACTGTTTGTGCTGTTAAACAGTATACTCTTTAAAGCCAGGCACTTAACAATGAAATAAGCTTTCATTTGTTGCTACACGTACTATTTAGTGAGCTTAAATGCTGACACATTGAGAGAACAAACCTAATATAAACACCCTTTAAAGTTCATGAGGTCAACTTTCTGCTTGTTCAAGCTTTCAATAATTAGTTTTCTTCATGTCTGTCCCTTGTATTGCTCCTTGCTTGAACCCCTTTGGGGTTCCCCTTTTTGGGTCCAGCTCCTTCATTTTGACAGCCTGGCTTTAATATTTTCAGTGTGCTGTCCCCTGTTGTTTTTGAAAGTACTCAATAGCTTATCTTCAATGGAAGGACTTAGAGTTGTCTTTAATCTTGGCTTTGCCGATCTATCTGAGGTGTTCGGCATAAAGCTTAAAATAAACTTTAAAGAAAATTCATACCTTCAAGTATTTCATGAATATGACCATACTTCAGAGAAGAGGAGGGAGAGAATGCCTGTGTACTAGCTAATCAAGAGAAACTAAATTTCCAGTTAGTGCGTTGAAAAGAACTTGCATAAAAATCCGAATTTCAAATGCTTTTTCTTGTCCACAGATTACATCTAAGACAGTGATCTTTATGCTGATTGTACTTAATGGCTTCTGCTTTTTTGTTGTTGTTTTGTTTTTAATTTATAGCTGTTCTTATTCTTTACTCGTCCTCTTTTTTTGTCATGCTGGAAATATTTGGAGCAAAATCATATTCTGGAAATAAACAGATTTATTACACTGTTCAAAGAGTCTGTATCCTGCTCAATGGACAGCTGGGATCAGCAAAGGAGAAGAGGGTTTCTTGAAAGGCAACATATGCAGCAGACTCATTGGGAAATGAGGAGATCATTTCATAGCGGATTTGTAGCAAGCTTGGAACACCGTCAAGTGTGGAGTGACAGGCAGCTGACATAGAAATATTCAGCTTCAGTACCATTGTGAGCTGTTTTGTACTTGTTTTGCAATGCTTGTCTTTTACTTAGTTTTGTGATGCAAACTGGAAAAGAATCTATTTGAACAGTTAGGAGTGGAAAGTGTCAGCCTACTTTGATCTCAACTAAACCTTTTTTAGGCTTCTTTTCCCTCTCATCTGCCTCTTCCTTCACCCCAGTGCTGCCTTAATTTTTTCACCATTTCTGGTCCAAGTAATCTGGCAAGAGAAATGTTCTGTGGGTTAGTGTTCTTTCCATTAAAAGTTTTGATAGAAACAAAGCAGACAAGCTGGCCAGTCTGCTGTGTATTTGTCCAGCTGCCCAGGCTGCTCATCTAATGGGCTCCTCCAGAGAGCACGTCCCAGCTCTGGCCAGAGTTGTCTTACTGTCCTCCATATAGCAAGTTACTGCACTTTTTTTTTTGTGGTGGTNGTTTAGACTGTGGGCAGCTGAGTGAGATCCTGTACTCAATTGGGGCCTCACTGGGTTCGTTTTAGTGGTGACTGTCTGCTTTGTTTGTTTTTGAAAAACTAATGAAAATGCCCCCTCTGCCTCCCTTTTCTTTAAAGTCTGTAATAGCTAAAGGACTGTCTTGGAGAAAGGAAGTGCAAAGGATGAAACTTTAATGAATTCATGACTCATTCATTTTAATAATTGGAAACCGTTGTGTAGAGAATGTTAAGGAAAGATTTGCGTGCACAAAGGCTTATTCACAGGGCTGAATAAATCCTGGTTGCCATAAAAGTGGAGGAGGATATACCTAACAATGACCTGAACATGTAGGTTGTTGGAGCACAAGGCTTTCCTGTATCTGTGATTTCTATCCTGATTTTTGGCTATGGGCTTTAATGTAATCAAAGCTTGCTTTCCTTTCTTTTCCTCTTAGCACTTGTTCTTTATACCCACGTAGAATCAAGTTCAGCTGATTTAGGTAAAATCTTAATTTCTAAGAGATCTGTATACTGCATGTCAGTCTTGGATATGTGACCTACTGGCTATGCCTTTATAGGGTTTTAAATTTGCAATGCTAATAGTTGGTGAAAAAGAATTTTTGTGCATTTTGTTTGTTTTAAAGGGATGTTGATCACTGGTTTCAGCCTGCTGAGAGCTGTGTGACATGAGGAGAGAAGCTGTGGTAGTGAGTTTTTTTTAAAAGGAGCTCTTCTAATAAAATTGTAAGAGCATCTCAGATATTTTTGGAGATATTAATCTTAAGGTTGAGATTTGCTTCATTTCCAAAAGATACCATGTAAAAGTGAATTGCAGTATTATGGGTGTGTATTTACAAATGGAGGATAGTAAGGATGACAAATATGGGTAGAACCCAATAATTCTAGCCAGGATGTGAATGGTGACTATTAATGCTTCCAAACTGGTGTATCCTCTTAAGGTCTTGTGCTTTGTCTTG
Source organism: Chauna torquata (assembly GCA_013399475.1). Classification (NCBI taxonomy): domain Eukaryota; kingdom Metazoa; phylum Chordata; class Aves; order Anseriformes; family Anhimidae; genus Chauna; species Chauna torquata. The sequence continues at coordinate 44,127 of VXAL01016726.1, forward strand.
TCTTCTTAGACTCCACATATGCTCAATAAGAGGGATAGGAAGAATATAGCAAGAAAGAGGGAAAAAGGGTCTTCTAATGCTGTCTTCTCTGGGTGTCTTGGAAGGGTGTGAGAGGGGATTGTGCGTGTGTACATATGCACACACGTGTATGTATGGCTGATGTGACATTTGAACAGAACTTTAATGTGTGGTGGCTAATTTATGTATTTTAAACTTATGCAAGTAAACTTTCTGTCCTCAAAATCTGTGCTACTAGGGCAAGAAGATACCTGAGGTGGAAGAGGGACTGTTGTCCATACTATATACAAAGTGTACTGCTTTGCTGGCTGTGAGGAACTGACTATTTTTTGGGCAAGGCAGTCAGGCATGAAAGCTTTTGTAGATCTCTAGAAGCAGATGTAGTGCACATCCCTGATACTGCAGCACTTCCATCTACAGACTTTTACTTGTTTACCCAATCCATTCCCTCCTCTAATTGGAAAAGCAGAAAGAAATGTGAACTATCATCTGAAGCGCAAAGTTGAAAGAGTAAAAATGATGTGGAAAAAATTATCATATAAAAGCGCAATACTATTAACTTTGAGGTGGTCAAGATGTTGACAATGTCCCCAGTACCTCTAGCTCTGTAGTTGTCTTCTGTAATCACTTAAACCATTCTTCTAAGAAATAGAAGCAGCAGCCAGAATAACTCCAGAAATGATTGATAGCAAAAAGATAAAGAAGCTGATGGCAACAAATACAAATCAACAGTTAAAAAATGCTAATGGACATAAAATTATCTGAAAAGTCTGTGGGTGATGGTGCTAAGGACAACTGACTCCTTGGTGAGAAACCAGCTAAATCCTAACAGTGGTGGGGAGGAGAAATCAGGCCTTCCCTCCACAGGGCACCAGGGCAAAGTGTTAGCATGGTACTGCAATGGTAGCAATATTATGGAAAACTTAAGTTGTGTTTGCTTTCAGTAGTAATTAATAGCTGTTTAATCTGATATTCATCCAACAGTATTATGAAAAGGCTGAAAAATAATCTAACATCACTAATACTAACTAACTTATTATTTAGGGGAAAAATAAATTGCGTGTAGTTTCATGACATCAGTCCCATTCGTTAAACAAAATTGTTGTGATATACCTCATGTTTTGTAAGGTAATTGCTTTTAAGGAAAATTATTTGCGTGATTAAGTCAACTCAGACCAGAAATAAGCACCAAATGCAGTAGTGAGTGTAATTAACCATAATACCAGATCGCCTAAGGGTGCAATGGATTCTGTTTTACTAGAAGTCTTCAAATCAAGATTAGATGTCTGGTATCTTCTGGTTAAGTTAGCATGTGTGAGGCTCCAAAAGTTGTTATACAGGAAGCTAATAATCTCACAACTGGTGATAATCTCATCATCTTGGTTCCTTCTGGTCTGAAGGTCCCTGTGGTTGCCACGTACTGTTCCTACTGGGAAAAGGTGAAAAATCCTGAGTGGTCTGGTAATGGGTATTGACAAAGAGACCTGAAGGACTACTTCTCCAGTAACTGAAGTCCTCAAGTTTTTGCTTCTTCGCGAGCGATAAATACTTGACTCCTAGCTTAAAAACTTGTGTACAGGGAATGGGTTTGTTTTAGGCTCCTCTTAGTTCTAAGTGAATAAGATTAATCTTATGCCTCCCTGTGAGCTATGCTGCTGTTGCTTGCCTCTGCTTCACAGCAACTCGTGTCCTCTTGAACATTTTGCCTGTTTAATTTTACCCTGGAGAATTTGCCTGTCTAGCTCAGTGCAATGGCATGGATGCCTTATGCTGGCATAAGAAGAGAGGAGTGAAGGGGGGAGGAAATCGCAGCCTCTCTTTGGGGACAGAAATAACTTCTTTCAACATCAGTGCTGGTTTACGCTGCTTTAAATGCTGGTAGAGTTATGCTGCAAGATGAGCATGCTCCAGAAGTATGTCTTAAGGATGAACTGAGATGTAAAACAAAAATCCTTTGCAGAGTTAGTTCAGAGAACAAGCTCTCTCTCAGGAAGGGCGTCACATAAAGCCACTGCTATTTAAGTTCTCAAGTGTTTTCTCTAGCCCCTTCTCAGTGAATCTATTCTGTTCCTACAAGGGCTGCTTGATTTAACGTTAGTGTCAGATAGGAAATATGTGGCTGTGAAACTGCTAACATAGAACTAATGGAATGATTTTAATTCCTTTAAGTGACCTATCTATTTTCAACTGTGAGCGGTTATTACTGCATGGTCACTGCTTCCCTTGGTGCTTTGAAAACTGGAGATGGAGGAGGGGAAGCTTTGTGTACAAGTTAAACTATTCATTTTGGCAAAGGTTAGGGACTTGACTGGAGGGGCAGGTCTTTATTCTGTGTTTCCATTTGCTCAGGCTGGACAGTTTTCTTGAAGCTCTCTGCATGTTTTTCTTCCCTTGGATTACGACGTTGTTTCACTCTGCTCTTGGGCTTTAAAACGTCTCCTGCTTTCTGAAAGCCAGTGTACTTCCTTGCTGTCTGAACAGCAGTCTCCATCTTGCCGACTTCTTCCTTTTGAAGGTCTCCCCAAAGAAGGGTGGGGAGAAGTGTCTGTCCATTCAGTTTTAACATCAGCACAATTACAATTCACTTCTGTAGCTTAAGCCACAAACATCTTTAGCTCCATATACCCCTACAAGAGTATGGCAAGGAAAGAAGCAAGGGGGAGGCAGGTTCATGTCTGAAGCTATGACTGCATCTCTGAAACAGGCTGCTGCCACAGCAGACCTGCTGTGATACCTGCCAGAAGTAAAGAAACACGATCCAGCCCTAGAGCTGGTAGGGATTCTGAATGAGGAGAATCCACTAGTTTCCACACATACTGGGAAAATGATGTTGCGAGATTCCAACTGATGCCGATAAAAACCTGCTAGAAGTGGTCTGAGGACGGGGTAGGGGTAAACTTCTGCGGAACTGGAGGTTACACCTTGCGTCTGACTTCCTCTGTGCTACTTTTGGGAGGTGGCAGTGTGGTAGCATGGGGGATTGACTTGCAGGACTCTAATGCACAGAGTCTCTGCTGATTGTAGTTGTGCAGTCAGTGCCAGGTTCTCTGGGCAGAACAGGGACTGAGTATTAGTATTATGTATACAAGGTTAATGCAACTGTGTTGATGTAGCGGAGGTAAGAATGTAGACAGATGGGGAGAACATGGACCAGACTTAAGCATGACACTGAAAAGGCTTGCAGGCTACCAATTTAGTTCCTTCCCAAAATTTTGCAAAATTGCTATTTGAGAGAGCTGCAGCGGAGAATGTCTGATAAACTGGCCCAATATTGACTACTAAAAGAAGTGCTGTAGGATTGGTTTTAATAAAAACTCTCAAACTTACAAAACCATCTGAGCTCAAGGAAGGGGATTACTGAAGCAAGATCTCAGGATTAAGCATACAGAAGGATTTCTAATTTAACTTTATAAATTTCTGTCATCTACACATGCAGCTGTACTGTTAGTAGCTTCAGAAAACTGATATTATTGTCTCCTTGGGGGGAACCAGGGCCAGAACTCCTAGAGTCTGTTTGTTTTTGTCACCCATTTGCTTGCACCCAGATATTACACAGCTGGCATCTTCCTTAATGTTTTTATTGTGCTGTGATTCCAGAATAGAGACATTTTGACATAGTCATTTTTTTGAGAGGGGTTTTGTGGTAGGTTAGGTAACTCAGATGTGAGGAAAAGTCTGATCTGATACCTGTGGTAATGAGAATAGGTTCATAACTTGCTTTGCAGCCCTAATGTAAGAAAAATCTGTGATTCAGCTTGGCTTGCCTGTATTTCTGTACTTCCTGGCAGAGAGGGGCTGTAAGGAAAAACTGGGACATAAACCCATTCTGGATAAATCTGGCAGGTACTTTTGCATGGGTGGGGAGGTGGTTTTGACCCTGAATTGTTTGAGTCAAGGGTGGTAACATAATGTTGTTGCAACAGAATACTGAACACCTAGCTCAGTGCTGTTTGGAGTTCAATGATTTCAAAGTCTTCAGCCTGCTTAGCTTTAAAAAGCTGCAAAGCTTTACAAGCATCAACCTTGTATTAAGGATACAGGAAAAATAGAGAGGTAAAAGCTAATGTCACTAATGGATTAACTCAAATGCTTTTAAATAGATTTCATTCCTCCGTCCTGTAGCTAGATGAAGACTCTCTGATTATAATTTTAAATACTGTTGAAGATGGTGGCAACAGTTCACAGAGAATGGAAAAGGAGGGGGGAAAAAAAAAAAGGTTTCAAGTTTGAGCTTTTTTTTTTTGCCTTCAAAGAAGCTGAATGGGCGTCTGCAAATAAAGCGAAGGTGAAAATACACAGAAGTAAAATCAAACATAACTCACATCTGCTCTTGACTCATGCTTGTAACTTCACTTGTAGGGAGAGACTACCGTACAGTCAGCTACTAAGACCTCACAAACACATCAGACTGTTGTCAAGTTAAGGTGATGCTTTAAATATGCTCCTGAAAGCCTCTAACAAGAGAGCCAAGCTAAAAACAGCCCTTTGTAAGGGTAGTAAACTTTTCTGTGTCCTGTCTAAAAAGAAGGTAGATGGAAAAGGATGAGAGAGGTGGGATGAAAGCAGGAATGCAGATATCATGTTGGATGGTCTCTGGAAGTGATAACTTCACCTGTTTCCCCCTGCCTGGGAACATGCAGGATGAGGATGCTGCTGCAGTGCGTGGTGCTAGATTTCTTCTAGCTTGTATCCCCTATTGATTTTGGTGTCCAAGGACTGCAAGGTAGTCCCATCGAACTTTGGATAAATTTACATGAAGATCATCCAATGTGGGGTTAACTTTAAATGTGTTGATTTGGTCCTTGGTTGTGGACCTGTGTTACTTCTGTTTCATGTGATGAGATGCTACCTCGGGACAGCACTCTGAAGTACACCTTTTTAACTTGCCTTGTTACTCCTTTTTTTTTTTTCTCCTCTCCCCACTTTAGTCTTTCCATGTGTTGGGATGAGTTGAGACTCTAGCCTTTATGTAGCATTGCTCCTGTCTTGTTTTTGACAAATCAGGCCCTTGGCATATAACACTTGGCAGCTGTGTGGGTTGAATGCTGAAAATCATAAGACTATATGCTGGCTGTAAAACACTACACTGCATCCAACTAAATAAACGTGGACCCTCCTGTATATGCTGTGATGCCACAAAGATTCTGTTGTAGTGGTTTTGTCCTGTCTAGGTGTGACAGACCCACGTCATTATGTTATGCAGGGGTGTACCTCTGCGTTATCTTTTATGTGATGTTTGGGAGGAAGACAGATGACGTCTGGGGAATGAACTTCACTGGCAGGATTTCTCTTGTATGGTCTGTTCTCAGCTGTGCTGTAACTGTTGATGAAAACACTAGCAATTTGCAAAGGCGCTACATGGGATTGTCTTGGCAGAGGGTTGGGTAGGGGGGAAAGAGCAATATGGCACATAGTGGGACAAGGGACCTTGAGCCACTGTGACAATGAGCTGCTGAGGGAGTTAAGCTGGCATTAGTTAAAACCAAAATAAACTGCTGTCCTCAACTAGAACTGTAAAAGCCGTACAGATTTGATTGCAATCTCTAAGCAACAGTAGATGCAGAACCCATGAAATTATATACTGGAGGGTTTTTTGTTGTTTTAGTAGTTTTGTGGTGATTTTTTTCTATCAAAATTTTTTTTGGAGGGCTAAGTTTGTCTAGAAATTTAAAAAANNNNAGAAATTTAAAAAAAAAAAAAAAAAAAGGAATGTGTTCAGTGAGAGGGAGAGGTCTGTGAAGGTTAATATGTCTGTGGTTTTTGTTTGTGTTTCCTTGCTATTGAGCATACCACAGGGGCTGTGGTGAAACTGGTCAGAGTTTTTGTATACTGCTGGATAGGATTGGTGATCCTGGGGAAAAACAGCTGACTCTCTACATCTTGTCTTCTGATCCTGTGTCACAGTTCTGAAAAAGAGTCAGTGACTGGTAAACAGTCATTTGAAAAGCTGGGGGTAAGCTTAACTCCCTTGGGATACTTCAATGTGAAAGGTGAAAAGATTTAGTGTGCTTCTTGCTTAGTGAAAATACAGGTTTTCTACAACAAAGTGACATTCTTTCAGTCCCTAGGGTTGTGCTGTAGATTACTTCTGTTTTTTGGTGAAATCTTCTTTGTGCTTGGAAACTCAAATGTTGCAGTTTCGCAGCTCGGTGGGACTGCAGGCACTGACCATCTCTTTACTCAAACAGCTCTGGGACTGGACCCTTGCTGGCTGTTGCAGAGGAACCAGTCAGTTACAATCTTAAACAGATTTTTTTTTAAGTGCACTTGGTTCAATATGTCATAAAGAACCAGCTTAGCTAATTGCATTTTGAACCACATTAAGAGGAGCCAGAAGTCCAACTTTGACTGATATTTTTTGCTTTGTCTTGCTTCAGAAGCTCAGAGACGTTCAGGATGAGTTAGCTGCCCAAATGCAGGCAACTAGTGCTGCTGAAAACTTCCTACAGTGTTCAGGACCATGTGTGGGACAAGCAGATGTGATGCAGGTTTTAGGGGAAACATGCATCTCTGCAACTTTGGCAGGAGACAAAGCAAGACAATTGTGTTTATTGAGGGGAACAGTAGGTGCCCATGTTTAAGCATCTGAATTCCACCCTAAATCTCTCCTTACTGTTTCAGGCCTGTATATTCCTCACTGCCCACATACTCTATTGTGATAGTAGATGTTATTGCAGTATTTCTAATGAAAGGCTGAGTTATTCTTCCAATAGCGTAGGCTACGTTTTTGTCTCTAAAACTGTGAGGGTGTATTGAAGAACTCTCATTTTCTACTTTGTAGCTTCCCCTACACCCACAGCAGTGCTTAACTTTGTCCTTGTTCCTTCCATAGTGTTCCTAGTGCTACAAATTCGTATCTGTCTGAAAATGAAATTTAAACTCTTTACTCTGTTTTGCTTGCTCAGTTTTATAACTTCATCCATAAATGTCATCTTCTATAGAGCACTTCACAAGCCATGTACCTAGATATGCAATGCATAGTAAAATCTCCTTGTATAGGAGTCCTACAGTAATTTAGTTCTCATGAGTGTTGGCATGCAGTATCCCCAACTAAAATTGTGGGACTGTTTTCTGCTGTCCAAGGTCTTGGTAGTTAGTTTCTTCTGAATTTTTGTATTTTTCTTCTGTCTCTCTGCATAGTTGCTTGGTAGTTTCTTCTCTCACTTTTATGATTGGCTTATGTAGTAAGTCCTTGACAGCAACCTTCACTGGGCAGAAAACTTCTGCAGATAAGTCTTCATCCCACGTATGTCCATCACTGAAGACAGAAACAATAGAATAATCTCTTGAACATAGGTTTGTACTAAATTTTCAGGCTACAGTACCTGACCTACTGTAGGTTTTTTGTTTTTTAATGTCTCTAGAAGATGATGCTTAATTTTGGAGTGTACTGAAGTATTAGGCTGTACTTTATTCCCTTGATTTTAGTACAGTATACTATGGAAGTTGATTTAGGTATTAAAGCAGTTTGCTTTGACATCTGTGCCTTTGAATGCCAAATAATTTTTCTTGATCCAGAAAATGATAGGGGCCAGCCAGAAGATATTATTTTCACTGAAATGTGCCTTGTCAAAACAAAATTTGAGGATAGGAAGACAGGACTAGTTGGTTTCAAAGCATGATTGAAGCATCACAGTACAGACCTGAGATGTTTGGTCCTGGAGTGGAAACCATTGTGGTTAGGGCTGATTCCTCCCACCTGTTCAGACAGTTTGTTTCACAAATTCTTCCAAATACTTAAGTCAGCTGAACTGGGAGCTGCCCCTGCCTAGTCACCAGAAGTACTGAAAACAGGGATATGCCTCAATTCAGTTTTGTTTTTGTGCTTTAAAATGCCTTACTTGAACCTCCATGCAGAAACATTCTGCATTTTGAAACGTGTGGTTCCAAACCTTCTTTTGGAGGTGCACATGCTTATCCTTCTTTCTAATCTAGCAAGAATTGGCCTTAAGAAAGGGTGGGGGAAGGGGGAAGTGATTAGTGCTGTGCTATTTTGCTTATAGGCTCCCATGGGACTGCGCATATGTTTCCTTTTTGAAGCTGTGCAGGTGTGAAAAAGAGGAAGAAAAAGACAGGAGGGCAGGTGAGGTTGAGGGACCATGTGGTGCAGTGGTTATTTCCAACTGGGAGAGGAATCCTAAGATTAAACCTTTGATTTAAAATAAATAAATTATACATATTCTTGTCCTTGACCAAGGTGTTGTTTGCTCTCTGAGTGCTCTTTGGATGGGCTGAAACACTGTTTTGATGCTGCTTGGGTGGAGGACAAAGTGGAATCGGGGGATGATATTTTGTGTGTCTTGAAGTTGTTGAAAGCTCAGTGGTACTGTTCATGACTGGAGGTGTGCTGTCAATCTCAGGTGAGCACCTCTGAAGAAAAAGGCAAAGCAGTCTCTTCTGTGCATTGATAGGCTTGAAGTGGTTGATGAGTTTGCTCTTGCAGCTTTGAGTTCAAAAGCTTGATGTCATAAAACTTGAAGACTTAAACTTGACCGAATAGAAGGGTCTCCAGGGTTAGGCAGCTGGTGAACGCTATTGAAGATTTCTGTTTATCCAAGTCCTTGGACTTTTCCTTCTTCTTGAAGGTCTCATCCTAAGTGCTATGCTGTTGCAGCTTAGGAGGAAACTTTGCTCCCTGTGGTCAGAGAGTTCTTTGATGAAACCAGTAGCACCTTTTGTGAGGAACTCATCATTTGCTGCTTTTTGCTGTCAGAGAGGATGCTGAAAGTGTGTTTTTTCTGTGGTGCTCTTGAGCTACTGAAGTCATTGGTTCAATTAGTAACCAAGGAACAGAAGTGTTTACAGGAAAAGCTCCTAGAATCTGGCAATAGACTCTTCTCTGAAAGAAAAGCTGTTTTGATGCACTGCTTGTTTTTTTTCCTAAAGAGTGAGGGACTTGTCCAGAGTGATCCAACTGCCGACAAATTATCTTGTAAAATATGACTTGGGAAGCATAATTAACGCTATATTATCTGGTCAGTCAAGCAGCTCTAAAGAAGAGGCTAAGAAAAATGACTTTACCTCAAAAGGGTCTTCCATAATGTCAGATGATTACGTCACCAAATTTTGAGTTTAATGTAATATGGGAAGAGAAAGTGATGAATATGGAAATCTGGGGGATATCAGATGTCCTAAAGTGTGATCTCATTTTATGATCTCTGGAAAAAGTATTGCAAAGTTATCTCAAATGATGCTTCTCTGGTACTATGTGTGATAGAGGTAGCACTATCAATTTTACGTACCTCCTCTTTGACATACCTGCAGTATTTAAAGGAACTGGACTGTCCGTGATGTTGTCTGTAATGTATTCATTAATCTGCTTACAAATCATTCAACTTCTGTGTAAAGGAATTAGTAGTTATAAAATTAAGTTAAATCGCATGTGTGTGTCAGAGCGGGTGAAAACCATAAAGCGGCCTACAATGCTAACATATTACCAGACTTTTGGTTTTCAAGAAGCGTTGTACTTGAAGGACTGATCCTTTAGAAGATTGATTTCTCATGGAATGAACAGTGGGTCAAAGCACTCTAATAACGAGAAATTCAGTTGTTTTTTTTGCTGGCCTGTTGCTGCAACAGCTGAAGAAGTATAACTTTTTTCAAACTGGCAGTTGGAACTTCAACATTTGCAGGACTTCTCTGATAGGTGTATAGTAACTGTTGGGAAATTGAGGCTTGACTGATGGGCTTAGGGAACTAGTAAGAGCATCCTGCTGTTCGTATGCTTTCATATTTACTCTGATTTAGAAGTGGAGAAAAATGATGACAAAGTGCACAGGGAGATAAATTTGTAGAATTTTGCTGTGCTACAGCCTCTTTTTTTTTTTTTTTTAACTTCTGCTCCCACATCTACTGTTGTAGCAAGCCAAAGCTTTTTGTTAGGTGGGAAAGTGTTTTTAAGAAGCTTGACTGTATTTAAGCCCCACACAAATTAATTCAGTTTGAAACCTATGAAACATGTAGATCATTGTTTCTGACGAGGAGACTCTCATCTGTAGCAGTGTACTCCCCCTGGCCCCCCGCCCCCAGCCTGACCTTTCAGCCATGACCCTGCTTGGGCGATAACCATCAGCGGCAGCCGTGATGAATGCGCCTGGTTGTGATAGGTGAACTGGGCTCAAGGTGGATTTGGGGGAGGTAGATCCAAGGGCTAACAAAGCATGCGCTAGCCAAATATGGCTGGTATGCAAACATGGCTAGTAGTCAATCATCTTACCCCATAAACAGGGGACAGCCCAGAGCCTGCTGAGCCCTCCTGTACTGCTGTGGGCTGCCTGCCAGGATCTTCCCCTTGAGCCCAGATGCCTTTCAAGATTACTCCTCGATGTTGAGAGATTCCTTACCTGCAACAGATACTCAGTAAGTGACTAATAGCTAGCTTGCTGAAACTTTACAAGTAATTTGCTAAGCATGCTGAAACTTCGTAATCTTAACTAAGTGGTATAAGGCATTGATTCTGCATATAATCCGTCAGACATAAGCCATTAAGTCTGGGATTGGGATAGGATCTGGTTGTATCTAGACTCCTCGGAGTTTGGACAGCAAAAGAGACTCCATTCTGAATACCGTGACTCAATGTAAGGGTCTTCCTGATGCTTTTAGTCTGACCCTGTTCTCTATGCAGTAAATAATCAAGTGACCTTGCCATCGCAAATCTCGTTAATGCCACATTTACCATTAGAACTTTGTTAAATTGCTGTGTCATTCATGATTAAGCCTTGCTAAATCACTATCTTAATAAATATATTGCTGCTTCTCTCTTACAAGTGAAGTGCCTAATTCCTTTTGTGACATCTCAGAAAATGCAAGGTGATTATGGGTCACAAAAAAGATATCTGGTATTGCAATGTTGTGCTCTGCCCAACTTGGGCTGTGAATCGAAGACAAAACTGTCTTGTAAATTCAAGCTTATGTCCACGGTATGAATAGAACAAAGCTGTGAGGTGGCCAGCTTGCTTCCGCTCTGGCTTTCACTGGGGCAGATGCATAGCTTATGCTGACATAACAGACAATTCAGTAAGATTCTTATTATACAGGAAAGAATGTCAAATCAGAATGAACATAAAGCTGGTAATGTGCAGTCTTCACCTACCGTGGACTCTGTTACTGTGCTGATTCTGAGCAGAATAGCCTTGAAATAATGTGTTGCATTGGACTTTTGGGGGGAAAAAAAATGTTAGTAAAGTTTAAAAGTAACTCACTGGTGTTTCCAAGATAAAAGGTTGTAAATTTAATCTGAATCCTCCTCTCAGAAGTTTGGTATGTCATTGTTCCCATTTGAAGCAAGAATACCAAGGCCATACCAAAGTGTGGTTCAATGCCAGGTTGTCTAGCTTTTGCTTTTGAACGCTATTACCATTTTGTAGGTCCTGCTGGTTGTAACAATACATATCTGTTCTTAGTGGCAAGTTAAAGTCTTGCATGTTATCCTGAAGTGTTAAAAGCATTTAAAAGCTGTAACAGAAGTGTTCCCATTTAATAATAATAATAAAAGGAAACAAATACAAACATAGTGAGGTATTTCGCTTTCTGTCCCATGTAAGACATTCTATGTGGTGATGGACGAAGAGGAAAGATGGTAATCCCAGGAGTCACTGGCTGCATCTGAAGCTCAGAAAAATTTCCCTTCCACTGAAGTTTCATGGTGCCTTTTATCCACTCTCAGCCCCCTCAAGGATTATACTCAGTGCTCAGATTTCACTATATTAGAATAGCGTCTTTGTAGCATGGCTTACCTTGGATCCCTGTGGATGCTGATTCTGTCAGAGCAGGAATAGCTTTAAAGATGTTGGAAAGTGATTAAAATGCTTCCTGTTACAGTAGGGTCTATGAAGATAAATGATGGCTACAGAAAGAGCGTTTTCTATAAAGGCGTTAAGGCTTTGTAAATAATTCTGTCTTCAGACTATTGAATGAGCTAATTTATCACTAGAGATTAATTACACTTAATTATATACCTACACTGAAAGGCTCCCAGTCTGTGTGCTCTTGCCTGTCTTAATTTTGCTGCATTCACTTTATGCTACTTAGGGTGCACCATTACTCACCTCCTTAATGTCCTTCATCCATTCTTGCCTTCTGACTCCTCCACCTTAACTAGTCAGCCATGTTTCTATCCTCTTCTCCATCTTTCTTTGATATATCTTCATTCAGCAAAACTACTGCTAATGCTTTTCCTCCTGTGGCTGAGTATATGAGTATAACGGNCTTTTAGCAACAAAAATAGCATTATTAATCATGGGACTTATTTTGCATTTGCTCCAAATTCTGGGTAGCGACCCAAGGGCCTTATCTTCATATAAGAATGTTTAGTACTGTAATATTGCAGAAGGAATTAAATCACTTCTCAAGACGACATAGTAACTATTATTTGAATAACTCTTACTGTAAATCTGTGTATAACTGGTGGTTCCTGTTCACGTAAGCTAAAATCTCTGGGAATCGGGGATTAACATGTAATAAAACTTAAGATAATTAGGTACCAAAATGTGGTATTTAGTTGAAGCAGAGTGATCTGTTGAATAGAACAAATTATGCAGTCCTGAGATTTATATTCAATTGTCTTAATACCACTGACTACAGATGATGATAAAAACTTGTCTATCAAAGCAGTCATCTCCACAAAAAAAGCATTTCTAATTATTTTACTCTTACAGTTTGCTAATCTCCTTGTTAAATTGTCTTCTGACATTATAAGAAACCAGTATAAATAGAATGTTTCTACTTATTCATTAAATGGTGGAGTAGAGGCTAGTTTTTTTCCTAAGCTGCAAATAAAGCTGGCTATTCCTGCGTTCGTAAAGACAATAGATGAAAACTCGATTTAAGAGAAGGTACTTTGTTTCAAAGGCTTTCTGACTCTAAAGAGCTAACTTTCTTAGTGCAAACAGTTTTAGGTTTATGTCAGTATTTTAAGAGGTAGTCTCTCACTTCTAAATGAAACTCTCTATGCGTCTTTATCTTTTAGTAATTTAAAAGACTGAATTTGAATTAACTTAATGCAGTCATCTGCGTGCATGATCAACAGTTACTTTTTGGGAAGATGTGTGACACTGAATAGCTTCAGAAGTTATTCTGAATCATAATTTGAGAGTTCATCCTGAAAATGTTCCTTTTAATTAATGTATTAAAATATTTACACGGTGACGAGCAAGTGGTAAAATAGTCCTGTGTAACTTCAATAGCTACCTTTGTAAGATGAAGACGTTTAAACAATGTATAACCTGAAAGTTACTTTTTAAAGACTATCTGGGGAAACCTAGGTTTGAAAGTTCTTCCCTCTCAGAAGAGGGGGAAAAACCAGTCATTCCTTCCTTATTCAGCCTACGTGGATTTGTAGGTGGCGTTTTGATTCTGGAGTTCCTGGCTGTATGTTTCTCCACGTGTGTCCCTAACCCTAATTTAGGTAATGTTTTCTTTGTCGTTCAGGTATGTTGAGCATAAATCTCTATGCTACAGGTTTCTGTGTTTCCATAGGCACATGGGGTTAACCTTCGGTAGGATGCATTCATTTTTATACTGGGGACTTTAGTACAGACAGACTTTGGCAGCATTTATTGGCATAGATAAGATGTGGTCAGGGTGATTTAAATCAAGACGACAAGGGTCAGACTTTGAAAGATCCACAGGCTTGTACTTGTTTTGACTTCAGTGGGAGTTGGCTAAATTCTTCTAAAATTATAGCCATGAGGCCCTAGCTACAGTTAAGAGTTGCTTGTAAATACAGGCAGTTACCATTCTTTAAACACAACGCAGATATCTACTAAATGTTGTACTTCTTATCACATGTCCAAGAGCATCTTTGTAATTAGATGTAGTGGCTTAATCCAGGCAGAAGCATGATGCTTGTGGTGGTGGTTCTTTGCTTGCTTTTCTTTTTCCCCCAAAACCTTTTTTTAATTGGAAGGATAAAAGAGTAGAGAATAACGGATTTGAGAGGTCTGTAGTCCAAAAATGCAACTCTTCTGTTCTTTTATACCAGAGTGATTACGCTGCTATCTTTTAAAGTCACAATAGTAGTAGTGGACAGCATCCAGTTTGCCTTTCCTGAAATGCAATGTAAGTTTAAAATGACTACATGACTTTAAACCAACCCTTCCTAGGCCCTCTTTTTTTTGTCTTTTTTTCTAACTATCTGAAAAAAGCTTAGGAGCACACATTGGGGAAAAAAAAGAAAAGAAAAAGAAAAAAGGAAAAAAACTTCACAGTTGAAGCTGTGAGTAAAATTACAATGATTATTAACCCTCATGTTTCACTTCATAAACTGATCAACAGCTGGGGTTAAATGCCTTTTCCTCCACTCACTTTTAGCATTGTTACTGTTAGGTTCATGCTGTTAGACTATTGTGTCTAAGACATCCATGCTGGGCTTTTCTCTGGGAAAAGAATGCTGAGTTAGCTGCATTATTGATCACTTACAGCCTGGTAACCCTTATGTTTGTGAATCAGTTTGTATGAATATGGGGAGAGGAGAATTGCTGTCTCTTTACTTAAATGTGGTGGATAAGATGGGCCTCTGTGAGCCAGGTGGGGCATCTGTTAGGGTTGAGCGAGCAGCCAGCACTAAATTCTGTAGATTAATAATAGCCAGTTTCCACTGTGCTCATGCAGAGTTTGTACATACTTCCCCCCCACACCCCTTGGTACTTGGGGAATGTGATGCAGCAATCTGCAGCCTGCCAAAATGAGGTCCTTGCTCTTCTGTGGCTTCAGGAAAATATGCTGAATGTGTAGAACGCTGCTGTTCATGGGAGGAAAGCTCAGCTGGAAAAGACTTTGTCCATGTTCTGGAAGAATGCTTGGGGAATATCAGCTCAATATAGTGAATTAAATTGGTCTCATTTATACGACAGCAGAAGTATTGGTGTTGGAAAGAAACCCTCTCCTAAGAGGACTTGCTGCTGTCCCTATCTTTTCATGAGGTAATAAATACAATTAGAGCACATCTAAGAAAGGTAAAGTCCAGATAGAACTGAATCTGGCCAAGGGCATCAAGAAAGGCTTCTACAGGTATGCCAGTGATAAAGGAAGACTGGGGAAAATGTGGGCCCTCTGCTGAAGGAAGTGACAGACCTGGTTACCGGAGACATGGAGAAGGCTGAGGTACTCGATGACTTCTTTTTGCATCAGTCTTCACCAGCAAGTGCTCTAGCCACACTACCCAATTCAGAGAACCCAAAGGCAGGGACTGGGAGAATGAAGAACCACCCGTGGTAGGAGAAGATCAGGTTTGAGACCATCTAAAGAAACTGAAAGTGCACAAGTCCACAGGACCTGATGAGATGAATTTGAGGGTCCTGTGGGAACTAGTGGATTAAGTTGCTAAGCCACTACCCATCATATTTGAAAAGTTGTGGCAGTCTGGTGAAGTTCCCACTGATTGGAAGAGGGGAGACAACCCCCATTTTTAAAAATGGAAAAAAGGAAGACCCAGGAAACTTACAGGCCAGTCACTCACATCTGTGCCCAGCAAGATCCAGGAGCAGATCTTCCTGGAAACTATGCTAAGGCACACAGAGAACAGAGGTGACTGATAGCCAACATGGCTTCACTAAGGGCAAATCATGCCTGACAAATCTGGTGGCCTTCTATGACAGAGTTACAGCATTGGTGGATAAGGGGAGAGCAACTCACGTCATCTGCCTGGACTTATGCAGCGCATTTGATGCTGTCCCACATGACATCCTTGTCTCCAAACTGGAGACATATGGATTTGATGGATGGACCACTTGGTGGGTAAGGAATTGGCTAGATGGTTGCATTCAAAGAGTTGTGGTCAGTGGCTTGATGCCCAGGTGGAAATCAGTGACAAGTGGTGTTCCCAGGGGGTTGTATTGGGACTGGTTTAATTAACATCTTTGGCAACACAGACAGTGGGATTGAGTGCACCCTCAGCAAGTTTGTGGGTGACACCAAGCTGAGTGGTGTGGTTGACATGCTGGAGGGAAGGGATGCCATTCAGAGGGACCTTGACAGGCTTGAGAGGTCGGGCCAATGTGAACTTCATAAAGTTCAAAAAGGCCAAGTGCGAGGACCTACACCTGAGTCGAGGCAATCCCAAGCATGAACACAAGCTGGGCGATGAGAGGATTGGGAGCAGCCCTGCAGAGAAGGCCTTGGGGGTACTGGTGGATGAAAAACCGAGTCTGAGCCAGCAGTGTGTGCTTGCAGCCTAGAAAGCCAACTGTATCCTGAGCTGCATCAAAAGTGTAGCTAGCAGGTCGACGGAGGTGATTCTCCCCCTCTACTCAGCTCTCGTGAGACCTCAGCTGGAGTACTGCGTTCAGCTCTAGGACCCTCAGCATAAGAAGGACATGGACCTGTTGGAGTGAGTACAGAGGAGGGCTACGAGGATGATCAGATGGCTGGAGTGCTTCTGTGAAGACAGGCTGAGAGAGCTGGGCTTCAGCCTAGAGAAGAGAAGGCTCTGGGGACACCTTAGAGCAGCCTTCCAGTACCTAAAGTGGGCCTATAGGAAAAATGGGGAGGGACATAGTAATAGGACAAGGGGTAATGGCTTTCAACTAAAAGAGGGTAGACTTAGATTAGGTATTAAGAATAAATTCTTTACACAGAGGGTGGTGAGACACTGGAACAGGTTGCCCACAGAAGCTGTGGATGCCCCATCCCTGGAAGTGTTCAAGGCTGGGGCTTTGAGCAACCTGATCTAGTGGAAGCGGAGCTGGAACTATATGATCTTCAAGGTCACTTCCAACTCAAACCATTCTATGATTTGAGACAGCAAAGCTAACTTAGTTTGGGTTTCATTGAGGGCACAGCATAGTTGTTTGTGTGTCCCCACCCGGTTCCTTATGGTGCAAATAGAAAGGGGTTTCTTTAGTTGTGGTTGAACGCGTAGCAGTATCTTGCAATGTTTATCATAAGCAGTGCTGGTTTTGCTTCTTCACACCCACCTACTTAGGCTGCATGAAAAATGCTGTTTAAATTCCCTAAGTGTCTGAGACTCGATTTCTCTTTCAGAGTTCAGATGGATCCCTCTCTGGGGTTATGCAGAAGTGGAAGGAGTACCAGCTCCAATGTCTGAAATACTTGTATGAGGCACCCCCCATTGCGGCAGGTAAGCTTGCTTGGTAGGGATAGGATATATCATTAAAAGGCATAATAACAGCAGCAAGGGAGTGATTATGAACTTGAAAATACTTCTCCAGCTTACCATCCAGTTTCTATTCTTTATCCCATTTGCTTCAGCCTGGTCTCTGTGGGACTCTTCCATCTGCTGAGAGGAAGCATTTTACAGAAGAATTTCATTGCAAAGATGTTCATTTTCAGGTCCAGAGTGTCTTGCAGTGGCAAGTGGTGGCTGTAGTGCATCAAAGCAGCACGCTAATGTAACACTCCTGAAACTTTTGTAGGGGTCAGGGTTGATAGAGAGAGTACAGGTGTTAGGAAATACAGAACTATACTGTTTACATTGACATAGCAGTATAAATTATGTTGAGCATTGTAAAATGCTAAAATGACTTTTAAAACAACAACAAAAAAGGTACCTTAGTGCAAATGAGCGTGGCTTGTCTTAGCAGTTGAGCTCCTGTAATGTGCTGAGAGCAGCTGTGTCATGCCAGCATTGTGGTGTTTAGAGGACACTGGTGACTTCTCAGTG
The DNA here is from genome assembly GCA_013399475.1 of Chauna torquata. Lineage (NCBI taxonomy): Eukaryota > Metazoa > Chordata > Aves > Anseriformes > Anhimidae > Chauna > Chauna torquata. The sequence continues at coordinate 61,765 of VXAL01016726.1, forward strand.
ATGCTCCCAACTGGACACAATATGGGCAGTCCTATGCTTCAGTGCTTTTGTGACACACTGAAAAAGATACGATGGTCTAAAGTTATATCTGTGAAGAATTATTTCAAAATTGTTAATTTTCCTTCTCTTGACTATATTATGGCAGAGTGAGAGCAGTAGCTGATAACAGTGATGACCAGGAAACATTCATCTCCCTCTGCTCCATTATCCTGTTGAGCGGTTGAGTGCTGCCCTCTAAGAATGACACTTTAATAAATCTGAAGTTGAAGTATTCTCATGTTGATTAAGCTGTAATGCAAAGTTATGGTTGTGTGTGGGTATTTTGTTGATGGATCTATGTATTAGGCTAGACATTCCAACTGCATGACTCTGAGCCAGTTCTCGGGAATGATTATCTACAGTATTTGTAGCAAAAATGATTTTAAATCCAACCAAGACATATGAGGATATAAAAGGTAGAAGATGGAAACGGCTCAATGTTGATCTGCCTTTCTTGTCCCTCAATTTAGTCAACTAATTTTTCCAGCTTTCCTGTTGTGTAGGGATAAATGAGACGTGTGTCCAAAAGTTTTAACTCCAAAGTTTAATTGCATAATACTATTATGGCTTAAATGCATATGTTCCATGTTATCATCTGCTCTTCAGTCTTTTCCTCATTACAGTATTAATACAAGGCAGTGACATGACCTTCTCTTCCATCTCTCTTCAGAAGGCAAGTTCTGCAACAGAACGTTTGACAACTATGCCTGCTGGCCTGATGGATTGCCCGGCACCTATGTGAATGTTAGCTGCCCCTGGTATTTACCCTGGGCTAACACAGGTAAGAGCCATTCCTTATAAGCACAGATTTAAACTAACCCTGTTTTACTTAAAACAGCATTTGAAAACATAAAATTGGCTTTAACAGCAACGAGTACAGTCAGTTCTCTGTAACACAAAGGTAGGAATGGGGCTAGCTATAATACATTCTTTATTTCCATCTAACAGGAGAAAAATGAAAGAGACTGTTTTTAAGGGTTGGATTTAGCTTGGATTTTTGTGCTCTCGTCTACTTTTGCTGTTTGAATACTAGCGATTATTAATAAAATAGTACCGTGATGCTTGTTGGTGAAGAGTAGCTAACAGTAATAATAGTACAGTTTGAAAACTGAGATAATAGTAGCAAAGGTAGAAGCTAGGTCCTCCTGTAGTGGATGTAGAGAAAAAGGTCTAAAGTGAAAAGTGTTTTGTGTTGCTTCCTGAGATAAAGTTATTTGTCGGAATACTACAAGGTGAAAGTATAGACAGTTGCAGAGACTTTTTCTCTGAAAGGCAGAATGTCACCTTTAGGGATATTTACGCCCTTATGTACACTTACACTTGGCACCACTTGAAGGCAATGTGTATAGTTTGCATCATCTAATATTCTGTCCCTGAATTCAGTAACTTGTACACCTTCTTTGTGAAGACCTTTCTAAGTTTTGAACTATAAATGAAACTATCTTGGTATGGTGGGTTAACCTTGGCCCTTGTTAAGGGACAGGATACTGGTTAATGAAGCTGTATAAACCTGTCTGTTGCAGGTAAAGATGGTTTAAGTATATAGTATAAGTCATGAATGTTGGTGAGGTGGGGGTGGGGGGGTGGATTTCAGGAATGAGAAGTGGATGGGACAGTCAAAGAATACTTAGGTGTATCAGATAACATGGGACCTGGGCATGATGCAAATACTACGGAATGAGGCATGGAGTTTGCACTGTCTGGCTGGGTTGGAGGAAACTTTCTTCATACCAGCCTGTACGGTGCTGTTCTTTGCATCTGTGGCTTAAACAGCATTGATAACACACCAGTGTTTTGGTTATTGTTGAACACGGCTTGCACAGCATCAAGGCTTTCTCTCCACCTCCAGTCTACTGGCCTTGGTGAGGGGGAAGAGGTTGGGAGGTGACACAGCTGGGCCGGCTGACCTGACGTGACCAGAGATATTCCATGCCATATGGCAGTGTGCTCAGCAAAAAAAGCTCAGGAAGGGAGGGAGGGGAACACTCGTGGTTATGGCATTAGTCTTTCCAAGTAACTGTCTTGTGTGCTGAGGCCTTGCTTTCCAGGAAATGGCTGGACACCTGCCTGTCAATGTGAAGAAATGAATACATTCCTTATTTTGCTTTGCTTGTATGCACAGTTTTTGCTTTTCTCATTAAACTGTTGTTACCTTGGCGGGAAAAATCCTCACACCAAAATCAAGATAACATCGTAATACCAAAAAAGGTGGACAACTTACAAGTACAGAAGAGCTCCACCCCTTGTCCTGTCACCACTTTACCACAACAAAAGTTTCCCAGCAATTATTACACTCTGGCAATGTAGAGTCCCATTTTTGCCTGTTACCTCTCCCACTTACTGGCTTGATCTTGAGCCATGAGCTTTTCAATCTTGTTTTCTCCCCTGTCCTGGGAGTGAGAGAGCAAATGGGTGGCTGTCTGGCAGCCAGCCATTGTCAACTTACCACATGCACCATGGTCTTCTCCAGGGGCTGCAGGAGAATATCTGCTCCAGTTCCTGGAGTTACCTCCTCTCCCTTCGTCTTCTCAGACCTTGATGTTCACAGGGCTGTTTCTCACGCTTTCCCTCACACTGCACTGCATGTGAAGCATTTTGTCCTTTCTTAGACATGTTTTCACAGAGGTGCCACCAGCTTGGTGGCTGGGCTCCACTGTGCCTAGTGGCAGGGCTACTGGAACCAGCTGTCTGGCAAAGGGCAGCACCAGCCTTTCCTCTCTGAGGCCCCTGCAGACCCCTCTTTGCTGACATCTGCCATGGACACCCTCTACGCTTGGTGATCTGTTGTAGCATTTACTGTGGAGTAGGAGAGATGCTTGAAAATGTTCAAATTCAATGACGGTGTGTGTGTGGGAGGGGGGAAAGTGTCAGGTCAACTATTGTGATCCCTTAATTTCCTGGCTAGCTTCAAGCTCTTATCAGAGGTAGGTCCATAAAACAAAATTGCTGAGATTGGGTTGCTATTTTCATTTTGAATTGCTCTATCTTTAATATTAAGGTTTCAAGGAAAGACATGGGAACCAACATTATTGTGTGCTTAATGGTTAGGGACCGTTGTGATGTGGGAAGAGATGGTCTCCTCCACTCTTTGCCCATGCACCCCCAGGGTCCTACTGGCATCTGGTTGCCACTTATGTCCTGCCTGCTTTCCAAAATGACATTTATGTTTTGGCAGTTTTGCTACTGTCTTGTTTGTGCTGAACTTCTGTGTCAGGGTGGTGTTTGTTTTCTAGATGCATTGCTCTGTATTTTCCCATGTGAATATTGTGTTATTGTGTCTGTATTTCTAACTTCTGAACATCTTCTGTATCATATCTCAACTGTATTGTTAGTAACTGCCAATTTGATAACCTCTGATGCTAAAACACTGTTTGCTTACCCTCTTCAGATTCTTAGTAAAGATACTGCATGTTTAGAAGGGGTAAACAAGTTTTTGTAAATGCATGGAATTAGTATTTACCTCACAATTAATTGGCATAAAAGTACATGATGCTGCAGAACTCGTTCCAATAAGTCTAATATTTCTGGATATCTGATACTCTTTACAGAGTTAAACTCCTGTTTACTTGCAATCTTTAAGACCCTAGATACAGTTATTTGACTTCCAGCTGCTCTTGAAACATCGCTCCTGGAGAAAGCCAAGGTTTAACACAATACTGCAGATTATTAAATTATAGGGATGTGCAATATCTTTCATACTTTTGGAAATAAGTTTAAAAAAAAAATTATCCTGAAAATAGTGTTTGATGCTAGCCTTTGACTGAAACAATCTGAAAAAACAGAGGGCTTGCTAGAGAGGATTGCAAAAGTACTTCTGAAAGTACCTCTGGCTGCGTTCACATGTTGCACATACTTCACTCTGTTTTATCGGTGAGAAATAAGAATGGAACAAGGAGGTCTTTCATCTAATACAAAACAAGAAGTTGGTATCAATGCCAGATATGCAGCTTAGGATCCTGAATTACCATGACCTGATACTTTTTTCATGACATCTCATGGAGTCATGTTCAAAGTTAATGCTGATGGACAGCTATGATGGGAGAGGCAGTTTCCATAAAAAAAGTATGGGAGAGGTGGAAGCAGGGACAGGTTACACAGGAGGAATATAGAGACACTGAGTATTTACAAATGGGGGTTAAGAAAGATGAAGGCCATCCAGAATCTGTCAAGGAAGTTAAAGGGCAACAAAAAAAGGTCTTCTAAAGCAATATCAATAGCAATGGAACAATGAGAGAAAACTTGAATCCACTGCTGAATGTGGCAGGGGAGCTTGTGGCAAAGGACATGGAAGTAGCTAAGGTACCCGCTGCCTTCTTCATCATGCTCTTTACTGATAAGACTTGCCTGCAGCAATCCCAGCCCCCTGAGAGCAGTAGTAAAGTCTGGAGCAATAAAGACTTCTCCTTGGTAGAGGAAGATCAGATTAGGCAACACTTGAACTGCATATACGCAAGTCTATGGGACATGATGGGATGTACCCACAAGTGCTGAGCAAGCTGGCTGATGTCATTGTGAGGCTACTCTTGGTTATCTTTGAAAAGTTGTAGCAATTAGACAATTAGAGGAAGTTCCTGAGGACTGGTAGAATGCAAGTGTCATTGCTATTTTCAAGAAGTGTAAGAATCAGGGGAGCTATAGGTGGTCAACATCACATCAATCTCTGGGAAGGTGATGGAGCAGATAATCCTTGAAACCGTTTCCAAACGCATAAAGGACAAGAAGCTCATTGGAAATAGCATGGATTTATAAGATGCAATCATGCTTGATGAACCTGATAGCTTTCTATGATGACTAGCTCAGTAGATGAGGGGAGAGCAGCAAGTGTTGTTTATCTTGACTTTAGCAAGGCTTTTGGCTCTGTCTCTCGTAACATCCTCGTTGACAAACTGATGAATGCGATGAACTGAAAACTGTGTTGCTGGGCTTAAAGGCTTGGGATCAGCCGCATGAAGTCCTGTTGAAGACAAGTCTCTAGTAGTACTCTAGGGACTGATAGCAAGGCCAATACTGATTAACATCTCTATTATTTATCTGGGTGATGGAATTGAGTGCACCTTCAGCAAGTTTGCAGACAACAAAACTGGGGGGGCATGGTTGATGCCCCACATGATTGTGCTGCCATTCACAAGCACCTGGAGAGGCTGGAGAAATGGGTTGATGGGAACCCTGTGAAGTTCTGCAAAAGGAAGTGCGAAGTCCTGCTCCTGGGACAGGGAATAACTGCATGCACCAGGATGGGCTGAGGGGCTGACTGGCTGGAAAGCAGCTTCACAGAGAGGGCCCTGGAGGTCCTGGTGGACACCAAACTTGAATGTAAGCCAGCAATGTTACCTTGAGGCAAAGAGGGCAAACAGCTTCCTGGTCTATGTTAGGAAGAGCTTCACTGGCAGTTTGAGGGTGATCTATCCCCTCAGCTCTAGAGGGTGAGACTATTGGAGTGCTTTGTCCGTTTCTGCATTCCACATTATGAAGGAGACATGGACGTACTGAAATGAGTCCAGCAATTGGACATGAAGGTGATTAAGGGTTGAAGTGTCTCTTATACGAATAGAGGCTGACAGAGCTGAGATTCTTCAACCTGGAGAAGAGAAGGCTCTAGGGTATATGTGTGGAAATCTTATAAATATGTTTGAGCAGAAACTGAAATACGGGAAATTTCCTTTAAACAATTATTTTACTGTGATGGTGTTCAAACACTGGAACAGAGAGATTTTGGAGTGTATCCTTGGAGGCAGTTGAAGCCCGACCTGAGCAACCTGCTCTAATTCATCCTGCTGTGAGCAAGGAGTCACGCTATGAGATCTCCAGAGGCCCCTTCCAATCTTGATTATTCTGTGTTTCTCTTTGTTGAATTTTTTAAGATGATGAGATTCTGTACCATTTACTGTCAGATGTTATGAATTTCTATTGGTATGAGCCAGAACAGGTGAGGAGAAAAATTCACATGGGAAGAGTTTGTAATGCTAGAGCTCTCCTTGATCAATTACAAATTTTGCAAACATTGTCCTTTAACAGCTTTTATTCTTGTTCCTGTCCCACTCTTCATCTTCTCCTAGTGGCTGTCAGTCTTGAGACAGCCCATCTGCAAATCCAAACAGCAGATGCAGCTCAGCAGGTTGCCTAGCAGGGTGGCAAGCTGAAAATGATTTGGAGAATTTTTTTTTACCTACTTAAAAGGCATGTGCTGTGTCACTAGTCCAGCCCTCCATGATGTTAGCAGGTTCTCATCTCTACCTGCTGCCACAGAGCTGCTCTCTAAGGTGTAAATTTCTTCTTGCTTAGATAACATGGCAGCTTCTGAACCACTGCCTGCTTTGTGGGGGTAGGTTCAGCAGTAATGCTTTGTTCAGGTGCAGTCCTCAGATTGCTCATTAATCTCAAGATGAAGAGCAATCACAGGTAGGTGGGAATCTGCTTATTGAAAGACTAGAGGAAAAAAAAAAACCTGATGTTTTCAGACTTCTATGTCTATTCAGACTTGTGTGCATACGGAGACTCAAGACCAGTCTTTTGCAAGAGCTGGAGCATGGAGGATGGGCCTGCATTTCTGTTGTGCTAAGCAGTGCTTGCAGTTGCAAGGTTTTGTCTCACAGCTTCACTCACCTTGTGATGACTTTTGTCTTCTGCACCTTTTTGAAAGTGCTACTTGTGAAGGTAACCTATAAAGTACAGTAGAGAAAAATCAATACTGTCCCACTTGTGTGTCAGATCTCTTTAGAAGCGCTGCACTGGACTTTTTCTTCTTGTGTTACCTAGTGCATGTGTGTCAGCATCCCTGCCAGATTCAGTACTGGCATGCTGTCTGCAAGGATGGACTCTGAAGGCTCAGAATATGTCGGTGGTGATTGGATAGAAGAAAGACCACAATATTAGACCAAGATTTTATGCTTGAACTTGTGTATCCCTATACTGCTATGGACTTGTTTTGTGACAGGCAAGTAAATTAAATCTGAATCCTTAGAGGAATTTTATCTTGTAGCTCTGACTGGGCACTGAGTCATTAGTGCACTCTTAGGATGCGGCCTGCATATACTGTGTGTTTCTTCAGTGGCGCTTCACTACTGCATTTTGTATATCTAGCTGCTAAACAAACTCATCTGTTTGTTTGGCTGTGCAGCAAACTAGATTGGGAATTTTACCCAACCGGAATGTTTTTTTCCCCTCATTCTTTAAGTCATTTTTTCCTACGTGGGTAAGTTTCCTGACTGATGTGATTGCAACTGTATTAGGATTTATCTACTTCAAGTAAATTGGTCATTATCATATTGCCCTAACTCACCAGGGAATTGTGAAATAAGGATGTTAGATACACACTATTGTACTGAAGCCAAAGGAGCTGAGATTTAGAGTAGCTTCTGCTTTAATGCAGGTTAAACCATGGTCACAGGAATGAGATGTAGGTGGCTAATGTTTCTCAAAGCACAGTGCAGGAATTTTGTAGTATAGCAAATGAGGAGCCCATTTACTGCTGGGCTATAACTACATAGTAGGAGTTCATAAGTCACATGTCCCTCCAGTGCCATATGAAATAGCTTTGCGTAGCGGAGAAGCCCTTTGGAACAATGAGGAACAGTGGCATTGGAGATAACAGAAGGTAGAGGGGAAGCTTATTTCAGTCAAATAGTGTTCTGCTCAGGACTCTGGAGGGTGAAATTCATAAGCTTTGTCTTTGGGAAGACTTCTTGTATTCCAGTGTGGTGTTTTGAAATGCTTTGAAAATATGAAATGAGAATATCTGAATTATCAAAACAAACACATACTTAATTTCTGCTATCTGTCATGTCCCCCCTCCACCAGAAAAGCTTTTGGTAAGACAAGATTATATTTGTACTTCTAATAACCTGCTTATATGTTTTCGAAACAGTAGACTTCACAGCAATTTCATACCTGTATGGGCTATTTCACTCCAGCTCTTTGTTTTGCTTCTATTTGTGCTTACACAACTCCCACTGTTGGGCAGGTCTTCATGGGGAGATGCTGAAGTAGCAGGAGGGGGAGGTTATTGCTAAAAGGATTTGTTCTGTGAAGTTTCCAGCACAGATTTTGGACCATGTCCAAAGCTTGTTGAAGCTAAATTTCACACACTTCTGGCAGCCCAAGTCAGAACCTTTGTTCCCATATGTGCACATGTCTTGGGCCAAATCTTGCATTTAGTGAAAACCCAGAAAGTCTACTCAGTTTCCGATAGCACTGGAGTTACACCAGGTAAAATTTGCACATCTTACTATCCACGTTGTAGTTAACGAGGTCACCAGGTTATACTTGGGCAGTAGCTGTCTCAAAGTCCAAACCTCCAAGGGGAGCAGTATTCCATTAAGGGACAGAGGGCACCTCACCTTGCTGTCAGTGGCTGTGTGCTTTTTCTTGTTACCTTTTTATAATTGAAGGCTAGCTGCCAATAACACCATGTGGATTTGGAAACCTTGGAGCTGCGCAATTCGTTTTACAGTTATGCCTCCTTTGGGGTTCTGATATTTTATTGTTTAATAGTACTAAATCCTTCTTAATTAAAAAACCTTCCAGCAGGGGTGCTAGTTTCAGACGAGTTTTGTGAACAGTAGCTGCATCAGTTGCTCCCGTATGCACTGGGCTGCACGAAGGCTGGCCACAAACTTGTGTAACATAGAAGTAGCTTAGTACCATAGCAGTAGCAAATATTACTAATTCACCTTTATTTGGATAGATGAGGTAGTGAATGTGTGTGTGGGTATTGGCCGTATGAAAAACTAAGCCTCAGGTAACGTATATTGAAATGCAATATTAAAGATGCTCTGGATGTGAATTGGTATACGTTCAGGTGACTAGTGCCCATAAAAAAAAAAAAGCACTAACAAATGTTATTCAGATCTCTGCTCAAAATCTTCTCAGCCTTTTGAGTGTTTCTGTTTCAGTTTAGGACATGTCTCTAGTTATGAGATGCCTGACACACAAATTGGCTTGGCTGTTGGGCTGTATCTGTATTGGTATTCTGGTCTGGCACAAGTGAGTTTTGAAGCAATCCCCCTGATGGTCCTACTTTTGTCCTGTTGTGAGCAAGTTCAGTTTGAGGAATTGTGGGGTGTGTTTCTTTGGATAAAATTAAACCAGAAGCAGTGCCCCAGGTATCCACTGGATGCTCTTCAATCTTTTGATGGAGACATAAGACATAACGATTTGTCTGTACTACTATGAAGTTCACCAATGTGACCATACAGGAGCCATTGGAAGACTACTGAACTACCAAGCTTTCATTAAATTCTGAACATTCCTTGTGCCGGATGAAGGACCAAATGGCTCACATGCCTTTAACTGGTATTGACCATAAGGCCTCAATGCTTTGTAATTCCTGTGTGCTCTGTAGATCCACCTTTCGCTTAGTTTGAAATCCTTTCCTTTTACTAATAACTTCAGTTGTCATTCACCTTTGTTTGAATCACTTCTCTCCCATAATTCGTGTTTATTTCTATATTATCCTGCCTTTATTAGATTATATGTTACAATGATGATACCTATTCCTTTGTTCTCCCAGAAGATCAGGCAAAGTACAGCTTGGGGACCCACGTAAACAGCATACCTTTTCAGCCTGTGCCATGAAAGAGCTAAAAGTCTCTCTGGTGGAAGAATAAGCCAGCAGTAATATCAGAAGATCTCTGGTAGTAACCTTGTAGCTGCCTCTGGCTACTAGAGATGCAGTCAGAAGGCAGCTGTGCTTTGCCCAGTAGCTTTGCCCAGTCATGAAGACTTCATGAACCAAGCTTCTTGTAGTGGTGTGGCAACAAATCTGTTGTTGGTGGATTTGTTTAGGTGCCCAGGCTCTGTGTCTCAGTATTACTGTGCTTAGGAGACCTGAGACTAGGTTGCTGCTCTGAGTACTTTTATGTGCAAGGACACATCCAGGTCAACTCTTTCCCATTTCTCACCCCTATGTTTGAGGCCATTTCTCCAGCACTCACCATTGCCTCTCTGGGCTGGGAGGTATAGGCAACACTTCTTGTGGTGAAGCAGTGATGATGGATATTGTCTGCGCAGTCCCCACCCTGCAGTAGTGTCTAGCTTAGTCCTGGCTACTGCTGTTAAATCATGAATGCAGCAAGCCCTAATACTTTCCTCCTGTGTGGTGTCTTACCCTCCACAAAAGCTGTGATTATAGACTTACACAGTTGTAATGGCATTATGCGCAGCAGTACTGCAGATCCCATTCCCTGCTTCACGAGCAGTAGAAAAATTGGAGTTGGGAAGGATTTAATTTGGGAATTGAGGGATTCACCTGTGGATCTTGGGGCCACCAAGGAGAAGGGCTGAAAAAGGAAAGAGGAGCCTTGTCACTGCTGTGCTGCAGGAGTAAATCCGCTGTCCTGGTCCCCTCCCCTTTCCCTGGGGTGCCTGCCTTGGGGCACTGTTCAAACTCAGAGTGGGGAGGAGCTTAGGTCTGAGTGCCACAGTGCCCCAGACAAGAAGCAGTATGAGAGATGAAGTTTGCCTTTGTTTATGAGACTGCGCACGGGTAATGATGCTGGGGCAGTGACACACTGCTGTCATCTGTGCAAGGCAGACCAAAGGAAACAATATGTATTGCTTTCTAGAGGGACCTGCAGAAAGCCGTACAACTGAGGAAGGAGAAGTTTGTGAGAGAGATTTCCTTCAGACAGTTTTGCAGTATATGCATGGTTTGAACATTTGGTTCAAGGGACCAGATTAAACCTTGTCTGGTTTAATCTCCATTTTTGTTTAATCATCCAGTTTCATAGTCTGAGATCTTTTTAAAATCAAGATAGTTAGCCGATGGCTACATGAGCGCATAGCTAAAGTGCCTGTTTGTCTTTTAGTGTAGAAGGAAATAAATTTCATTTCAAATATTGGACACAATAAAGATGGTTAGACATTTATTACATTTCTTCCTTCCTTTGCTCCAATAAAACCAAATTTCCAGAAAGCTGTCCATAATGCTGGAAAGGGGTGTGACCTTTTTTCAGTGAAAAAGAGGCTGCTTTGCATTTGCTAACCCTTAAGCAATTCAAAATTTATACTTCCTTCCTTGCAGTAAAAGCTGTCTCAAGCTAATTGGCAATCTCAGTTTGCTAAATTATAAAAAAAAAAAAAAAAAATCAGTCTTTCAAGTTCACCTTTGCTTCTGTTCGTTGGTCTCCATCTGGTAGTAAACCAGAAAACTCTAGAACATATGCTGCTCATCTCAAGGGTAGATATAGGGGCTGTTGGAAGAAATAATTTAAAAAATCATGAACAGATAAATATTATTAACATACATCTGTTGTGCAATGCCATTCTGCATTTTTTGTTTAAAAACATGAACTGTATTTTTAAATAAATTGCTGTTTAACTTCGGATTGAGGTGCATGCAATAGAGCAGTGGCCTATGAACTTTTAGCTGGGGTGAGTAATGGGACTTCCTTCAGAGACTATGAAAAGGATACACTCTGCTTCCTTTTCTGCCACAACCAAAATGTGCATCCCTCAAACATGTGATGGGAACAGAAGGAGACTTTTCATATGGCTGAATGTTGAAGGGCACATATTGGAAGATGGGCAGCTGCATGTTGTTCATGTAACAGGTACAGACCTGGTCACCTGAAGTTATCTAGGAAGACAGTGCTTTTCTGCTTTGCTGAACTTAGCATAGAGGCTGGACACCCTTGCTGTAGTGTGACTGGTATGACTGCATCTGTGGGAGGTAGAGTAGTTGGCAGGACTGCATGTTTTCCAGCATTTTTTTGCTTATAACTGTATAATGTTTTTGTTTTGTTAAAGTAATTCCTCGAGATGTGTCAAGGATACCAAGGCACACCTCTGCGTAGCTGAGCCTCATTCTGCATCTGCTTGAAAGGTGCCCCCAGCTGATCTGACTGTGAACAGGTTCTTTAAGTGAGAAACAAACATCACACCCAGCTGCAAGGAAGCTACTGGACTACCTCTGTGCTTTGCCCATGCTAGTCTAGGAGATGTCTGCTGAAGTTAAGCAAGGTTTAAGCTCACCAGTTTCCTTAAACTTCATCTATGATCTCATTACAGGTCTTGCATAATTGAAGTATGTAGTATCTCCGCACTTTTATTTGTTCACAGTACCAGTATACTCTGTTAAAGGAAGAGACCACAAACCCTTCTTCACATTACTTTTATTTTAAAATTGTAATTTTCTTACACTTAAGAACTTGCAGTTTTTAGTTATAGTGGACAAAGGGTAAACTGAAGTAGTTAAGGGTCTGAATAAACATAGTACTTATGTATGTTACCTAATTAGATGCCTTGCTGAGAACCGGTTATCATCTTTCTGGCTTACTTAAATGTTGCTGATTAGTCAAATTACTGATTTTTTCCAAGTCTCAAAGATGGGATAAACCATGAATGCCTGATTTTAACTGCATAGGTTGAGAACAACTTGCTAGATGAGCCGTGTGACCTAGAGCCTACTTCTTCCCCCCTTTTTCTGTGATTCCTGGCACTTCACCTTTGTGTGATGGGAAATGCTTCTCTTGCATTCAGTCTGTATGTGTTCTGTCATATAACAAATACATTTCTGGTACCACAGTGAACTTCTGAAGGGTTGCTTGCTTCTCCTGAGATCCTTAGTTGAATTCAGGTGAAGATGCGTGTGTAACTCAATCTGCTTAGATATCTATAAATGTAAATGTCTTACGTAGAGGAGAATAGTGCTGTCTGCCTCTTGAAGTTACTAGCTCTGTGTTTTTTTTATACTATTTTTGTTTGACAAAGTAGTCAGGCAAAAAATGTGGACTGACTTAAGAGGTGTCTGCATGTAAGTAGTTTAATTACAGAACACCCTTCCTTTCACACCCATTTCAGAAATGCAGCTTTAACTTGAAAATGTTCTAGGCTATACAATGATTGCACTTGTTAATCATGTATACAGCTTTATTTATTTGTGGTATTACACTTTTCCATTTGCATGTCTTGCTGGTAACTTTCCCCTTGAGAGTTTTCCATGGTAGACTGTATTTTCCCCTGAGAGACTCTGGTCCCTGCTATGAATTTTGAAAGTACGCCAAATACTTCTCAAGCATGCTCCAAATGTTAACTGTTAGTATTCCCATACATCACTTTAAATTTTCCGTGAATAAGAATGAAGTTTTTCTGGACAGCATGTTTGTGAGAGAACCTGGGTACTTGAATAGTTCAATGACAATAATAATGATAGTGGTGGCTGGTGTCTGGCCAGATTCATCTGACCTTTCTGGAACTAATTTACTTTCTGACAATTGGAAAAAGCAGAAGTGAATTAGGCAAGAGAAGGATCAAGCGTTCATCAGCATATTTCCTCTGAAAGCAAAAAACTGGCTTCCACACGCAAAACCTGCCTGATGATTGCACTGGAGCTTAATGAAGCAGGGTATCAACAATATCCTTTAAGCAGAACTAAAGCATGGGTAAAAGTGTGGAAAATATTGTCTTTATGTTGATGATGAATGAGAGTGAGCCTCTCTAAGCTTTTAAAAATATGAGGTAGCGTTGGCAGTGGATACTCCAAGAATGGATTGCACCTTGCCAGGAAAAGAAAAGTTTAAGTCAAAAGGATTGTATGTCCATCCAAATACTTTTCAAGCAAGGAAGACAGAGTGGAAATAAAAATGGAATAGGAAACTTAGGGAAGAGTACTGGTGGAAAGGTATAAGAATTCCCAGTTTTTAGATCAGGGGTAGATCCTAACTTTGGGGTAGAGAGATTGGTGCAAAGATTAGTCTTGTAACGGAAAGGTAAATCCAGACATAACGCTGCAGCTTTAGTGGCCTCCGGTAACTTCTGACAGGAATGATGGCAGTTTCTATGATGAAATCACTTGGTACCTGTTTTTTTTTTATTTGCTTTTTCTGTAAGAGCTTGGTTTTAGTAAAAAGTTTTTGCAAAACTTTGCTTGAATGAGATTCAACACAACAGAAGCCTGTTTTAAGGCCGAAGTTTTTCAAGAACATTTTGTCAAAACTGTTCTGCACTTCAGCGTGTGGGTGAGGAGAAGGGACAGAGCTCCTATGGCAGTGGTGATATGCTTCTTGCTAATCCTGGGGATGAATTTCTTGCACTTGCTCCCTAGACTTCTTAGAGTATTAAACCTCCATAGGTTCTGCAGAGGCCACATGAGAACTGAACAGTGGTCCTCTCTCCTCAAATCCTAAGTGACTATTGGGCCAGGTGTGCTTTGGGTGCATGCGCTAAGCAGGACTTCTCATGCCCTTGCTGATCATGGTAGGCTCCAGAATGGAGAGCAGAGGACTTTCATTGATTTCATCCCTCCTCAATGCTTGGCTGGAGCAAGAGGAGCTGCTTGGGTGTGATGAGGAGTGCTGAGGAACAGATTCATGAGAAAGGAGATGTGGTGAGAGGTAAGACGAGAGATGCTGGAGTCAGGGTGCTCTTTTGTTCATCTCCAGTGGTTTTGGAGGACAGCAAGTCAAGTAAGAGGAACAGGAAAATGCAGAGTGAAGAGAGAGGGCAGCAGCAGATTTGTTGATCAGCAGTGTGCGGGTAAGCATTGCGGCAATAGGGAGGGTTGGGGGAGTAAAGCTGAAGAGGAGGACGAAGGAGGGCAATAGGATACAGTTTTTCTTTACAGCTTCAGGCTCACTTATACAGAGGTAATAAGCCTTTAACCAATGCAAGAGTGGACAGCTTGTTAAATGCAGATGTCTTCACTCTTTTAAATGCATGGGATGCTTCATTTTATTTGTTCTGCTTTGAAGTATCCAATTTCTTTGCTTTCTGTAGGTAGCAGATAAAACTTGTGGAATTACAGTTGTCTCTAAATTAAGTTTGATTGTTTGGATTCCTTTTTGTGATATGTTTGCAGTAGCCTGTACCAAAAACTTCTGATTGTTTTGGATTTTTTGGTTTATCACTATCCAGTGAGAGATGAAATCCAGTGATTCAGTAATCCTAATTTATACTGTTGTTTTTGAGTATAACTAAATACCAGTGATTTCCCTGTTGCTAAGGATAGGCAGTTTGTTTGCAGTGCCTAGCATTGGCTTTAGCCTACGTCTTCTGGAGCTTCTTGTTTTGCTCAGAAGCTTCATCAAACGACTGTTTATTTGCATGCCTACTCAGCTCTCCCTCCTAGCTATGCATATTTAACATAGTAGTTATATGTTAGTTTTTCTCAAAATTGTTTTTCCTTGCTTTAGCTCACCAAACATCATGCTGATGACTTGCCTAGTTGTTTCCTTTTCTTTTAGCTTGTGTTTTTTTCCCTGCATGCATATTTTTTGTTTGTTTTTTCTTATTTTCATAAGTTCTTGGAGCATGGACATAGTAAAATGGTTCCCTTCCTCTGCTCTGGGAAGCCTTCAGTTATGTCTCATAGCCTTTTAAGAAAACTTTTTATTGCATCGTTTTTTTGCTTTATGTTATCATACTTTAATGAGATGTCTTCCATTAATTACATTAACTTACTGATCCAATAACTTTAAAACACAGAACCTCTTAGCAGTGTTTTTACAAGTTTATTATGCATTAAATTTCCAATCACGTTTGTTGGTGCAATAAATTTATTCCAACCCACTTTTATTTATTCTGAGCAAAACTTTTAATGGTGCTTTTTGGTATCTTACCAAATCTTCACAAAGCTGTACCGTTATCATAAGTACTTGTTTTTCATAAACAGCCTTCCTTTATTATATTAATTCTCATATCTTGTATAGTTCATAAACACTCTGGATTATTAAACCTAATGCAGACATGCATGCATTTTTTTACTTGGTTTTTAAAGTATATTTCAAAAGGTTATGTTAGGTTTCAGTGTGGTCCACCATAGTCAATACAGCTCTTTCTTGATACAAGTTACTCAGCTGAAATGCTTAGGTAGTGTAACTGCTTTTAGGGTAATACTCTCTTCTTTTTCAGTTTTTTTTTCTTTGAGATATCAACTCCTATCTAGTTATATGTTTTTAAGTATGAAGCTATATTCTGTCATTTTTCCAGAGATCTCTTATTTCTTCACTACTCAGAACAAATCTGCTTGTGAGATATGCAGTTAAGTGGACTCTTCTCTTGCAGGATCATTGCCTCATTAACTGTGGGAGTTTGTGTTGAGTGAGGCAAGACATTGCAGAGCTGGCAAGGATGATCTCTGCACTAAGAGAACTGAATATCCACACAGATTTTGTGGTTGCATAATTTTCTTTGTTGTATAAATCTGCCTTTAATATGTGACTAGAATGTGCTCTTCATTTTTGGAACATCTGTGAACAAATATGAGAAACTAGCACTCAGTGTTCATTGGGAAGCTGAATTGGTGGTCTAAGAAAATATTAAATTTGTTGTCAGCTTGGTTCAGTGTGCTTAACTATGACGATGTCTCACGCTGGTAAGGATGAATAATTTCCCATTAAATGACCTCCCTCTATTCTGTACCCTGAAAAAAAAAAACCAGTGGATTCTGCTGGAAAAAAGTGTATTACTGCATAAATAGAAACAGTTTTATTGGGTAGAATTAAAAACCACGCAAGTAGCTTTAGCTTAACACTTCCTAATTCTTGAATGTTTAGTTTTGTAGCATTAATATAATTCCAAATTGAATATTTTTAAATGAGAATTTATGTGCAGGCAGTATCCCTTGGCTGATGCAAGACATCACCTGCATAACTGGAGTCTCTGACTTTTCACTTTGGTATCACAGCACAACATTCAGGCACTGAGGACTTTCTGGGCATGCAGGGTGGGCTTGTGCAGTCTGTGGCATAACCTGCACTTGCTTAATTGGATCTCCTCATGCGCCATGTAAAGGTATCTGTTAGGTCTCAGACTTCTCTTGGTAGGACTGTGGATGTGTGACTCTCTCTATTCACTCTTCATTGCAGTATTTTATTTTATTTATATTGGAAGAGACTGGAGGGATTCTTGGGTCTTTCAGGCTAGGAGCTAATGACGGGAAAATTCTCAATAGATGCATTCAGATGTTTCCCCATCTCTCACCCAAACTGTAGAATATAACTGAAAATGAGTTTCTTCCAGCTGCAAGAACTTGAAGTGACCACCAGCTTTCCGCCTTCAAGACAAAATGCGAGACATAGTTGTTTGTCATTGCTTTATCATCACTAAAACGAATGAGTTGGGATGACTAATATGCTATGAAAGAGGAGGAGGAGTGGGAAGGGGTACTAAATAAAGTACTTGTAGTTAAACTGCCTGTTGAGGTAATACAATTTTGGACGATGTGGCAGTGAGCCCAGCATAAATGGGCATTTAGATAAATGTGGTTCTTGGACAGTAGTGCAGGCTGGAGCTCCTCCTGCTCCACAGAGGCTTCATGTTCAGGCTGCTCCCTGGTGTTGTATTTCCAGCTGCACGCTCACAGGCAAGTGCACAAGTCTTGGGTGTAGGATGTGTTTGCTGTACGAGGCACCAGGATGGGGACTAAACGACACTAATGCGACAACTTTTACAGCCAACAGTGATTCTTTCAAGGTGAGTAGTGTCCAGGTCACACCAACTGATAACTGAACAGAGATGTTGGGAGGTGCAAATTCCTATATTCAGATAAATTGTAGTCCCCATCAAAGGGCATTTTTCTCACTTCAAGAACAAACCAGTCTGCTGGAAGACTGTTGTGATGCTCATATACTACAGAGTCTCTGTTTTATGGAGAAAGTTATCTTTTCCTAAACATTTACCCCTGCTTGAAATAGAGAAAAGCTATTAACAGGAGAGTCCTACAATACTTGACACATAGCAACTAGACAAAACTCTTGGTCTCTTGTCCTTTTTCCCAGTCTCTTTTCTCTCTGCCTGAATAAAAGCGATTGGATAGGACATGTTGTAATTTGTTTTTAAAATGAATAATTCCAGTTTATCCTCAGAGACAGTTAGGTGAGTAATCTCACACTGAACTTGACACGCCGAAGGGCACATTGTAAAAGGCAGATCAGGTAGGTTGTTTTAAGCAGAGAAATCATTTAACTTGGTTTTATTTCTAGTAAAAGGAGGCTGGTAAGGAAGTGTTTCTGAGCCTTCTGCCATGTGATAACCTATTTTCCCCATATGTAAAAGTGTTTAGCTAGATATAGTGTTTGATTTGATTTACAGACTCATCAGAGAGCAAGATGGATGATATTTTCTTCAGTGCTAACTCTTGGCCTCTCCTCTCTGTCCTTTATCAGTGTATGGAGCCTGTTTGAGTTTTGGGGATCAATCTATATTTTAACATGTAATTTTAATGAGGTGTGATTGACACTGTTCAAATAAATTGGCTTCATTAAGCTTCTGTTCCAAAGGTTGTGCAACTTTGTCAGTGAATGCATTAATTTAAAAGTTAAATAAAATCAGATTCCCTATACACTGGCAGTAGCTTTTATTTATTTTTGTTGCAGAGGATGATAGCCAATTCTAGATTGTAATAATTGGTGCGAGTTGAACCATTGACTATATAGTAATGAAAAGCATTACAATACAGGAAAAGGGTGTTGTAAGAGGCAGTAACCACTCGAACCTTCTAAAAGATTGTTCATCGTGCTAATCTGTTCAAACCAAAGCTGATCATTGTACATTTGGTATTTGCACTGCATGAAAGGTAAGAGGGCCTGAGTCACTCAAGAATTCAGGCGTGGACAGAAGTGAATCGCCTCTGACTAAACCACCTGCAAGCAAGAAGCTAAAACTGCTCAATGGTTGAAGGGGAAGCTGCATGCATGCCTCTATTCTGTCATGGCACACAGGCATCTTCCAAGCATGTCGTTGTCAGTTTGCCTCTGTATGTATTATTAACTCATCTTTTTCAGCAAAGGTTTCATATGAACGCTGAAGGAAATGAGACTGGTAACTTCAGAGCTTTGGATCAGGCCTATACAAAAAAAAAAAATATGTACAAATAGTTATCCCTTTATCGGAGTAGGAGGTTGAAGATCTCTGCCATCCTAACCCACGACCAGCTGTGCAGAGAGAAAATCATAATAACCCCATGTGAAAAATTGATGTAAGAATACTTGTAGGTAGCTTTAATGCAAACCATTTGCTTTCCTTAAGATATTTGCAGTACTTGGATCAAAATGTACCTGATTAAGAGTGAGTGGATCCCTTTGAAATTAGTTGGAACTGCTTTCACTAAGCAAAGATGAAAAATTAGCTTGTATGTTGTTACCAGTTTGAATCAAAATATAATTTAGTATCTAAAAGTGGAGATCTAAAATCTCCACTTAGAGTTTTTATCGGTTACTTTGCAGACACAGCAGAGCAGTTTCTGGCACTGAGACTATTCTCTGCCCCTTTCTTCAGTGAGGCTAGACAAGGGAAGAGCGTTGAGTTAAGGTGACATCTCTTTTGAGCTGTCAGTCAATACACACAAAGCCTTTTTCCTGTGTCTGAGCAATACCAGGTGGCTGCCTGCGATGGAGCCTGTTGCCAGGAGGATGAGCAGACACAGGCTGGTTGCCTTGTGCTTCTAGAAAACTGAGAGAAACCAGAGATGAGCCCAGGAATGGTCTGCTCGGAAGGTGCATCCTGCAGCAGTCGTGATGTGTGGAGGCTGGGGCTCATGAGGCTGTAGCCCCTCGTTTTTGGGGGGCCCCTGCAGCTGATCACGTGGCATGCAAAGATGCCAGCCTCCCGTGGACTGGGTTTGCCTCCCAGGTCCTGCACGGTGCTGGTGTTGGACATGCCCAGCTGCAGAGGTTGAAGGGTCTTGTGTGCGGTGTGTATCCAGCACCAAACCCTTCAGGACCCTTACAGTAAACCTGTGCTGATGTCATGTGGGGTCAGCAGTGTTTCACACACAACTGAAAATTACCTATTTCCACAGTGGTGAGACTTGCTTTCCCATTCCTGAGAGCAGCTTATCGCCTCCAGTACATCAGCTCTGCACCCTCTTCAGGGCTTGCGGCGTCTCTCAACTCTCTCATGAGCATCTCTCCGTGTATCAGCCAGAATCCAGATGCTGCATTAAAGGCTAAGCCCTTTCCTTGCCTTCTCCTTGCCTTCTCCTTGCCTTCTCCTTGCCCATGCATACAGTCTCCCATTCACATGTGCAGTCTCATCTATTTGGCTTTTTGGTTTGATTAATTCTTTTTGCTTCTTAAGACTCTTCCTGAATACAGACAGATCTTTAGTTGTGTCTGGGTCCTGCACTGGCCACCGCTGTTTTGGCAAGCAGCGAGGCTATGGCAGCCTGGTGCAGCTGGCTTGCTGCTGCCCAGAAGTCCGTAGCAGCCCTCAATCCAGTTTGTTTGTGACTCCTAGGTGCGGCAAGAACTCTCCTTGACAATGATAACAGAGTTACTCTCTATTCATCAAATGAAAGAACATGCTCAGTTTTCATTGGTGAAAGAAGTTGTCTTGTTCAAAGAGATCCATTAGAGTAGTCAAAAATAATCACTTCAACATAATCAAAATGCTTTTTTTCTTAATATTCAAGGAAAACATTTGTTTTTCTTTGACTGCTTTTCAGTTTTTAATTTTAGGCTACACGACATAATTAGAAAAAATTAAATTCATATACTTAAGTTACAAGATGATCTGTGTAAGATGGTAGTAACTAATACTTGTTTTTTCTAAAGGAATTGCCTTGCCTTTCTGTCTGATGGCAAATTTCGTGTTCCATTTGCTTTTCCATTCAGTAAACTTTTCCATTCTCCAATATGTGGCAGGCTTCAGCATACAATACATTTTCCTCCTTATTATTTCAAAAGAAATATTATCAATAAAAAGAAAATTAGAATTAAAATGTGTCACAAATTGATTTGGAGAAGAAATAAATACACCAAGGCCTAAGCTTTCATTCTAATTAGACCTTGGCAGTAAGAAAAAAAAAAAGTTTTGCAGAGCTTCGGAGAATGTGAGATAATGTTAAGAAAAAAAAAATCAATTCTCATCCAGCAAGTTTTTGTCTCTTCAGGAATACAGTGAAATTTAGTTTTGTATGAGATTTTCTCATAGTAATTTTGTCTTGTAATACTTCTGGGTTACAGCTTATTGCGACGGCAGTCAGACTGAATTTCTGAGTCCTATCACTGTCCAATCTTTTAACTCCATGGTTTTCAGCTTCATTGGCTTCTATATAGAGTATTTGCTGATTCCTGATTCCTAGAGATGTCTTTGCATAGAAGTTTTATATGGATTACTGCAATTTGCTGTCCATTAAATCTTTAGAGAGAAAAAAAATGATGCTTTCCAATTTGCTATGCTCCATCACATGAGATATCCTTAACATTGTTACTGGATGTCAGTGCGTATGTTACATACGCTGGCCTAGTCCCTCTTTCTGTTTGTGTGTAAAGATATGCAAACAGAAATCCTGAAGAGTAAGGAAAACCCTCCACCAGGCATAACTTTATTTTTACATTATCTCAGAAAGCATTCAGTACATTAATTACAAAAGCAAATAGACTATGCTTACCAAAACTGATATCAGTTGCCATTTAACGTGCTTATTAGAACCAGCTCATTAGAATGTCAATGTCTAGATTATTTTTTAA
The DNA here is from genome assembly GCA_013399475.1 of Chauna torquata. Lineage (NCBI taxonomy): Eukaryota > Metazoa > Chordata > Aves > Anseriformes > Anhimidae > Chauna > Chauna torquata. Next base: position 83,211 of record VXAL01016726.1, read on the forward strand.
AACATCATTTTTTACTCACAGTATGTACTACTAGTATTACCACTGACAATGAATTATCAAACAAATTACAAGCTGTCAACTAATATGCAAATAGCCTATTGGGTTGTTGCCATTTCAAGTAAGTTTTAATATTTGAACTTTTCTTAAATGTCAGAACTTCCCATTGAAGAGAAAAGCCAAGCTCTAGCGAGTTCTGGTTGGCAGTGATGACGGGGCTGACAACAGGAGGAGGTTTCAGCAGGCAAGGATGCGATTGAGCAAAAGCTGTAATCCTGAGGTGTTTTGATACCCTTGTAGAGTTGAATCGTCTTAACTTGTTTCCTCATACCTTGAAATGTTGTAGCATCTATTTCACAACATTGCCTTGTTTGAGACCAGCCCTGGTGAGGGGATTGACCCAGCGCTGCTTATTGAGGCGTAGCTTCATAACCTAGAATAGGTCAGTTTGCTGGGTCAGAAATGTAATTAGCAAGGAACTTCATTTGCAAAGCCGCCATCACCATTACTATTAAGTACACCCTGATACTGAGGCAGCTCTGGGTTGCACATGTACCGTGGTAAGAGATGTTAGGCTTCACCAGTAGTTCAGACACCAGAGAGAGGGTTTCCCTTTATACACTGTGGCTGAGTTCTCCTTACCCTTTGTAATCCTATTTTGGTGCTTCAGTCTGGTGTAATTTGTTATGAGCCGTTTCGTCGTACCCGCTTTTACAAGATCAAGCAGCTAACTACTTTTGAAAGGCATTTTATTTATTGCTGATTTTGTTATCCAAACATGTAGACAGAATGAATAAAAAGACTACATGGTAGTTTAGGCAGATGTTTATGGCATCATTTTATAGCACAGATGTTTGCATAGGCATTTGCATTTTGGGGAGCTTGAGTTAGCATACCTACTCTGAGGTTTCCCTATTCATCAGTCTGCATGATTTCAGAAAAGAAAGAGCACGTTTACTCTTTGCATGCCGCCTTTTCCCTGTGAATTTTGTAGCTGAGGCTCAACATTTCCAAAATCTGTGAGTCTTAAAACCTGACGTTTCAGAGAACTGGAATTTACGCCTGTTGTAAAACGCACGTGATAGCAGCAACTATTTAAGCAACTATTTAACTGTTGTCGGTAAGCATTTGTCCTGGCGCCCGCACCGCCTGATGCCTTTGCAGCCGCGTCCTCGCAGGCTGCTCCTGGCCCTGGAGATGGGCAGCAGCGTTTGCTGTGGGCAGGGAGTGGGCGAAGCTCTCCTCCGGCAGCGCTGCAGTGTCCCCTTCCTGCCAAGGAAGCGGTTGGTGAGGAAGAAAGGTTGCACCACCTTGCTACCCTGTGTTCAGACTCTCCTCCATGTAACCCTGTGGCCCCTCTTGTTTCTGGCAGTGCTGCACGGGCAGGTGTACCGGTTCTGCACCTCAGAGGGGACGTGGCTTCTGAAGGAGAACTCGACCCTGCCCTGGAGGAACCTGTCGGAGTGTGAGGCCTCTGACCAGGTAAGGGTTTCTGTCTCTGGCTGCTGCTGTTGATTAGGACAAAACAGAAGAGGACAAAAATATTCATTGATGCCCACGCATTTTTGCCTTGTCATAGTAGTCATTTTTGACTCATCTTGGGTGCCTCACTTCAGTGATCCTGATAGTAAGGGATGTCAGGCATCTCCCCTTCAACAAAGGTAGTGTGTGAGGTAGATAAGTCCAGGTTTAAATGAGGGCGAAACAACCAGGAGATGCAAACTGGACGGTCCTGGCCATGCTGCAGGGAAGCCTGTCCAAGCGCTGTGCTAAGCCCAGTGAGGCTCGCTCCCTGCAGTGCTCCTGAGGAAGACAGCGGGGTATCCCTATCCAGAATAGGGTAAATGCGAATTGGAGAGGTTGCCTATTATTATTCCTTTGCCTTTCCTTCCATTGGTAGAACGTTGCTAGGATAAAATTACTGCTTGTTTTCTCTGTCTTGTAAGCAGCTATTAAGATGAACTGAACTGAAGGATGTTTGTTTTTCAACTTTGGGCAGGGGGTAGTTCCTGCTTTTTGTTTGTTTGTAGGAGTTTTTGTTGGTTTTTTTGTTATTATTGTTTTTTTTAATGCTTTTTTTTTAAACCTTGATGTGACATAGGCAGTGGAATTAGGCTTGTCAGTTTATTTTCTTGCCCTAGTGCTTTATACTCTGCAGGGAGCTGAAACACCTGGCACCAAATAAAGGAGAGCGGAGAGATTTCCAAGGGATTTTGGTCAGCCATTGGCGTCAGCTAGTGCACTGCATGCGTTCCCATGACGTGATACCATCACAGCTGTGAGCTTCCGAGGGCAATGCTTTTCCTCATATAATTTGGGTGTACACTTTCTGTCCCAGCATGCTGGGAACTAGTACATACCTAGCCAAAACAGTTCAAGTATATGAAATTCCCAAGTGCCACATCCCAAGAGGTTGTGTGTCCTCTGGAGTTCCTGGAGCTCAGTGCCTCATTCTTCAGAAGGAATAGATGGCTGCAAGCTGGAAGGAAATTGGAAAAAAGATTATTTCTAATTCTTCAAATACATAAAATTTAATTTTTCCTGTAATTTGCAGTCTTATTCCTTGTCCTATTCTCTTATCAAAGCAGAGCACATTATCTTACAACCCAGTAGAAGCCTGATTGTTTGGATTTTCCTTGTTTACCATCATGGTTTCTTCTGGAGCTGTGTTGGGACATTCTAAGGAGAGAGATACCTAATGGTAACACTTGGTCATTTGGCACCTACCTCCAAATTTCCATGAACTGATCTGGGTTTTGAAAACCTGTGTGCATGGTGTCAGTTCCCCAAATGTGAACAACCACATTTGCTTTTACAGCTAAAATATATAGAGACCCCAGTAACCTACTTTACATGCTCTATGCATCATGTACACAAAGACAGGAGGTTGTTTTGATAAGTTTATTGTGTATATTACAACTGTTGCTAAAACAGAGTCCCATAGACTCTGAGTGAATCCTTGTAAAGTAACATTGTTTTCTTTAGGTATGAGATGTGGTTTTGATCTGTGTAGATGTTTTAAATTGTCAGGTCTCAGTAGTTTGCCTGAGCTTTTTTGGGGAGGGGGGGGCTTTAATAGTGAAGAGATCTTTTTTCTCTTCATAAGGCAGCTCTCATATCATTCCTTTTAAAACATTAACCTAGCAAATCCCAGAAGAACAGCCTGTATGTTCACATTAAATCCTCCTGGCTCTGAAAAATACACCTGAATAGCTACACTTATTTCTGAAGTACAAGGAATAATATTCCTTTGTACAGCACAGGTCTTGGGAGTCAGCTGCATAATCAGCAGCTTGAAGTAGGGAAGTAAAATGCCTGAGTCTGTTCAGATGAAGATATGTGCTTAGAAATGGGCTAGAATAAGAGAACATGAGTGTGCCTCAGAGCCCAAGCAACAAGTGTTGTATTTCAGACGTGCCTGTAGCTTTTCAGACAGTTCTCTCCCTAAAGATTTTTGCCAATGGTTTCAAGTAAGGGTTGAAGGGGATGTGTCTTCAACAGGAAATCTGAAGAAAGCTGCATCCTGGGACTGTCAGGAGGGTGCGAGCATCCGTGCTGCTCTGGCCTGCATCAGCGCTTCCCTCCCAGTCAATGCCGTAACACGTAGTTCATGGGGTGGGGTGGACTACAGCCCGTTCCCAGGAGGTAGTATAGTTGAGGCAGAGGGACTATCTGGGGGCAGAAAAGAGTTTAGCTATATGAATGCAAGGCATACTTTGCCTCAGAGCCAGCAAATGGGACCTGGCTTGTTTTATTTCTAAATACAGACATAACTGAAGGAACGCACACGTTACAGCAGTAAGGTGACCACCTCTAAGTGCGCAAGTCTGAAACCATAAGCTTTGCCATTTTCACTGCAGAATTGAGTTGTGTCTGTTCTTCCTGCCGTCTTTTTAACACCTACTTGTGTGGTAATTCATGCTTCTCCAACTTTATTATCAAATAATGCCACATTATCTATTTACTAGCCTGGCTGTGAAGTCCAGCTGTTTGACTGGACACCTGGAAGCAGCTGGGGAACTAAGATGAAATTTTTATTTCTTTAGAACATAGGAAAAATAGAAGACTGATTTGATGAATGCATTTAAACTTGAAAGTAGGAGAATGACTTCTGGGTATCATTAATAAAAGTTAGAAAGCAACTGGGAGAAAAGAACTGAAGCCCATGAGCTCTGTCTCCCCCCCCCCCTTTTTTTTTTTTTTTTTTTTTTTTTTTTTTTACTTTTCTCCTTTATATGCTCTCAGGATGCACCAGAAGAACAGCTCCTGAATTTGTCCATCATATACACCATTGGATATGCTCTTTCCTTCTCTGCCCTTGTAATTGCAACTGCCATTCTTCTTGGATTCAGGTAACTGGTGAAGCTCTGAAGAGAGTGGAGAAAGGTGCTATGTTTTTGTATATGGAAGTATCAGACTGACAGAAACATTTGATTTTTTCCCTTCTTCCATCACCTTATTTCTCTATCTTATGTCGCATATGTGTTCTTCCCTACCATCATTTCTTCTCAAAATGCAAGCAAATTTCCTAAACTTTTGTAGTGTTACCAGTATGTGTATGGATATGCTTTTTATCAGTTGAAATACTGTTTCGATATTTTTTGTTTCAATTAAATTCCCACTAGAAGAGATGGAAAAAGGGAGATTTCAGCATTCTCTCATGTTATCACCTTGGAGATGGGGCAGTAGTCTGAGATGAGAGAGGACATTGAGGGCAGAAGTTTTCATCTTGCCTTGCATGGAATTACACAGAGCATAAACCTCAGTCTTGCCCATTTCCCAACACCACATGCAGGGTGTATTTCAATGTAGAAATGGTCTTTTGAAAGAATCTCTCTTTTCAGGGAACTTTCAGATATTCTTATTTCTTTTGTGATATGGAAGAGAAACTAATTCATTTTGAAATTTGAGAAGTTTCTGTGGAATACTTTGCTGTCACCTGGTCATATTGGTATCATTGGTTTCATCCAGGTGTGCACTAAAAAATTGCATAAAGTACCTCAAAATTAAGAGACTGCTGGTTTCACAGCCTTCCTGAGTTGGATACATACCAGTGCTACATTGTGTACGTTGGGTAAAAAAGAAAGGAACGACAAAAAAAAAAAACTTTGGGGTTCCAACAGAGCAATCTCTTTTTTTTTTTTTTCACCTCTCTAATTGCAATAGGTATTTCATTGATTCCAGCCAAACTTTCCTATGATGTGGGGATGCTAAGCACAGGGGACTTATATTTAGAAAACACAAAGATGTGAACCTAATCTGGTGTGGGAGAGAAATTCCTTCCTCATGCAGTCCTGCTCCTTGCTACTGTATACATCCAGGTCCCATCATCCCTCTTACAGGCTGATGAGGCTGCCTCTTAGAAATTGTGTTTTCCCATCTTCCGATTACTCTTACATAAAATCAGGTCAGGAACCTTCTGCACTCTGATCCTTAAGAAACTTTCTTCCCTGACTAACTGATTGTCATTGCCAGTTAATGATCGTTTGCTCTCTATTAGCAAGCCACTCCCTCTCCTGTCCTCCTCCTAAGAGTTTATACCCCTCATGTATTTAAAAAGATCAGTTGCCCCTTCAGCTTCTAATTTCCAAAACTAAAATAACCCAAGCCTTATACTACTGTACAACACCTTCTAGCATTGTATTATCCCTCCTCCTTCCAGTGTAGAAGCATAAGGCTAAGTGCCTCAAAGAAGATTTAAAATGACTGCAGGAATGTGAAGACGTGCTCACCCTCTGAGTGCCATGTGATGATAATTATGATTTGTACATGTTGTAGCTGTGCAACTTTGGGACTCATCCGACTAAACACCATATGGTCTTGAATTCTCCAAATGTCTCCCATGATAAGAGCTTTCCCCTTGTTTCACCCATCAGTGACACTTGTTGAATAATCTTAGCAGCCCAAATGTAAAGGTCACAGAGCGCAACCATATACTTACTGAAGGAAGGATATGCATGTTTTTGGCAGGAAACAAAGAGCAACTTTGATGCAGATGACTGGTAGGAGAGAGGGAATTTTAATGCCCTGATTTTTGTGGAGAGATCCTTTAGCTTTTTTTCCATTAACTGTGAAGCGAGTGGAGAACTGTGCACGAGTGTGTGTTTCTGATTTTGAAAATGAGGTTTCAGAGATGTTAAGGAGGCTGAGAGCCTTATTAAAACTGTGCCATCAAACCATTTTGTGTTTTCCTGTCTAAATTGTCAATCTGGAGGCAACTTCTTGCCAGATCTCATAAAATAATAAGACTTTACCCCTACATGGACTACAGTTATTGGACTCTGATTGGAACCTCTGCTCATGGCCTCTCCCCGGTAGTCGTGCCACCTCACCAAATGAGGATAGAAATTTAATTCAGTGGCACCAAAATGCTGATATTCTCCACTTCTGTAATAGAAGGAGTCAATAAGTTCTTAGACTGCAGAAAAAACTTTACATTTGCTTTTACTAATGGTTCAAAATAGGAAGCAATATATCTCTAGTGTTCAATTTTCCATCTTCTGAAAGAAATGAAAGAAAAATCCATAATTTCAGTGAAGCTGAATTAGGCCCATAACTTCCTGACGGAAACAAATTGAATAACTTACATTGCCTGCAGCAGAAATAGTCAGTAACTACTTGCAACCTATTTTCTTCAGTTGGCTAATTTACATAAATTTGTCAATCAGATTTAAATGTGTGGCAATTCTGAAGGGCAGCAGCAAGTAAGTTTTGAATTAAAGGAAAGTAAACATTAATCGTAGGTAAGTTTTGAAATAGGCTGTGACCTAAAAGTGATATGAGAAATTCTATATGAACTAATGTGTATATATATATAAGTTCTCCTTTGTCTTCAGTTTAAAACTGATAGCTTTCAGAACAAGTCTATTTTTCTACCCAAATTTATAGAGCAATAAAAATAGACATTTAAAGCAGAAGTTCACTGAAACTTCTTCTGGAACAATTTTTGTTTGTTTGTTTTGTTGGTTTTTTTTGGTGTTTGTTTGTTGCCTGAATTTTTTAGCATCAAAAAATGAATTAGACCTGGTGTAGCTTCCTTTGAAGCAAAGTGTGTGCCCTCGTGATACTGAAAGAAAAAAGTTTGGGGGTGAGGCTGCTAAAACACTGGCAGCACTCCACAGTTGGGTGCCATTCACATGACTGCAATTTCCTTTGCTATCCCTTAACATGCTTTTTTCAACAAGTAGCAATCTTGTTGTCTTTGCAGCTGGCTGCTGAAATTCAAGAGGATGTTTTCTTTGTGGTTTTTTTTTTTTGCTTTGTTTTGTTTTGTTTTCAGTTCTGAATACAGAAGTGAAAATCGTGTTCCTTTTAGTTCCACAGAAGATATTTACAATTCCCCCGGGAGACAATTTGAATACAGGTTTTTCTCTTGTCAAATTGATAATTTACAGGTGGATGTTTTTTCATTGTGGGAAGGGATGCTTGAACACAGCCAGAAGCTGTACTGCACAACAGTTCCTGAGCTTTGCCAAGGTAAACCTGTGCAGTGACATTGGGGTCAATTCAAAGAGGTTAGATACAGCATTACGTGAAATTTTATATTTTTTTCAGTCCTTTCAGATATTTCTTCTGAAAGTGACTTTATTTTTACACTTTTTAAACTTTTTAAATAGTTTTTCCTTATGTGGTGACCTTTTCCCTTCCCTCAGACACTCACCCTTAGGGCTGAAGTTTTGAATGCCTATTCCTTGATAGTGATTTCTTCCCAAAGACAGTTTGAAGTGCCCACAGCCATTCTCAAGTTATGGGATTTCCTCTGGTACCTCATGATTTTCAACAGGGCTCATTGTTCCCTCCCTCAGTCCTCTCTGTGATATTGCAGCTTTTACACCGTTAGTGGATCATGACTCATTCTTCCTTTTTTACAGACATCTGCATTGCACAAGGAATTATATTCACCTGAACCTCTTCACCTCTTTTATCCTCCGTGCTATATCTGTCTTCATTAAAGACTCAGTGGTGAAGTGGATGTACAGCACAGCCACACAAGAGCACCAGTGGGAAGGACTTATCTCTTTCCAGGTAGGGGCAAACACTGCGGTGGTTCTGAGGATATCGGAGTCATCACAGTGGTGTGTCTGCATCACAGCAGGTAATTTCAGTTTGTACACCGAGGCTTGTCCAAAATGCTGTTTTCTTCAGTTCACAGAGTTTCTCTGAATCTTGTAGCACAATGTGTGCAGTTGTGGTTGTGCCATCCAGGGCTTGTTACAGAGAAGTAGTCGATGCCATGGCATGTTTTCTCTGCCTGTGGTAGGTTTGCCCCTTCTAGATGGAACAAACATGAAGAGGTGGATTTTTGGCATGTATGCAAATGACCATTTCTTCTTCCCGAGCTGCAGGTTCAGTTCTCCAAGCAGTGACAAGAGGGCATTCATTTTCCTAAGCCAACACCTTTTGTGATAGGACTGTCTCTCTGGTATAATGACCAAATTAGTTGGTCATTCTTGGAGATCTTTATAATCTTTTAATGAAGGAAAAAGGGAAGCATCTGATTAAAATGCAAATTTAAAAGCATTTAGAAAAGCTTTGGAGGAACAGACTAATTAAATACTTCTAATCAAATGGAGAGGATATGCAACTCTTTTGTGAATATAATGAAAGCATGCCTTTCCCTCTTCGGATTTGGAATACAAAATGTAATTGAATCTTTAAAGAGAGGGTTTCCATTATTTGTATATCTCTTGTGATTCTAGAACATGGGTACAGCGTTTGCTGCTGAAATATAGGATTGGGGTCATAGAGAGTATGTCTTCTAATACATGCTTAGTACCCATCCTTTTCTGAAACTCTGCCTAAGGCTTAAGTGCCAATACCCCGAGTGAATCTCATATGATGGTTGATTTCTTTGCATCTGCAGTGTACTGACTGGCAGAAAATAACAATGTAATACATATATTAAATGCAGGGTTTGGAAATGTTCGCAATGAATTGTCGGTCATTCCCGCCTTTCAAAAAAAAAAAAAATCTTTGTGCTTTCACACATGCTTTATCCAATAGTGGTTTCATCACATCTGATGGATACATTAATTAGGTAATCAGGTTTCATACTTATCTAAAGCCCTGCTGCCCACCTGTCTGTAATTTACCAGCCAAGAGAGATTTTACACTTAAATGTGATGCACTGGACAAATATTGTGCTTCTATCAAAAATCTTTTGCTTTGGAAAATAGTCAGCATTATGGCATCCACTATTTGCTCTTATACAGAGAAATTCTCAGCTGCAGAATAGGATATTTGGGGAAGTGAAAAGATTCACTGATTGCAGTTGATACAGACACTACCTTTCGCTTGCACATCTTTTCATCTTTCTGTGCTGCTTTTCAAGTTATAATCCAATGCTTGTTGAGGGAAAATGCAGAACATGTACTTTTTATTTTTTTTTAAAGGAGGAACGTTGTCTATCTCCTGTGTATAGCACCTAGTGTTGGCCTCTGTCCTTTCAGTACTCAAATGTGACGAATTTAGCAAGTGTTGTTTTGAGGAGGAAGTAAGAGTAAGAGAGAGGAAAACAGTCTTTTGGTTTGGTCTCCTTTTTCTTGTAGCCCCTGTTGCATTCATTAGGGCTGTGCTTTCTTCCATCACAGGAATCACTCAGCTGCCGTTTGGTCTTTGTGATGATGCAGTATTGTGTGGCTGCAAACTACTACTGGTTGCTGGTGGAAGGCATGTACCTGTACACGCTGCTGGTACTTTCAGTCTTTTCTGAGCAGAGAATTTTTCGGCTTTATCTCTGCATTGGCTGGGGTAAGTTGATCTTTCCTTATGTCTGCCAGTGGCTGCGCGTACCAGCAGATGGTATGATAGGAAAAAATACTGTGTGTCTACTGTAGCAGTGCCCAGTTCAAGTCCCACACTCCATTCCCTTTTTATTCCCAATCCCTGATCTTGCTTGAGCTGGGCTGGCACAGCTCCTGGATGCTTGCAGTGCAGAGGCTGTGGGTTCATAAAACTCTGGGGCTGTGCAGCACCACACAAACTCCCCAAACCAGTGACAGGCATGTGGTACTTTTCCAGCAAGACATCAGCTTCCTAATACAAGAGATGTGTGGGTGATTTCAAGTGAGCAAAGGCTATTCTGAATTGCCCCGCTTTATCTCCTGGCAGTTTCTCATTACGTTCAATGACACGTTAGCTACTTCTGGTGCAAAATAATGGTGATATCTTATATCTGGTCAGGAGTAAAGGTAGAGATGTGCTGACCGTGTGAGCAGAGGGATGCGACAGGGCTGAGGAGCAAGGGGCTGCTAGCAGGGAGTATTCAGGTGGGTTTTGTGGGCAGACCAGGCCAAGTAACGAATGTCAAGCAAAAGAGTGGTCAGGGTGCACGTGCCGTGGACATGCATGTACTTGAGATTAAGGACTGTGATGGTTCAAAATCAGTTGCTTGAGCCAGAGCTAACTTCTGTAGAAATGTTAAAGCTTTGATTCTTTCACTCTCCAGTTAGCATGAAATTTTATTATTGTTCAGGACTGATCTTACTTTTGGAATTTTGTGTTTTTATTGCTTTCTCTTCATTCCCCTTTTCCCACCTCTCCTTTTTGTGGAAATTGGGTGAGATTTGGAAAGCTGAAAGTAAATCCAAGTAAATACTGCAAATGCTTTCATAGATGCTAGTTTGAACATTTATATTGGCTTTACTATCCTTCTTTCTATGAGTTTGCCAACTGTGAATATTCCAGTAAATTAATCCACTGGTAAAATACATGTAAAGGGCTTACTGTGAATTGCTGTACCAATTTTACTGAACAGTGATATATGAAGAGTAAAGGCTTTCTGGCATATTGATGGGAATAAATAAATGCAAGTAATAGCAATTTCCTGCTGGACAGTTTTAGTTTAAAATTCTATGTCTTTCCTTATTGTTTTGTATAAGGCATACAACAAAAGCATTTTACGTAACTACAGAATCGTAGAATGAATCATAGAATCATCGAATGGTTTGGGTTGGAAGGGACCTTAAAGACCATCTGGTTCCAACCCCCCTGCCATGGGCACAGACACCACCCACTAGATCAGGTTGCTCAAAGCCCCATCCAGCCTGGCCCTGAACACTCCCAGGGATGGGGCATCCACAGCTTCTCTGGGCAACCTGTTCCAGTGCCTCACTACCCTCACTGTGAAGAATTTCTTCTTAATATCTAATCTAAGTCTACCCTCTTTTAGTTTAAAGCCATTACCCCTTGTGCTATCACTACACTTTCTGATAGTGTCCCTCTAGCGTTCTTGTAGGCCCACTTTATTGAACTAGGTATATTTTAATCATTTTACCCTTGAGTTTTTTATTTTTTATTTTTAAAGAGTGGGAAGATGTCCTGCAGCATTGAAGTCATGAGAGGAAATAGNCACTAGATCAGGTTGCTCAAAGCCCCATCCAGCCTGGCCCTGAACACTCCCAGGGATGGGGCATCCACAGCTTCTCTGGGCAACCTGTTCCAGTGCCTCACTACCCTCACTGTGAAGAATTTCTTCTTAATATCTAATCTAAGTCTACCCTCTTTTAGTTTAAAGCCATTACCCCTTGTGCTATCACTACACTTTCTAATAGTGTCCCTCTCTAGCGTTCTTGTAGGCCCACTTTATTGAACTAGGTATATTTTAATCATTTTACCCTTGAGTTTTTTATTTTTTATTTTTAAAGAGTGGGAAGATGTCCTGCAGCATTGAAGTCATGAGAGGAAATAGGAAAAAAAAAAAAGAAAAAATCCTGAGGCTATTGTGTTGTTTCATAAGTAAGGAATAGGGTGGTTTTGATCTGAATCATTTCTAGTTACAGTTTGTCTCTTGCAAAAGCAGAAGGCAGAAAGAGAAGATGCTATTTTTGTTTTTGTTCTTCCTTTACAATGGAAGTTTTGCTACTGTATTTGAATTTTTTGAATTCCTAGAATTTGTGGAAATGAGTGGCAGTGCCAGAACTTGGCACTGGTTATGGGCTTCATCCAAACTTGCTAGAAAAGCTTTGCCAGTGCCATTCAATCCTCGTCTCTGTAGTTTCTTGCTATTCCAGCCATGGCTGCATGTGCAAACCTTGCCAATAATTCTCTGTCTTCAAACGCAGAGTCATCTGCTATTGCAGTCCTGTGCAGCCCTCCGTGCTCCCAGATCAGTTATAGCAGGTAACAGTTCGGTCTTTAACCAGTTCTTGGGTGCTCAGGTCCCTCGCTGGGTCCCTTTCTGCTGCAACAGCGCAGATTTTTTTGAGTGGTATGATAGCCTCGGCATAATGCCTCAGGCTTTGCTTCAAAGAGACGGTAGGTTCCTGTTCAAGCCGAAAGCATCCTGCTCTTTGAAATAGTTGATCAACTGTAAAAACAAAGCTGGATCAGAAAATACCTATTTGATTGTGTCAGAGCTGATTTGATACCACGATCCTTTATTCTGTTAATGAAGTGTCTTACAGGATGACTTTTTAATTTGTTCATTACTCATCTTTCGATGAATATTTGTGTGTTAAAATTTCATATGTGTGTTGTTCACAAACTTAGTGGATGTTACTCATATCATGTTGCTATTTCTTCTAATTGGACTTCATGATCACTCACAGACCATATGGTATTGCTGTCTGAATAACTTCTGTAATCCCGTGTGATCACATATGGTTGCACTTTGTTACTTCTCTCAAATGTACATACAAATAAAACTGTGTATTCTCTCTGAGGCTTTTGTCCATCTGAGTGTTTGCACATACTCTTGGCCACAATATTTGGCCTGTTGTACTACTTCTGAGGAACATCAGGTCTCAGAACGACAAGAAGCTAGAACAAATTCATACCTCGGGTAACCCCAAGCAAAACTGTAATGTAAGGACCAGCTTTCAAACATGTACAAATGTCCCAATACATATTTCTCTCCAAGCTTTTCAACTGTTATATTAAATAGTGCTATATTCTGTCATTAACAGTGGGAAAAAGTCCACGTAGCTGTGTAACTGAAAAAAGTACTTCTCCCATTTTATATCTAACATGAACATTTAATCTCAATTCAAAACCTGGAAAGGATAAACCTTCTTTTCAAATAGAAACATGTAAAAGATACCATACTTAGTCTGCGTTTTCCTAGGTAACGTTAACAGTCAGTGAAGGGTATAAATAAAAATTAATAAATGTGTCCCAAATATATTTTTGCTATATGATATTTTTTTTTAACATTCCGGGTCAGTTCTTAACATTATTAGATGGTACTCTGTTTGTTATAGGTTCAAATGAGTAATTATTCTTTGGTGTTGAAGTGTTTTATAAGGGAAAAAAAATCTGTTTCTCATGTTATTGTACTTTGCAAAAGCTAGAAAAGTTACACAATCTTGATAGACCAAAGGAAGCTAATGCAGTTTTTACAAATTGGGAGTCATTTATATTGACATCCTATATATTGATAGGATTCTATAAACACTGCTGATTTTGTGTGAGGTAACTGTATGCCTGTAATGGCCACTTCCTTGCCAAGATTTCATGCAATAGTAGGTTTTGAGGTGGCAATGTTAAATTTTTCCTAGTTCATTTAATGTGGAAAATGACTTGCTTGTCTTATTTTCCTTTGTAAAAGCAGACTTTTGTACATGTGTCAACCCTGAGTTCCACATATCTTACTGCAAAAACAATGGCTTGTGACATTTGTGAAGCTAATGGAAGGGGGGAAAAAAGCAGAAACAGTAACAGCATTAACAAACAAAATTCTGGAAAGTGTCTTAATAGGCTAATGGCAGAGCAGGTAAATGAGTTGTTCCCTTCAGTCTGGAGGTCAGCACAACAGTAGCTAAACAGGATGTTGATTCAGATAGTCATTATCACTTGCAAGGGAAAAAAAAAAAATCTGTTACTATGCATTGCTGGTACCCAGTGCTTCCTCCATCTACCGTAACAGAAATCCTTGCCCACGGATCTCACCTTCTAGAGAGAACAAAACATTTGAAGAAGAAGGGAACAAAGAAAACAACATAACTAAGGAGGTCAAGATGATTACTGTTTTTTGTTTTGTTTGTTTCTCAGGATGTTCAAGCTGCTGTTAATCAGGATGTCCAGGACACCAACCCATTGTTCATCTTGTCTGAGCCCAAGTGAAAAGTCACTGAGCTAGACATTGACTTCAAGCAGCTGTGTCAGTGCTGTACGAAGTAGTCTCTGGGGAAGAGCAGTAATGCCATAACACTGCTGTGTGCATCTTTCAGCAGCTACTGGAGACAGGACTTCTTCACAGTCAGAGCTGGGGAGGGGAGAGGAATGGGGAAACAACGGCAACATCCCACAGTGACTGTGCGTGACATCCAGGCAGGAAGAATGACAGGAGGAGACAATTTTCAGCACTAAAGACTAAGAAGAAAATGTTAATAAAAAGCTAAACATTCTCCTGAAATTCTATGGCAATTTTACACTCAGCTGCACTTGTAGCAGGGAAACTGCCATAAAAAATAAATCCCCTCCTTACAACCCTTGGTAATCCAGACTTGCTCTGAGGAATAATATGCTGAAGGAATGAAGCTATAAAAGGCAGGAATCCTGTCTAGGGTGTCAAAATGAACATCCTGATTGCAAGGAAGATCTGACTGGAACAGAGCCAGTAAGAAATCTTCCTTCTGAAGCTCAGTATGAGCTCAATGTAGCAACAGGATGCATTCATTACACTAGCAATTTCTTATCGGTTTTCAGTGAAAACTGTATTTCAGACAAGGATGTGAAAATGGGTTTTGTGTCCAGACTGAACTTGGTAGGAAATGGGTCAATCAGGAGTTTCTCTTAATTCTCATCACTCTTGGTCTTTGGTCTTTTGCATTCAACTCTTTCATGGTGTTTTTTTTGTTTGTTTGTTTGTTTTTTTTTAGGAAGAAAAACATTTCATCTTTTCTTCTCACATGTTCCAGGTTGATATCCTTTCTACATCTGGTCATATTTATTTATCACTAATTTCACTTCCTTATCACATATTTCTTGCATTCATACATTAAGCAAATGGGAAAGTCAGACTGTCCTGGATGGTTTCTGAGAGAAAGACGAGGGGCCAGAGTTCTTTTGACAGCAGTAGTGTCCTTCTGGTTTGTGTGCCTGATTGTCTCAGAAGCTCACCAAGTGGAAACCAATGATGTCAGGTTACATCTGAAATGCGAGCTTATAAACAAACTCTTCAGTTGTGAAATGCTATATGCAGAATATGTCCTTATTTAATGGTCTCAGCAGGATGCCAGAGCTCTGGTCCTACAGAGACAGATTTCCATCAAGTAGAATCTCTAATCAGCATGTGAAGATGAGGGGAGTCTCATGCTCCCCACACATCCTTCTCCCCTGGAATTGTCTTTACATAAAACATGGTACAATGCAAAGCTAGCGATAACATGTGTCTGCAAGAATGAAAACTTGCTTGCACCTCAAGGTGGAGGAAGAAGGAAAGGTAGCATGGAACAGACCTGGTGATGCCTTTCATGGTAACTGTTACTTCATGAACTTCAGAATTGCCCTGAGCTTTTCTGTTCTGTTATCAAAATATCTCAGACCCTTTAAACGGAGAGACTGATTTCTACATGATGTTACCAGGACATGGTAGCTTCCATTAGCAGCTCCACTAGTGATTCTCCTCTCTGCTTATTAGGGACGGTGAAGCATTGTGAAGATGTCAACCAAATGGTGGATTCCTGACCAGAATTTCGCACAGCTTTCTTCTGTTACCTACCCCATCCGATCATTCTGTCTAAAACTGCTGAGATTGTTTGGCATGGATAATGTCTGTTGTTCCTACCTTTTTTTTCAGCTGTGCAGACACCTAGGCAGGTGCAGAATATTGTAAGCTAGAGTGAAAATAAATAGGTCCTGCTGCTTATTTATGCAGTAGGGTGTTAAGATGTTGACTTGGCAGATCCATTACTTTCTCATCATCTATAATGTATATAATTATTGCAGCCTATTATTCAGAAGCCCCATCCCCTGTCATTTGAAGTTGAACTTTATTAGCTAAGCTGTCAGCGTGCGTATTTCATAGTACACTTGATAGGTTTCATAATCACAATGTGGTGTTCAAAGACTTTTGATCAGTTATCCTGTAAGCATGGCAGAGTTTATTATGAGCAGACTTTTGCAGTCTCTGTCATCTTCAGCAGTGATTCAGTACAGAAAAGAAGATGTTATCATTTCCAGAATTCAGAGTCATTTCTGTAGCTAGTTAATCTGGAAAAAGATTGGTCTCAGGTCTTTTTGTATGCAAACAAGCAAAGTCAGAAAGAGTTCAGCTTGTATTTTTAATAAGCACGCCCTATAAGTGAGTGCAGTTTCTTGTCAGTTACCTGATATTCTTTGAATAGCTACAGGAGAAAGAGGCGTGAGACTGACATTCATATGCACCAGAAGAGCTGCATGTTGGGAGCCTAAGACTGGAATACAGTATTGATTCTGTTAATAAATAATATTTGTCTGTAGATTTTATTCAAGGAGCTGTGTAGAGTTTGCTTCTACTGCCTGCTCAAGCCAGACAAATTTCCCCTGAGTGAAGTAACTAGAATGACATTTACATTTGTGCCTGTTAACTGAGGTTAATTAGGTGTCAGGATTATAAAGTAATCTGTGGAGAACCTCAGTGATCCTTGCAAGCTGCAATTATTGCAGAGATGCTGCAGACTTGCTCTTTTGCTGTTTGCACATCTATAGATTTGAGGTGGATTAAGGAAGGTTGTTGAGGCAATCTCCTGTTTAGATCTTGATTAGGACTTTGGAAAACTGGATGCAATCCTGTCTGCTGAGATTGTCCCCCAGATGTTTTTCAGAGCCCCCCTTTTCTTAGAACAGGACTTTGTGAATTTGGTAGATGTCAGATGATATCCGTGTAGAATTTGCATTGATGTTCCAAGCTCACAAATATGTATTGCACTGTTAAGTCTTGGTGTCTCGTATTAAAATGTATGTTGCTGGAATGGACTATAATGTGACTGATGGTGCTGCAACACAAAGGCACCGTAGGCCTGTGTCAGAAGTGGAAGGGGCAGAGGACGTTGTACAAGTCACCATGCTACCTATTAATTTGTATATTTGCATAGCAGGATGCTGATGGAGTTCAGTAATACCAGCCTTTCTCTAGGTAGGCCATTTTAAAATATAATATTAATGACAGATTCTCACTTAATGCAAGTGTCAAGTAATACAATTAAATCTGGAGAGATTTCTGATGTATCCAGAAGATGGAGATATCCACAAATGATTATCATTATCACTCAGTATATCCCTCTACTGACACACAGCCTTTGTGCTCTCAGTGTTTGTGCCTTATCCTGCAAATTTCATATTAAGGTGTCTTAATTCTCGGCAAAGTCGAGAAAGAAATAATTCAAACTATAATTAGTTTCTATGAATCAAAGGCTCATTTGTGTTTGGAAATGATTTGCGATGAGCCTGTTCTTAATCTCTTAAGCCAGTAGCAAAGCAGCACTGAGTTCTCAGTAACTTTGCTCCCAAAATATTGTGTATGTTCAGTATCTGGTAAGTCTGTGGAATGTGATTCGACCACCTGCCAAATAATCTCTACTCAATTTATTAACTTTGATGTTATTCTAATTTTTGGTACTGTTCTGTGATTTTTTCTTGCTGCTGCTCTTTATTCTCTTTTTTTTTTTTTTTTTTACTGATTGAGAAGAATAATTGGTCTTGTGTATCTGTAGTATTTAGCTGTTCTGATAGTAGAGAAGGAATACGATACAACAAAAGAGTAAGTTTTTACTGATAATGTATGCCCAGTACAGATATTGCTTGAAGATTTTCAGTCTGCAAGAGATCACTGCTTTCCCTGTAGCTTCTTTTGTCAGGAGCTATGTACCTGTGCTATGCTCAGTGCTGCACACGGATGTTCTTATGGTCTGTTACAATACTGGTTCTTAAGAATGTAATAAGAAAGCACATTAGATATTGCTCTTCCCATATAATATACATACAGCTTCTGATACTGTCCAAGGCGGTACACAGAGGAATTGTAGATCATCTCGATCCATCCTTAGGCAGAAATTCCTCATCCTGCTTCTTGAGTCTCAACCTGCTCTCATTCCTTGCATTATTTTTTGGCATTCCCTGTACAGAGTATTGATTGGTAGATGCGCTTTAAAATTACTTTTCAAGACCTAGGAATTTCCTAAGTGAAAGAAATTTGGTTGAGAGCCTTTGACGTTGTAAAGCAAATAATAACTGCCAGCTTATTTGGCTTTTCTCTCTTCCTCCTACACCCCAGATAAACTGTGAGCATCTATAACACATGTACTGTCAGGTAAGCATAGGACCAAGCCTCTTCTCAAGGCAAGATGCATCTGCTTTGTGGCAACCCCTCAAGTCCATGCCAGTACCACAGCCCAAAACTGGGACTTCTCCGTGGGGGAGGCCTGAGCACACTTGCTACTTGTGGTGTGCCCCTGCTTTCATTTATCGTCAGGGCATGTGAAACTTAGTATGCTCCAGCCCCGATGCCAATAGACAGCCTGAGCTTGGTGCTGCCTTAATGCAACATAGCAGACCTGCGAATAGAAATGTGGATGCACAAGGTTTGGGTCAGAAAGATCTGCATTCCTCCTCTCTAGCTTGAATACAGAGACCAGCAGAGATTCCAGAAATTTAGTTCCCTTGGCCCGTCCACGAACATTTCCACAGAAAAGCTGCTATATGCCGAGTATAAGGGTAATGGTCTGTTGTTGTTCATTGTTTGTGCCTGCTAGGAGTTAGGAGGGGGCCCAGGCAAAACGAATTACGTGTATTAATTACTTGCGGGTTAGATTCCTCCTCCCACCATTGACAGCCAACTGCACTGGGCAGGAGCTGCAACCCTGCCACCAGTGAATTACGTTGCTCATCATTATGTGGGGGGGGTTGTCCTTCTCTCTGCTTTTCCCTGTCCCTTAATGTCAGTGTCAACCTTGTCTCCTCTCTTCCCAGGTGTGCCAATGCTGTTTGTTATCCTCTGGGGAACTGTCAAGTACCTTTATGAAGATGAGGGGTTGGTTTAGTTCTGATTTTCTAGCAATCTCATTTGTGCTGTGTGTGTGCGCACTGGCAGGTCATCATTTGCTTTCTGTTCGATGTGGTTTGCTTTGGCAATGTGCTGAAACCTCATAAAATTGCTTCTGTTTTGTCTGAAGGTCTTGCATGACATTTCAGGAAGGAGCATATGTATCTTTCTGATCAGAATTTTCTGCATGTCTGAATGAATCTATTCTTTTGCAGGTCAAAGAAAGGTATGTTTTGTTTTTCTGTAGTTACAGTATCAGCAGTACCCAACCAAGACCTATCCTGATATAGGTCAGTAGCCTTTACAGTTATGCTTCAGAGGAAGGCAAAAACTTCCCACAGGATTCTGCCTGTGATTTGTAGTGGTTAGCTTATGCCTTGCAGCAGAGATGTGATTGCCTGTTCTTCTTTAAGCTTCTATTATTTAGATCTTCGTAAAATAAAAACAAATTAGTCTTCCTGAAGTCAAGTATACTTGTGTATACACAAACAAAACTGCTGCAAAACACAAAATACGTTTTGTCCGCTTTTACTATAGTGGCTGTTCTGAAAAAATTGCCTTTGATATGCTTTATGTACCAAATAGCATTGTAGTTTAGCGGGGTGGTGGTGGTGTTTGTTTTGTTTTTGTTGTGTTTTTTGTTTGTTTTGTTTTAAACTAGAGGAAGGAAAGTGACTTCCTCATCTTAGTGACAGTGATTGCCTGGGAATATTGGGTAGCTTTCTTTGTGAGGATATAAATAATTTTATGCTCTTGTATTTTCATTCTAAATGAACTATTTATTGTGTCTTCCTCTTACTTAGTTTCCAAACAGCCCAGCCAGCACTTTTGTAGAGATCATGTTTTTTTTCCAAACACGATCTTTGCTGGAGAGATGCTGCAGTGTGAAAATTCAGTGTAGTCAGAGCCACCCCCAGACTGTTTTCTGATGTTCATGAGAATTAAGAACTGGCTTTTTTCAGTGTCTTTTGTAATACTGAAACAGTTCAGTCAAGTTGCCTCTTCTGGCTGAAGTAATGCTAGGATTTACTGACTTTCCTTTTTAAGGTTGACTCGCTAATATTCTGTAATACGATTGTGGCCGTATTGATGTATTGCTAGTTTTGTTGAAATGATCGAAATAGATGTAGAGAGCATGTAGCATCTGAACAGGCAGTATTCCACGGGCATATCTTCCCATTGATGTAGAAAATGTATTCAAAGTTCTCACGCTGAGCCTCCTACATTATGTGATGCTCAGAGCTGATTTATGTTTTCTATTATGGAAAACTGTCATTCACTGCCCTCAGCAGACCTTAAAAGGGACAATTTTACACCTTATTGAATTTTCTAAATCTTGTATAAATATTTGTAAAATACAACAATAAATAAACACATGCAGCGGCCTCTCTGAAAGGCAAGACTTCTGTGCCTTGGGCAGACATTTGTTGGAGCAGCCAGGGATCTCTCTCATGCTGTTTGCCATAGCACTGTCACCATGGATGTGCAGCAGGCTGTAAATTTCATTTGTGACTCAACTACTTCCCTGGTTATAAGGAATAACTGGAAGTAGATGTGGTCAAGGCTGGGAGTTCCAGGCAGTCCTGCAAATGTAGCTGTTTGAATGAAGGACCGAAGCCTGCAAGACCTACTTTCAAACTGATTCCTTCTTTCCTTACGTGTGTGCTTGTGAACTCCTTTATAAAACAGTTGCTGTTTTAAAAAGTGAGCTATTGAAAAACACTTTGTCTAGGTTACAAGTAAAATTAAAGGCAAGCTGTGCTTCTTAATTATTAGAATGTGCCTAAAGAGCTGATACTTACGCATCTTTATTTCTGCCTGCAATTAATTATGGGAGGAAGACAGCCAGCCTACAGTCTTTTTAAAAATGGAGCCATTCAACTGTACCTCTTTAAGGTAAAAACTCAGTGTTTTCATTTTTAGAAAAAAACTACCAGATTGGTAAGCAAAGGCAGAAACTTCCCAGTAGCATCTCTTTCGCTGGACCAATTCCTCATTCACAGTTCTGTTATTTACTTGCCAATCATCTCCTAAGTGGTGCTGAACAAACTGCAAGGATAGATCCCAATCACAATAGCTGTTGGTGTGCTTATCAGTCTGGCAATCCCAGAAAGCACAAATAGACAAGAAATCATGTACATATCTTATCAGTTTCATTTTATGGACTCTTTAATAGCTGTGACACTTTAATTGGACTCTAATGGCATTTTTATTGCACATATTTGTATAAATTTAAAAGTAGCTAAAACTGCTCTGTGCCACAGGAAGCAAATTAATACACACAGAAATGTAGCAGAGTTAACATAAAGAGCCATTTCTCAGCCTCTGTCATTATCAGGAAATTTTAAAATTGCCTCTGCTGCCATTGCAGCTAGTCAGAAAATTAGAACTCCACTCCCAGCCATGCCTATTATTCTGCCTGTCTTGAGGGGTTGAAATAAAATTAAAGGCTACATGAAGCCAGTTTCCAGTCATGCATAGCAATTAAGAAGTTCTTCTGTTACTCAGATTCCAGCTCAAGTACACTGACTGCACACAATACTACACCCTTTTTGTCCAGTATCTAAAACACAATTGAATGCAATCAGGTAGTGGAGATGGCTGTGTGCATTAAACTGAAATTGAAAGCAAAAACTGAAATCCCTAGCCCTTCTTGGGCTTCCAGTACCACCAAGGGAATATGGCATTTCCACAGCCAAGCTGCTTCACTTTCCTCTGCAGTATGAGTGTGTGTAGGTGTGTTGTTGTGGCATGGACCCTTACTACGCGCTGCACAGTTTGCTAGTTTCTCTCAAGTTGGCTGTCCCATAACAAGGTTAGGTGGGTTTACTCTCCACTAGCATCACCCAAGCAGAAGTTTCATAGGCCTGTTAAGAAAACTTAAGGAAAATTGAGCATACATATGTTTTGGCAGATGAGATTTGGATAAGGAACTTGTTTTGTGAAGGAACCTGTGTTTTCTGTAGTGCTGTTTCCTAGTTGGTTTCACAGCCTGTGTGGCTCAGAAACCTGCTGGCTTTACTGATGACTGCTGCTGTTGAGTAATGCTGAGCAATGTGACAAGAGGCTGACAAAGTTATTTCATGCTAATATTAAGTACGCTGTTGCTGCAGCAGCAAGCGAAATGATATGTGAACACTGCCTGAACACCTGAGCTGCTGTGCACAGACATGGCCCATCATACAGTTGGGGTGGCTGGCTGTGGCTGGGGGGGGGACCCAAAAGAACTAGGTGTACAAAGCCCCAGTGTAAAGTTCACTTCAAACCAGCGATCCCAAAGTGTGGCTTCCAGGCATCACATTTCTTGTGATTGTTCTCCAGTATTGCTCAAGGACACAAGAATTTAAAAAGCTAAAACGAGGCTTATGGGGAGAATAAAGTATTATATTGTCTGCAGCATGTTACTTTCTTGGCAGACGGCTCAGTTGGCCAACAAAAGTTACGAACTGTTGCTCCAGTCTTTGATTTTGCTTGCTTATAACTTTTAAAACTTCCTTTGGGTCTGAAACCTGTACATACAGAGACAGAATGCTGCCTTAATTGCTTTCTCCTGGTTGAAATTAGTAGGTCATTTTTGAAAATAATGCCAAATAAAATAGATGAGTGATCTAAATATTGACAGGAGAAAAGTGATGGTAGGTAATGTGATAAAGAACTAATGAACAGTTAAATAACAGGACCTGACATTGGAGATTGAAGAGTAATAAAAAATAATGCAGAAAGAGTAGGATAGGAACCACACAGGAAAGGTCTGACTCAAATAGATTCCCCCCACCCCTCTTACAGCCAAGTGACATATTTGAACCTTGGTTTTAATGGAGTAAGTCTTCGCAATTAACTGATGATAATTCATAGCAAATTGTGGAGGAGAGCTAACCATTAGTGGGCAAGAAAGGCAGATAAGTAGTATCCTGTTGGATTACGATAGCTGCAATTGTACAAAGCATTCAGTGTTTCTAAGAATCAAGCAACTGCATCTGTTTCTATGTCAGCATGATGTGCTTTTCTGGTATCAAGTCCTCAGTATTGTTTTCCATCCGCATTGCTGTAATGGAATGAGAAATGGGAGATTTTAGTAATGTACTGAAACTTCTTTTTCTTGTCTTCCTCTTTTTGCCATCTGCCTAGTTGCTGGAGCAGAAACTATAACATGAATTACTGGCTGATCATCAGACTGCCCATTCTAATCGCAATTGGGGTGAGTGTGCAGTACACGCAGCACTACATGATATAGTACAAAGAGCAGAAGTGTACATGGCTATTGTGCATGTCCAAAGGCTAATAACCTTTGAGGGTACTGACATTTTCATTCAGAGATGCAATTTTATGAAACCAAATTGGTTTCTGTCACTGAAATTCCAGACTAGCATAATGTTTATTTTGGCCATACTGCCATGTTGTAGTGGCAGTCCATGATAACAAAACAGCACACCACAGCAACCCAGTTAATTGCTCTGCGTGGGGAAACCTGCAGCAGGTAGCGCAGGGAGCCAGAAGGTAATATTCCAGATACTGGGCTCTGGAGGAGCCACAAATTATGTAGCATTGTGGAGAAATGCCATGTTTCCATGCAGAAATTGTGGAGCATTGTGGAGAAATGCCACAATACTGTGGCAGTCTCAGACCTCCAGATAAGGCAAATGGATCATCCCCCACACCTTGACTGTGTCTCACTCCCCAGAGATGTAGGTAAGCTCCTCTACTTTGTTTAGCGAACTGCTTGCATTTTCAAAGGTGATTCGTGCATTCACAGAGGATGTATTTTAGAGCATGATTGCTTAGCAAGGAGTTGAAATCTGCGGCAAATTCTGCAGCTGCAGAATACCAGGATACACAAGGATCTACAAATGCATACACAAACTAATTTTTTGAATGCTTATGCATACATATTTCTTTATGATGATATAAATCCTTCTTTCATCTCTCCAGGTAAATTTCCTGATCTTTATCAGAGTTATATGCATCATCATCTCCAAATTACAGGCTAATTTGATGTGCAAAACTGACATAAAATGCAGGTATGTCATTTGGTGGTCTGACGCTTTTTTTGCCTCTCAAAATGGAAGTAGACAAAGAGGTACGCAAAAAGGAGTGGACTGACAAAGGTGGTTAAAGATCACAGACCCTGGGTAAATACATAGACTGTGTTGCACATTGGTATGACTGCTTGGACAGTCAGTCACCAGAGAAGCCTCCTGGTGAAGCCACAGCAGGTATTGTGCCTGCATTATAGATAAATAGAAGGTTTGATTACTGAGCTCATCACTTTACATTCTTCCATAGCACTGGAGGAATATTAAATAAGCAGGTGTTTTTTAAATACTTGCAGCATATGCAAGTACATACATAATTTGAAAAAATATGAGTGAGAGAAATAAAAGCTTTAACTTCAATGAAGAACAAGGTGGGAAGTCATTTTGAGTACAGCTCCTTGTTCTTCTTGCCAATTATTACTAGGACAAACTTTCGATCTTGGATTTACTAAGAATGTATATGATGTTTCAAGAGAGATGTCAAGAGTTCTCACTGAAGTGCTCACTTTTTATTTTGCAGACTTTGCCCTGTCTGTGTTACTCCTGTTATTTTATCACCTGTATAAGATTCATAGTCACATTCTTCATGTCTACATCTTAGAGAACATTTTTGTATTGCAGTCTGAAAAATAGTGTAGAAAGAACAAGTGCACAATAGGGTGAATTAACGAGTATGGAGCTACATGCTGTGGTAGCTGTTCTACTACAGTTAGCTGACTTTGCTAGTTTGAAGTTGGGTATTTCTATGCTACAGCCTTCTAAGCTAGACACAGCATGTATTTTTGTGTCTTCTCATCAGACTATAGAGTTGACTTGTACGTTACCTACCTTCATTACCTCATGTGAAATTTTGGAAATCCTTATGTGTGTTTGGAGCCCAAAGCAGAGAAGAGGACTCCTTCTTAATGTGCTGCATGGTTTGCTTTCATTCATACTGAATATACATGACCTTCATTTGCCAGGGTGAAATCTGCGGGGCGGGTTGCGGGGGAGGGTAATTCTTTTGGCTTGGGGCTACTTGAAAGTCTGACTGTAAAATTATCCTGTCAAGGGAGAAAGCCCTTATCCTCATGACTTCTGTAAGCAAAAGGAAGCTTTGACACAGCTGAACCATTCTTAGAGGTGCATGTTAATTCAGTTCTTCATATTGCATGTTCAAAAATCTGCTGATAAAGCAGAGAGGCTTTATCAAGAAAGTATTTACCCAGCATCAGAACCTTCTTCACTGATGAAGACTAAACTCTTGGTGATCCTTCTGGCAGTTGGTGGTTATAGCCAAAAGCTTTGGGGAAATCTGCCTTTACCCAAAAGAGTTCAGTTCATTGGTACGCCTCTGATGATTACAAGACCAACGGACAAAGATACCTGTATCAAAATATTTTTCGCCCTTCTTTTTTGCTTAGAGACTGGAAAAGACTTGGGTGGAGGGAAGACAGAACTGCTACTGTGGAATGTATTCTCCTAAATAAGACCAGTCTAGGTGCTGTCCAGGCAGGGGCTCTCCAGTACGAGAAAGATATTGTGTCCTGTCCCCCTGGCCACTCCATGGAACTTGCCTCAGTTTTTCACCAAGCTAGTTCAGGGGCTGGACCAGGTGACATAGAAGGAGGTGCTGAGAACTGGGTTTGTTCAGCCTGGAGAGCAGAAGGCTAAGCAAGGATTTAATTGCAGTCTTCAGCTACCTAATGGTGATTGTAGAGAAGATGGAGCTGGACTTTTTACAGAGGTGCACAGTGAAAGGACAAGGGGCAGCGGTCACAAGTTATAGCAAGAGGAGTTCCAGTTGTATGTCAGAGGTGAAAAAAACTTGAAGTGAGAGTGGTCTGATGCTGGAAAACGGGCCCAGAGAGCTGTGGAGTATCTGACCTGGAGATACATAAAACTTGGCTGGACACAGCCCTGAACAACCTGCCGTGAACTGGAACTGGACTACAGACTTCCAGAGATTTCTTCCAACTTGAATGATTATGTGATTCAGAATTACAGCTAACAATCCTAGGGCACACAAGATTTACTAAGTACTGACAGCCCTGCTGGTCAAGTAATTCTGTATCTACCAAAGTGTCTCATGACAGATAGTCAGGAGAACACTGGCAATGTTGGCTGGTTCTGTGGCCCAGGATAGTCCTATAGGCTCCCACGTGAGGCTCAGGCACCTTTCGTTATCTTGTTGGGTGGCTTAGCATGTATTTCAATCAAAAGAGAGTTAAGGACCATTCTAGTCAATGTTTTTCTGTAGTTGTAGCCCTGAGCATTGCTCTCCTGCTGGTGAAAAATGTTTTACTTCAGATTGGTGTCTTTTTTCCTTTGCTAGCTGTGTCTTTGAACTTGCCATTTAAATCATGGAGTCATCACTCACTTTAAGACAGTTTAACTGCTTTTACGAAGTGTTTTGCAGTTACAGTTAGTTACAGTCTTTTGAAGATTTAACACACCATGGAGGTGGGAAGGAATAGCAAGTACTCCTCCCTTTGCCAAGGTATTTTTAAAAGATTCCAGTCACTGATAGACGATTTCTTTCAGGCTATCAACAAGGCAGGTTTTGATCATATTTCCCACTTGTAGATGGGCAAAAGGATACATAAGAAGACATCCTGGGGTACAAGAAAGCATGTGACCTGCTCCTGATTTTGGAAGGCTTTCTGGGTGAAATACAGCCAGGAGCTGAACAGATAGCATTGCCGACAGCAGCAAGCGGTCTGCCGTGGAGTGGCGGGGGCAGTTAAAACATGTTGAAATCTACTGTGGTTATTTTTGAGGATTTTTCTTTTTTTCTGCAGCCTATGGAGGAGGACACTGCAACACAGAGTGGTGCAGTGACCGAAGTTCACAGTTCACAGTGTGTCAGAAGTGGAATGCAGAAACAGTGACTCCCGGTGATTATTGGTCAACAGTCTATTCAGTGGCATTGTTTTTTTCTTTCTTTGTGATCTTAGGCTGGCCAAGTCTACACTGACGCTGATCCCACTGCTGGGGACCCATGAGGTCATCTTTGCCTTTATTACTGATGAGCATGCCAGAGGGATGCTGCGCTTTGTGAAGCTTTTTACTGAACTCTCCTTTGCTTCTTTCCAGGTAGCACTCGCACTGTGCACATGTGGATAAGATATTTTGTAACTGCTGCTTGGGGACCTGCTTGCTCTCTCATTCGTTGCATGCTCCCTATTCATCATATTTCTTAATTTAGAACTGGATATTACAGGTTTATGACAGTGGAAGGGAAAGTATGAGAAGTAATTTTTAATAGCTAGCTTAGGTGTTAGTGTCACTTATTTTCAATAAGTCTTACATTTCCCACAATAAACTGGTATTCCTATCCATGTATTAATCTCTGCTTCCTATGGGACACCTCAAGGCAATAACGAAATTATCTGTAATTTCCTGTAATTGTATAATGGCATTGCTGAAAGCAAATTTTGTGCCTTCTCTTGTGTTTTGATACTCTCTTGAAAATCTGTGCTGTGAGAGGTAAGTTGTCTACAGCTGCAACTGCATGCAAGGCGAATGTAGATTTACTGTGATTTTTATTTAGTTGTTGCCTTAGGTAAGGCCATTTTAAAAGAATCTCCTTGTCTAAAGGAATCATTACTCTTCTTGTTTCCCTGCTCACCCACTCATTCCCTGTTTATCAAGCACAGAGCTGTACTTAAGCTCACTGTGAATTGTTCATATATGAAGTGTATATGGCTAGAAACCAGGTAAGGAAAAAGAAGGGGGAAAGAATTGTTTGGAAAAAATGACAGAGGTTGAAGAAAACAGTAACTTATTTTTCCTAAGATCATGTGCTTTAAGACAGTTTGGTCAAACTTCTCTGCCATCAGGGCTGACAGGGACCACAGACTGTCTCCATCTTTTGGTCTTGTTTTTCTCTCACTGTGGAACATGCTGGTGTGGAGCTCAGCCCTCTGCAGGTTTGCTTGGCAAAGCAGGACAACTGCTGTGCTCTGCTCACTCCTCTTCTGGTTTTTGTTGATTTCAGGGGCTGATGGTTGCAATACTCTACTGTTTCATCAATAATGAGGTAAGAGAGACACTAGGAGTTGTTCCAATTTGCCTTATCAGCATCCATTGTAGAAAAAGGAAACTGAAAATGGTCTTGAACTGCTAAATGGTCTTGAACTGCTAAAAGTCCTGTTCAGGACTTTTTTTTTCTTTACTTTTTCTACAGACCCTCCTCCGTACAACTACACAGAAAAACTCTTCATACAAATGTTAGAAAGAATCCAGGCAGTATAATTTAGGACCACTATTTGTAGACATGAAATCTTGCAAGTTTTCTTGCCCACAGCTGTAGTTTTCGCTGCTGGAACTTTCCTTTTATTGAGAATTACAGCTGCTCTTCTTAATCCATCTCAAAGCGATTCTGATTTTCTTGTTTTGATGAATGTGGGAGTAGAGCCCTTTTTATACTGAGAACTCAGATCAGCTAGCTGGTGAGGTTGTGGAGTCCTCGTGGCTAATGTCTGTACAGCTTGGTTTAGTTTGGTTTCCGTGTAGCCCAGCTACTGAAGACATCATCACTCCCTCATTGAAATGGAGCACTGAACTTCAAGGAGTAGTGAGCTCTCCCAAAGGCTCAGAAGAAATGGAATTAGGGCTTTGAGTTAATTTGAATACAAGTACCATCTTCTAGGGCATCTGCTGAATCCCAGTCCTGTTAGGGGAGAGTATTGTTCTGTCTCTATATTGCAGGAACCTCTCATGTTACCTTCTAAGTGATTATTATTATTCATTCGCTCAGCAGCCAGGTTTGCAAGGGATGCAAACACTACTAATTTGGCAGCACATTATTAAGTCTAATGCACGTCAATGTGTTTTGCATTCATGCTAAATCTACTTTTAAATATGACACAGTAATCCAAGATCATCTATTGAGAGAGAGACCTCATTGAACAGTTGGAATCAATAGAAGAATTTTCTAATTGTGTCATTATGGTCAGGCTGGAGTCCACAAAAAAGCAGCAGGTATCCTGAATGAAGCCCTGCAGGAGACTGTTCATTTTTGTAGCTGTGGGTTACATTTTGTTGAAGTGAATGTGTTAATTGTACCACTTATGAAAGTCAAGAGGTGGGTAGCAGCAGGCTTTGCTCAAGCATGAGTTGGAGAATACTTGTTTAAAACTCCTTGCACAGCTTTACAGGTGTAAATCCTGAAATGAAGCACCGTCTGTTGCTGCATCATGTATTACTTTTCATTCAGTTTGGCCTTTGCTAACACATCCCTTTTGCAGCTGCAGCCAAGCCTCTAGTGAGTAATACCCAATAATTTCCTCCATGTGATACAAGGGCAAAGTTATGTCATAGCACAATTGATTACAAACCCTGATAACAGTTATGCTTGCTTCTTTTGACAGAACTTTCTGTGAAGTAGGCTTCCTGTGCTTCTAAGGGATCCTCCAAATCTCATATTGTTTTGGTTCTCTTGCCTTTGTAATGTAACTCCTAAAATATAATGAGTTCAGCTTCATAGAAATATGACAAATTATCTAGGTTGAATTCTTTTGCTAGTTCCAACTCTTGTTAGTAGAAGGGAATAGAATTTTGTTGAGCTCAGGCATCAACACCTGTAAAATAAATCCATGTAAAGAGTTTGATTATGTCAAATCTCTTCTATTGCTTTCCTAAACTATGTGAGAAATTCTTGGTTTTCAAACTGTTTTTCTTCTGACAGACTGTTTGTGCCTGAAGCCTATCCTTGTTTGCAATACAGACTATATTTTTATTTTTGTCTGTGACTCAATGACTCCTTTTCTTTTTCCTTAACCATACTTCCTAACGTTTTTTTGCAAGTGCTGGTGCCAGATCAAGGGTAGAAATAAAGCTAGAAGCTTTATTAGTGTCCCTTCGTAGTATCTACTTTAAGAGCATTAAAATATGTTCATATTTCAGTCACATTTCACCTGAAAGAATTCTGGATTTTCTCTAGTATTACTGTGAAGCAAACTGCCAGGTCTTATCAGATTGCCTGTTATCACCAATGTTCTTTGAAAACTGAACCGAGTTTAATATGATGAGTTTTTCTGCAGTTAGTGTTGCTTTATATAAGAAGTATTCTAACCAGAGAGATGCTGCCTCTTTCCACCAGAATTAGTTTAAGCTGATTCAGGTTGCATTCTCTGTAGTGTTGCTTCTCTTTTTTGCCTCCTTCCTGTTGCAGTGGAAGTACACTCCAGTCTCTTCCACATTAAAATAACCTGTCCTAACTCTAGGACTCCTGACTTCTTTTAATTACTGCCCACTTTCTTTTTCTTTTCATTGAGTATTCTCTATACAGACTATCTATTGAACTCCTCCACCAGCTCCATTCCATATCATTTCAGAACTACTTTCACTGTGATTTATTGACATGTTTTTTTGCCAAAGGTTTACTTCTCTGTAATCACATTCCAGATTCATTGCCACACTCTCAACATCCTTGCCCATCAGCTGCATTAGTCTCAATCAGCTGCTCTCTGTGAGATACCTTCTCCATCTTTAACCTCCATAACCATCTTTTCCAGGTTCTCATACCTCTTCCCTTTTGCAAAATTTGCTTCCTCCTTTCTCAGGGAAGCTTTGCCCTTGGTTCCCTCTTCCCTGTATAGCTTATTTGTGGGGAATCTCATTCACACACAGAAGCTACTAGGCTATGTAATTATTTTGCTGAAAGATCTGTACATCAACTTCTGTGCTCAAGATCTACAAAATAAATTTTAACCTATGCCATTGGTCACATCTTCACAGCCATCTTAGCAAAAATTCAATTCAGCACTGAAAGCAGAGCTGCTCTTTACCCTTTTCACAGCCTCTGGAGAGAAAACTAATGTTGTCATCCAGATCCATTCCTAAGACATCATCTCTGATATGGTCTTTTGTTCAGGTCTTCCCATTCACTTCATCTCAATCTTGCAAGCTATTTGTATCATAGCTCTAGGATACAACCTGTCATGTCCAGCCAGACTGAAGACTCATTTCCTCCCGTTGTCTGATTCTAAATACCCAGTTCTATTGCTCATTGACTTATTCTGTCAGTAAGTACATTTGTGCTCTCTTTCAGGATCTACCTGTCAATGTCTAAAACTGCTTATTCCCAACGCTACCTATTAAATCAGATGTTCTCCATGCCCACAAAAGGTACCAAGTGCGGGGGTGGTAGTATGATCAATTCTTGCCCTGCAGACAGTATGGTCCCTGCATTTCACTGTTTCCTTTTCTGTCTTTATCAAGCTGTTCTTCCTCATTCTTATATAGCAAGGTGTCTCAGACACACTGTCTTTTTTCTCATGTCTTTCTGTAGCTTTTGACACATCAACCGCTGACAGTAATCATGGTAAAATACAAGCTTTTATCTCAGCACCTTTCCTTCTGTCCCATTTGGTTGTGATACCAGAGGGACAGATTCCAGTCTCAATAACACAAAAATGCAATTGGTTCACACGTGCCTGTGACAGGATAGTACTCATTACAAGGGTTGTAGCTCAGAGTTGACATGCACTGCTAGAGGTCACCATCTAAAGAAGATAATTGGCTATGTAAGACTTTGCTTCTTTTTTTTAGGGCTGCCTCCCAGTTTCAGTATTTGAAACTAAACAAGCAGAGAAGAAAGATATGCAGTAGCTGGTTCTTTAGGAAGTTATCCTTGGGGTATGAAGGTTTCAGCAGCCTGAATAGGATGACAGGCTTGTGTTGGAACTGCCACCAACATATTTAGTCTCATAGTGGTCAGTACCAGACCCAAAAAGGAAACAGAAGCCTTCCAGAGAAGGCTCACTTGAGAAACCTGTCCATAGTGAACTTACTTCCAGGCTGAAGTACACACCCTAATGAGTTGATTATTGTAGTTGCACTCCTGCCTTTTTCTAAATAGAGTGAAAAAGGTTCAATTTTATGTCCTCTGCCTTATGCATTAAAAGCTAATGGAGGTTCTTACTTCAGTCAAGTGGCAAGAACTTTGCCTGTGGAACAGGAAGAACTAAATTCTGTTCTTGCTTGTGAAGAAGAAAAAGCTGAAACCATGACACAGTTACAAAACCCTTGATAAACTTCCAAATGGGTACAGCAGTTACACAGTTTAACCCAGAACCTGTGACTGGATAAGTATGTTTTATAATTTAAAAATTTTTTAAAAAATTAAAAAAAAAAAATAGTATCTGCAGAGGCTTTCTAATTGTTATCTAAAAAGGGGAAAAGAAAGTACAGTCTTTAATGTGCTAGTTTGTTGATGTTTCAATTCTGAATAAACATTTATTTTTGCATGGAATTAAAGTAAATATTCAAAGAACAAAAATAATCCTAAATATAATACTGTTTAAATGAAATCAGAAGTTAAAGCAGCACTCTAGGAATACCTGTGGTGACAGTACTAAGCAGGAAACCGATCTTTTCAGTCATTTGTGGCTGATAAGCAAAAACAACTTAATTGTTGGTAGTGGTAGGGCATGGAGTACATTCAGTATTGCAGATGAATACTATTTAAAATAAAATACTGAAGATAAAATTTCCTGGTGCGCTGTAGCATATAAGAGCTTTCTTTATACAAGTAAAAGTGAATACCATCATTATTTTAAATATGGAATACCATAGGATGGACTAATGAGATAATTAGATAATTTAAAGCAATAATATTGCAGATTTAAAGCATTGCCAGCTTTTCTCAGTAGTGTGGTATGTTTATTTTTAACTTGCCCTTTTCTAACGGAGTCATTTAAAGATCTGGTTACTTGTATATTCATTCCTTTTGTTTTCTTCTTTGCTTCTGTTAGGTTCAGATGGAGTTTCGGAAAAGCTGGGAGCGCTGGAGATTGGAACATTTTTATGTCCAGAGAGACAGCAGTATGAAACCTCTGAAGTGTCCAGCCAACAGCATCAGTAGTGGAGGCACAGTAGGCAGCAGTGTCTATGCTGCCACTTGCCAGGCCACATTCAGCTAAGGTTTCTACAGGTGAATCAGATTGAGAACAATGAACTGTATAATATACCTGAAAACCCTTAAATACCCAAGCAAGTGGCTTAAGTGTGTCATCTCCAGCAAGAAACTTAAGTATGCGCTGCTCATTGCCTGCAGGCTGTTGGATAAAGGTTCCTAGGGAGAGCAATCTGCTAATGTAATCAACACATCAGAGGAAAAATTGATCATGTCTAAAGTAAGTTAAAAGAGTTTCTTCCTATTTGCACACAAGGCCTCCAGGTGTCCAAAACTTAAGCATAGCATTGATCCAGTCTGAAACCACAGGGTCAATGGCTTATTACTGTTGAGTGGGCGAGCTGAGTGATCAACTGATTAAATTACAAGGATACAGAATATGATTATTGCCAAAAAATACATTTAGACTTTTATGGGGATAGGGTAAGGTGCTATCACCAGTTTTAGAAAGAATTTAGTGGGACACAGCATGTTTTTTAGGGAAGAATCAGTTTTGTAGTAAGTTTCCCAAACCTAAATTTCAAAATATGCTTACCTGTTTACTAGCTAGGTGAAAAACAGCATCCTGAAGGTGCATAACTGCAGCAGGTAGCGTGGTGTACATTCCCAAATTCTTTTTTTTTTAAGCTTCACTTGGAAAAAATAAACCCAAACCAATATCTAGCAGGGGGCATCTTCTGCTATTAAAAGGTGTGTGTCATCTCTATTGACACTGATGGAAATATCCCCTGCATGCTCAGCCCTTCAGCTTTTACATGGTACTCTGCCTCTCCAGTTGACGGACAGGTGTTAACAGGGACAAGATAATGACTTGTGCTTCAAACCAACATTTTCCTTCAAAGCTATACTCAGCTTCCTGTGGGTGTAAACACACACAAGTCAACTTGCAGTCGCAACGGGTCTTACCAGACTTCACCTACTTGGAACAGATGTGGTATTTCACAGCTTGGGCTCGCTTTTGTTTCTTCTCTAGCCTTGCCCACTTTCTCCAGGCGCGAGGTACCTGCCCGACGTCCCACTGGGGGTGGCAGGAGGCGGGCGGCTTTTGCCAGGCGCGCCGACGGCCGCGCTTTCAGCACGGCGGACAGCTCCCGGCTGCCCGCCGGCTCCAGCGCCCGCCCTCCGCGGGGCCCGGGAAGCCCCACGCCGCAGCGTCCCGAGCCCGGGGCGCCCTTGTTCCTGCGCTGAAGACCGCCAGGGCTGTTGCAGAGCTGCTAATTATCTGTTACCCTTGCTGATGTTTAGAGGATCTGCTAGGGAAAAAATGAGGTACCTTTACAAGCGGACCTTGCTCCATTGCATCACTTAATAACAAGCGTTGTGTATCGTTACTCAGCTTAGATATTCAGGCTCCCTTTACAACAGAGACAAGGTGCCAAAGACTAGGTCTGAGACTATCCCTGCCCATAGCCTTCTTGTAATGAGTAGCTGCCGTAGCCTAGCAGTTAGACTGCTCAGCAGAGATAAAAAGAACGTAAGTTCAAGGTCCTCTTTGCTCTTGAATTCACATCCCCCATTGCCAAGAAAGCAGACTGGATATTCTGGGATGTAATTCAGCATCTCTCCTGCCTGAAGCTAGATTGCTTTGCATAGAATTATTTAATCATTGTGTTAGAATTCAAATTGCCAACAGGGTGGATTAGTTTTGTAATCAGCAGGTTAGAATCAAATTAGAGAGGATAGGTTACCTTCTTCTGCTATAATGCTTATAATTGAGCTCCAGGGAAAAAGTCAAGACACATTTGTAGAAATCCACCACAGTTCTCAGGCTGGTTTATGTATGCTTAGCATGCTGGCTTCCGTGCAGGCCGTTCCCAGGCTGTCCCTTCCTAACATCAGCTGCAGAGCTGTCCTTGGAATGAAGCACCTCAGGTTCTTCTGTAGATTTAATACCTAGTTTCTACATTGTGTCACCATTAATACATGACTACTACACATGTATGTTAATTGCTGTCCTGAAATTTAATTAATTAGCTTCTTGTATGTAGAGTATACTTGATGTTTCTATTTAACATCTACCCTTAAGTCCTTTGTATAGGAAAAGTGGTAAAATTAGAGTCACTGGTAGGTGAAAAGGTAGTGACAGATGAAATCTTTATCTGCGTGATAATGCACACTGGAGGGAATAATTTCACTCATGAATAGTCAAGGATGGGTGCTAGTTTTCCAGGGCCCTGCTTGGTTGTGTGCAAACCTGGAAAAAAAGTTTCTACTACTTATACAGCTGTTAGCAAAATTAATTTTGCTATGGCAATAGGAAGTTATAGATGTGTTGTAACACACTATTATGCTAGAAAAAAGTATACATACCAAATGAAAGAATAGACATAGGAATAGACAGTGAAGTCCAGTGAAGTAGTATCAAATCTGTACTTAGTTGCTGTCACAGGATTTCTTTCAACAGTTTGACATGCTTTTGAGCTACTAGACTCTTTTTGCCACTCCTAGTCACTTAAGAACTGAGGGCTTTGGGCCCATAGGAATAACTCCAGCACCAGCTGTCAAACTCACCTTCTTAAGAAGTTCTGGCTTGTTAGAATCCAAGAGGAAGGAGGAAAAAAAAAAAAATGATATCTTAGACAAGCGGAGTTTTTTTTTCCTCTCCAATTAAGCTCTCACTTCTTCAAACCTTCTAAAATACCCTTTAAATACCGATAAAACAACTCAGTGAAAGCAATTGCCACCAAAGCAAAATGACAGTAATATATTTTGAGAAATACTTTCAGAAATCATTTAAACAATGATTTCTACATCATACTTTATATACTTCAGTAAAATCTTTTACAAGCCTGTGTTGTTACTCATGCCATCTCCATTTCAGAACTTATAATGTGCATTTATTTGAGTAGCTTGAAATAAGTAAAGCAACACAAAGCACTGGAACAGATGAACTGTGTGAATTTTTATTTCTTGTGCCTTTCAGCTTCATGCTTTAGTGTGGTAACTTGTTTCATAAACTATTGAATAGAACAGTCTATAAATTCACCTGGACATTATGTAACTATAGTTTATAGCAAATGAAAACTTTATTTCCATCATTGCTGCTATAAAGTTTTGTAATTTCATGGATGTTACCTTATTTTTAATATTTATTTGCATGTCTTTCCTTGTTTAAAAAACACCCACAGGATCTGTGAAAGATGTCAGATTATCAACTCCCCATAAACATGCTGTTTATTTTTATCCTTGTGAATAAAGTTTCAACTCACAAATTCTATCACTTACTGGTGTATTTACTTTTTATTACTTTTTTTAAGTATCACCTGGGTATTTCTTACTCTGTAATTAGCAGAATACTTTCTAAGAATGTAAAAACTCACACCTCATGGTTCTTCCATGGAAACAAAGCTTTATATTTGCACCTCTATGTCTACTACAAAGACAGCTCTGAACCTGCGGACGCTATATTAATCAAAAACAAAATGGAACACATTATCCGTATAGAGTCAGAAGGAATCAGTAGAAACAGTGAGAACTCTGTGGGTTTTTTGCATCTCAGACAGAGGATGGTGGAAGATGTGAAAGTAAGAAAATTCTGTGCTTGGCTTTAAATAGCAGCATTTGGCATTTATACAACAGACCAATACTAGAAGCTAAGAGAGTGCTGTAGAGAACTACTGAAAGATGCTTGGCAGTGTTAAATATATTATTTGTGCTTTAATCTATTACTCTCCAGTCCAATTAAACTTAATAAACACTTCCTTGTTTCCCCAACAAATGACAAAACCTGTGGTAACAATCCTGAACACTGTAAATCACTGTTAAAATAGAAAAGGCATAATGAAACAGGATTTGAAAGACCAAGTTGTGATTTTTGTTCTTGACTCAGTCCTCACAGGCATAAACTCTATTAGCTGCTCTTCACTATGACTTAATATCAATGACTTGTTTTAATACAGTCATCCAAATATTAGAAATGGCACTGGATCATACAGAAAGTGTACCTGACAATATAGGGGATGATGTTGAGAGGCATCACCAGCTGTGCTGTGATGAAAAAAAAAAGGGGACTGAATCCAATGACAGGGCAAATCTCTTTCTATCTGAGGACTTCTTGTATTTCCACATCTGCTGCACATTGACCCTAAACTGTTTTTTTAAAAATGATGGTTAAAAAAAAAATTACCAGCCAGGAACAATAATCAAACTTTTTGTCTTACACTGCAGATGATAAAAGCTGTAATGTGAAGCAAACAGGGAACTTGCATGTGTTAGATGAAACGCATGACTGTGAACAGAAACACCAGCCCATTTCAGTTGTACTGATATTGCCTCATGTCTTTTCTTCAGCAAGAGGGTTCTAGACAGAGCTGGGAAGAAAAGCATTTAATAACTCTATTAAAAGGTGCTGTCAAACAGCGGCCTTCCTGTCACCAGTGTTAAACGCTATCAGGAGCGGAAATTCACCAGCTGACAAGTTTATCGCTAGCTGAGCGAAGGCCGTGCCTCTCTGTGCCGCTGCAGCACCGGTGAAATCAGCAGCCTGTCGCTTTGGTGCCTGCCAGCCGGGCCCGGCCCGGGGCCGCCCCCCAGGAAAGGAGACCACAGCGCACGCTTTGCTACGGCTTTATTCAGGCCCAAGCCGCGCCTGGGGCCGGCGGGCCAGGGGCAAGGCGCGAACGGCGCTGTGCACGGAAACGGCCCCCTTTCCTCCTCCTCCTCCCCCAGCCCTTCCTCGGGTCCGTGGTCCGGAGGCGAGGGGGCCGTGCCCGCCGGCCCAGGCGCTACCTCCCGGCGGCGGGCCGGTAGTGCAGCTCCCGCTCCAGCTGCTCGGCCGTCAGCGTCCCGGCGATGGCGGCGCAGCCGGGGTTGAACACGGAGTAGGCGCTCAGCTCGCCCTGCCGCCGCTCGGCGGGGCCGCGGGTGCCGGCGTACATCCAGTAGAGGAGGGAGAGGACGAAGAAGGGCAGCCCCAGCTCCAGCTCCGCGAACAGCGCCAGCAGCACGACCCACAGCAGCACCTTCAGCAGCAGTGGCCGCGCCCACGCCGGCGCCGCCGCCCGGCCGGGACGGGCCTGTGAAGGCAGCAGCGAGACGCGGCGTCAGGCACCGGCCGCCGCACGCCCCCTGACTTGCCCACTGCGGCGCTCACCTGGCCGCCGCGATCCGGGCTCTCG
>VXAL01016726.1:121406-230905 GCA_013399475.1 Chauna torquata
GGGAGAGGGACAACCAGCTACCTCCGCCTTTCCTTTTCAGAATGGGTAGCAGAGCCCGCCACGTAGCTCTGGAGAAAAGCTGGAAGTGACTGAAGGGCTCCTGTTTCTGATTTCCTTTTTTTTTTCCCCTTATATTTAAACCGTAAAGATTAATGTCAACACCACAAAGAAAAGGAAAAGGAGAGAGTAAAGCATGGGGTGACCAAAACGCATGCAGGGAAAATGAGATGTTAGCAGCCCTGGTGACTGCAGCGTTTGCATTGATTCTTGAGCGGCCATTTTAGGAAAGCGCTGGGTGGCTCAGGAAGGGGCAACATGGCGGGCGCGTGGGTTGAGCCCCGCACGCAGCCCCTGCTCGTTTGGCCTGCCCCAGGGTGGCTGCTGCTCTCGGGGTGGGGGGGATGAGAGACGCGGGGGCTGTCTCAGCACCACCCTCCTCCTGGCCATGGGGAACCGCATGATGGCCGGGCCGGCGGGACCCCACAGAAGCAGGCCCTACACACTGACACATCTAGGCTGGATAGAGAGAGTATCACCCTCTCTTTAACCAAAAAATTAAACTCAGGAAAAGCAGCTCTGTCACATCATCTTTCAGCTATTATTACAGCTGCGAAATAGAAATTTATTTACAGGAGCTTACGCTTAGCCTCCGGAGTAAAATATTTATCACTCTCCAGCAGTAACAGTTACCAATGAGACATCATTTCATCCTGCAGTGCTGTTTCCAGTCACTTATAGCTTTCTCAGAAGTGACCTTTAGGGCTGAATATCTCACACATGTGTCAGCCTAGAAGTAAATATGAGAAGTCTAATAAAAACCAATTTGGGTGTTCTTAAGTTATCTTAATGTGGAAAAAATTGTGTTTTTTCCCCAGCTAAATCGTTTTTCAAATGCCTATTTTATGCTCGGTTACAAAATAAGTTTATTTCAATCTTCAGACTTTGCAAAAAGTGCCACAGTGAATGACATTTTTCTCTCTATTTGTGGAAATTTGATTTTGAAATCACAGTCCAAAATGTTTTAAGATATCCTGCACAGGACATTATTTGCTCTTGATTTTTGTTCTTCCTCTTATGCTACTGTTCTTGTAAACAATGCCTCTAAGAAGTGCTGGGTAATTCTAAACTTTATGCTCCATATGTGTCATTAGCCAAACTAATGGTTAAAGCTGAGTTTAATTTTATTCAAAACTTACTGTTTTTAGCATGTTTTTGCTAGTGTGCAGTCAAATAGCTATTTTACAGCTGTGTTGGGCTACCTATATTACCATGTATTGTTCAGAAACACATAAAAGAGGGCCATGAATCATGCCTTTGAAGTGTAAGTGCATTATAGTAACCTCATCTGTAAATGAGTGTTACACAACAGACAAATACCTAAACAAATTTTATACGTAAGGTCTTAAATGACTTCAATGTATCTTGTTTTTAAGTGAACAGCTTCATGGAATACATACTTAAGTTCTTTTGTTTGTTTAACAAACCATCCGGACAATTTTTTCCTGATTCCAGTGCATACAAAGATCCTGCACAGTTCAACAAGCCCTATCTTTACACCCTCAGCCAGTGGTTGGAAGGACAGGAGAGTGCACTGAGAGTTGGAGGAACATTTCTTTCAGACTCTTGAGTTTCTTAGTGCCTTTCTCACTACGCATAAGAAAAACAAATTGAACATAGGTTTTTGTAGTGTGATGCTATGAAACAAGTCTTGCTCCCATATGCTGCAGCTAAGTAAATGATAAATCAAAATTGTTGGGTGCTACTGATAGATCTGTAACGCTTTGTTCGTGATAACTGAAATTCTAGAGCTGCCAATCAACTTCTAGCAGGCAGCATTAAGATCATTTCAAAAACTTGCAATTCTTTTGGCTTGGTTTTATGCTAAATCATATCTGCGATTTCCATAATAAAAAGAAGCCTTCATGCATATTTATCTTTGTCAGGAAGAAAATTTATTATTCTTTATGAATTTTAAGCACAGCAGTTCTGCCTTTTCCCTTACCACAGCTGTAAACTTTTCATTGTGTTTATATATATATATAAGTATATATAAAAGAATATAAGATATAAAAGAATCCTTGCCAATTCAGCATCTTGCTCTCAGCCAATTATCAACCGTTTAAGGGAATACTTTTTCAGCAGTTGGGAGTTTCCAAACCATTAGCATCCTTGGACATGGCACACGGTCAGCAAGAGAACAGAAGGAGATGAAGTGGCTGGTGAAAGAAATGACAAAACTAGAAAACGGCCGAAGCTATGTCCAAAGTACAGCTGATTTTTTATTTTTGCGGAGGGTGACTGCAGAGTTTTTCTGAATTAATTTTCAAGTGTCTCTGCTCCTTCCAGCTCCTTCAGGAAGCAAGAAACTGAAAACTAATTTGGAGAAATATTTTACAATACAGAAGGCA
The DNA here is from genome assembly GCA_013399475.1 of Chauna torquata. Lineage (NCBI taxonomy): Eukaryota > Metazoa > Chordata > Aves > Anseriformes > Anhimidae > Chauna > Chauna torquata. Next base: position 123,815 of record VXAL01016726.1, read on the forward strand.
TTAGAACTCTTTGTGGCACAATATCAACCCAACTGATTTAAAGTAAGTGCTGATATGAACATTCACATCCCATGGCACCCTTTCAATTTGTCACCGCAGCAGCCTATCACCAGCACATCTTGGCATCAGCAGCCTATTTATTCAATAGTAGAGGCTCAGAGCCCTTGCCTAATATTTTGGAGTGTTGTTTCTTATTTCCTCCATCTGCACACATCTCTTTGAGTCAACTTCATGCACGCCAGCTTTTTCAGATATATCAACAGTAATCATGTCACATTAATTGTCTTGATGGATTAATCTAATTCATTGACAGGAGCTTTCTCCTTCATGAGATAAGCATCCACACACACACTGACTTGCTAAGTGCTATAAATGCAGGCAGAAGGGCAACCCATTATTAATATAACGACCTAACTTAATTAGTTCAATGGAGCTGAGGGAGCATTAGCTTTAGTTGTTGAGGTCTTGGAGAACATGTATAAAATAGATTGGAGTGCACAGACTCATACTTGTCTAATTCCATACAGTGCTTTCTGCATATCCATTTACTAATCATTTCTAAACTGCAGAGGAGAGATGCTTCCTTTGTAAAAAATGGTCACTAATTTTGCTTCCTAAATTAGCAGCATGAGGGTACTTTGCATTTAGACTTAAAGGAAATATTCTGTCTGTCTTTTTATTGAATTAGTTTAGGTTCTGAATTATAAATTTTCACATCTGCGTGGTTTCAAAATGTGTGCATTTGTGTATTCGACAGTGCATGCTAAAAGGAGCTGAGATATTAGCACTTACATTACCGCTTTGTATGCTGAAATGCTCTATATTTAAACACATTAAAATGTGGGCAAAGCAGAATTATGAATGTTTCCATCACAACTATCTGAAAATTTCCTTATCATTTCATGGGAAACTTCCATTTGAAGAAACAAACACAATAAATATCCCTTACTATTACAATGTCAACTGTAGATTGCAGATATTTAGTGAAATCATTGTAACAGAAAAGGGAGATAAACTGTTTTATTACATTTAGAAGATTACAGCCAATGAGCATTCTAGTGAGGGCTGCCTCATTATATTCACAACCTTGATCTGATTAAAAAGGCAAAGTTTTGAAAACTGTTATAAAGCTTCAAAATATCATAATGCTGCATTTTGATTTTTATCATATAACAGATAGATTGGGAGAAAAATGCAGCTGCCACCTGAAGTTCCCTATTACTCGCTTAAGTGAAACAAACCCAAATTTGCCTCTTCTGTCTGTCAATATTGATAAGTTGGGTTTAAGCATTGCACTCTTCTCAAGGTTTTTTTTTTTTTTAATATTTTGTAAATTAACTATCAAAGCACATTTGTGAGGTGCGTCTGACTCTTCGGGCTTGGAGTGAATTTTTTTTTTCTGTTACCACAATGGTCCATAACAAGGACTCCTGGATGCTGCAGCATTTTCCCCATGTTACAGACAGGGAAAATAAAGAGAACCACAGATAACACCTTAAAGCCAATTCTAGCCTTGAGGTCTGGTTCAACACCTGTTTCCTTCATATACATTGGAGTTTAAAGTTTAGAAAATGCTATACAGCAGAAGATGAATAAAGACTGAGGAAGGCAAAAATGTCATACGTTACCTTCCTACACACATACACACTCAGTCGTCAGAAGTCTTTCATTAACAATGCACTGTAAAGTTTAACGGTCCCATTGACTGCTTGTTTTATACAACCACTTCCATGAAAACACAAAGGGCAGCAGAGCACTGACAGGTTTGATTTTTGGAGGAGCAGAATGCCCAGAAAGTCTTTGCAACAACGTTTTCTCCTGCCTTCACATCACTGCCCTATATGATAGGGCAAATCATCATCATCCAAAGCACTGTGCTGTCATCACATTTGGCGGTGTACATTCCAACCAGCTGGTTGGAGCCTCAGGCTTTTGCTGATAGATTTGCCCATAAGCAATCCAAATGTGGGTGAGGCTGCACCTGCAATCCTGAGATAGGTATACCAGGCATTAGGGCTTTATGTTGTTTCTTAGTTCCCACAAATTACTCAACACAGCACAAGATGAAAGAAGGCGACATCATGGCAGTCCTATTCCTCCTTGGCTCTAAATGAAAGAAATGAGCTTACCTAAACCAACATAGTTGTAATTGTGTATCTCCACATAATCTACAGGACGCAAATCCAAACTAGTACTTCTGACAAACTGTCAGATCGTGTGGAAATATTATCAGTTTACTCTTTTTGCCAGTTTCTGCTCATTGTCATCTCTTAGCCCCAACACTTGCACTGGATTTTGGAATATTTATGATGATTACCACCAGAAGTGAAACTCCTCTGTCAGATGACAGCTAACAGATGACAAAAGGTTAGGGGTAAGGCCTTCCCTATTCTTTTCAAAAACAGGAATAAACTAGCAAATCGACCAAGAGAACTTCAACCTTTCAGCATCACCTAGGAAAACACCTTTCCAAATTGCAATTTAAATGCATGATATACCTACTACTTCTTTCCAAAATATGCTACAGAATAGACCAAATAACTGCTTGTCATTGCAGCAAAAGCTTTCAGCTCAAAGCTGCCCTCAGTAATGCACAAGAGTTTGATTTGGGATTCACCAGTGAAAGCTAGTGGATGGCATACACAGGTGAAAGACAGGTACACCAGTAACGACTGTAATCCCTAAATTCACCTGCCAGTTATGGAAGGGATTTTTATAGGTTTGTGAACCCTGGGAAGAATGCAGGAGCAGTAAGCTTTATATACCATCAATGCAATGAGTCAGGGCTGGTGCACCAACAGAATCAACTCTGAAAAACGTAATATTCGGAGAGGAAATACTCCAGCTGTTTTAGCATTGTACAAAATGCGGGCATCACCATCAGTACAAAGTTCCCCAACTATTTGTTCATATTCTAATGGAACTAGTGATTGCTTTTAATGCTCTGTGCTGAATCCAGAGCTGTCAGATTTCTCAGCCGTGTACCAGAGAAACATAGCACCCCTAGGGATAAGTACTTTGTGAATCCCAAACGAATTTTACAGAAAATAGGCCACAAAGAAGCTCTGCTCAGTTAAGATGACAGCATTTCTGTAATCACACAAGAGCACCCAAGAAATCATTCTGGACAAAATCTAGCTAGTCATTGAGGCAAAGATTTTGAACAAAGCTGTATTGGATTGCAGCATCTAAATTCTGTCCCAGTCTCCTCCATGTTTAGGTAACTCCACCTGCTTTGTTTGTCTAGTGTCTCCTAACAGTCATTTTGCATCAGGTCAGAGTGAGGAGTGCAATTCATCTAACCAAGTGTAAGGGCCTAATGGAAGTTTAAGTCAGAATAGTCCTACTCTAGATAATTGCATGCTATTTTGGATCTTACCCCCAGGTGTTTACTTTTAATTTATTACGAAAATACCAAACAAATGTCTTCACATTTTAAAGAAAACACGGGAATCCATATGGATGCAACCACAATAAAAGGTACAATAGTGGTACAGAGCTCTTAGGAATCTGAGATCTTTGCTTTGTAAGTTAAATTTAACAGGGTGTTATTCACAGACAGAGTATTTTTCATGCCAATATTTGTTCTAATAAATGGAATAAAGGTCTAGAAGCAGACTTATGTGAGACAAAATGGGAAAAGAAAAGCAAGACCTCACTAAGTCTTAAATCCATAAAAGACAAAGAAAGGGAGCCTTTACTAACTGCTGAAAGTGAGTAAAGGGCACCTTTGCTAGTTGATAACTGTTTAAACACATTGCCAATCCTGTGTTGCAAAAAAAAAAAAAAAAAATCTATGCAATACTCCAAAATCCAGTATGTAATGCAGGAGCCTACCTCCAACATCTTCAAAAATGGAAAATCCTCAGCATTCCACCAGTTACCACTGTCTCTTCAAGTTATTTCCTTCTGTGGCTTGGGTTGGGGCTGACTGGAGAGGTGTGCAGTGAGCCCAGGAACCAATACAGTTGTCTGCAGAACCGTAACAAGCACCACATCAAGCAGAGACTCAGTAGCAGTCTCCATTGGTTGGCAATCAGGACACAAAATCTGAAGCATAAAGCCGAGCAAGGTGGACTAGGTGAATACACAGGCAGAAGGGAAGCACAAGGGGATGCGTGTGGGAACAGCAAAGGCAGGAACAGAGACACTCCAGTGAGTCTGAGAGAAATGGAGACACAAAACCAGACAGACCCTCAGTTTTCCTGAATTGATGAGACCCTGTGATGTGCAATCTTGACCCCACTGAAGTCAGTGGGAACTTTGCCAGGGCTACACTGGGGCTGGGATTAAATCTCCTGACAGACTCAACTGAGCTCATACCTCACTCTCTGCTTGATGAGATCTGTGAGCATTACACAAACTTGCTTCACATTATTTCCCTTAAAAATAAAAAATTGTAAAAAAAAACCTTAGAATTTTTTTTTTTTTTTTTTTTACCATGACAGCTCCAGCTAATTTACTCAGTTTATTGTACTGTAAGTATTCCCCACACATCTTGTGCCTTATGCATGCAGGGTTTTACTAAGATAAATAACATGAAGAAGACAATTAAGACGTAAGCAAGGTTAGCATCTTACATAGTGCATTGTAAAGACAACCTGGAACAGGGCTAAGTCTCTAAATTCAGAAAAAGTAGGGGTCAGATATAGCTCTAGCTGATTCTAGTGCAAGAAGAGAATGTGGGGCACTCATTCTGCCTCTAGTGGGCTTAGAAACAAACCCCGGGCTGTGTTTTGGTATTTTGGGGCTGATCCTGAAAGATACTCAGCGTTGCATGCCCAGCAGCAAGTTCTGCATGTAACGCAACACCTAATCTGTCTATTCACTTCAATCAAACTGGACCAGTGTTTAAGTACATCACTTAACAGGGGCCTCGTAGGCCATGTTTTGGTCAATCAGGCTTCAAAAGGAAGAAAAAAATCCAAAGAACCCATACTTCATGTGTAACAGTTAAGCAGAGATTTCAGATGGAAAAAAAAAAAAGACTGAGCACTTTTTCTAGTTCATTTGTTTATCTCACAGGACAGCAAAGGATGCAATATGTTTTGTCAGTTTTTCCAATGGATGAATACATGGTTTTCATAGGTAGGACACTGCAAATATTTAGCAAGTGTTATCCTGTCATTTCTGTTTGAGCGCTTCAGTAAGGACAACAAAATGTAGTGGGTTTTACGAATTCTTGATGGAGAGATATTTACAGATTAAAAGGTCTGTCATTTATGTTTCTAGAGAAAAGAGAAATTTAACCAGACAAAAGCAAAATTCTCTACATTTTACTTCTGTAAAATCTAAGTGCTTGTTGCAGAGGCTTCGCACTTAGAAGTTGCGTTCTGGCCTTAAATACATACTTGTGTGTATTTTCTTTCTCTATCAGTGGTCTCTAACTCCCTTCTGGATAAGTTCCACTGAATTTCAGAATTTGCATTTATCAAGGGTCTTGAGAGTAACAACACAAGGGGTAAGAGAGCCATGGATTCAGTGATGACAACATAAACCGAAGGAGAAATGATAGCACCCTCTGCTGTCATTTTATATGATTACTTTGAAGATTTCTGTATTAAGCTCAGTAGTTTTATGTTGCCTGTAGAAAAGCAGACAGAATGTTTGGTTCATTATTTTTACTCATGTTAGAAAAACTGTGGCTGCCTTGTGATTTATTTCTCTTTTATTGTTTTGTAAATGAATGAAATATTTCACAATCCAGATTAATCTATCATTTGAGATCTAAATAGAACTAAAATTTTAAATCCATGCCATCTGCTTATGTGAGATAAGATTCACCTTTCAAAATATACCAATTCTTTCAATAAGTGTGGTTTCTATCACATACACACTGAATTTCAACATACAGTTTGTAAAACATAACCTCTGACTGACAAGCTAAAGAGCTAGACAGCTTTAATCTTCACGTCTTTAATTCATACAGCTAACACTGGAAAGCTGCACAATACAAGTTTAGATTACATCTCCCTTTTCCCTGTTACAGATGAATCCAATTCTGAGTCTGATCTTCCAAATACATATTTGTGGGTTGACTACAGAGGCCCGAAGGGATTTAATTCCAGGATGAGGGACTGAAATACAACTTATATTAGATTAATACTCTCTCTGTCTGTCTCTCTCATTCCTGTTTCATTCTGTGGTGGACATATATTTGTGGTTCTAGGGTAAATAAGCTGAAACTAAAAGTAAAAACATATATACAGAGACTCTTCCGATATGCATTTATTGGAGATGTACTTATTTGCTCTAGAACTGATCTGATAGATCTCAATTTGTTTTTCCTTTAATTCACTCTCATGCATGAACAGAGTGAAATATATTGGATTTATGTTACTGTTATCTACACAAAGCATCTGCGTCTCCAGACCGTGGGATACTGAAAAGGGAGCTCTGGACCAATACCAAGAAAGTCCTTTTTGTTAGGAATTCTGTGCAGTGCATTAAGCCAAAAATGGATCAAGTCTTCCTGTATATTTAATGTCTCTTTCATTAAATGGATTTCAGAGTTCAATTTCAGGTTTTCCAACTATTGCTTTCCCTTTTTAGAGGACATTTGATAATGTCGTCTCTCTCTCACACACACTCAGTATCAACATTTAAACTGAAGTTCTAGGGGAGGTTTTCCAGTACTCATTAAAACAAGCTGTTCCTCTTGTGGTTTTAGAACATTGGGTATCCGTATGCATTCACATCCTTCAACAGAAGTGATTTTAAGTAGTTAAAAGTGCAAAGTACTGATGATATACTTGAAACAGAATAGATCAAACGTAATTATCCCAGCGTTGCTTTTGCTTTGTGTTGTTGCCCGGATTTGTTAACGCAACACCGTTGGATGTTGCATGCTAACAATGGCGAAACAGCAAAACCGATGGGAGTCAACAGGACAGAACCAGCTAAGGTCTCAGTAGGCATCAGCTGGTGCATAGAAGTCACTACAGCTGCATAGGCTGCAGTGTACACATCGGCAAGGGTCTGGCCCAGTATTCCTTGTGCAAGGTATATGCCTAATGCTAAGACTCATGATTGGCTCAGCTCAGTATCTATGTTTATCTTTGGAAAAAAAAAAAAGAAAAGAAAAAAAAGAGAGAGAGAGAGATTAAACACAATGGCATCTGCTATACAGTTACATTTACTGTGCACCATTACCTGCAGATTATATAGCTAATAATACCTGTATTGTATCTCCAGACCTGTAACAGTTCGGGTCTGTCTTTAGTTGCCATAGTACCACTTCAGCCTCACTTCACAATGCATTGATTCCCTCAGGTGTTGTTCTGTTTTTGTGTTCTTCAGTGTTGGATGACTGCAGGAACATGAAATCCGTGTTTGTAGGTCACAGCCTCAGTCCTCCTATCCCCGCCTCATGACTTAGCAGGACCGTAAGGCTTCCAAGGCCATGTCCTTAGTGCTTAGGTGCTTCATTGTAACTGTTTCTGTTAATGCTTTACATCACTTACACTTTTGGCATATATGTCTAGTCCAAGACAGAAATATTCTCCCCACTTGATAGGTGGTAATCTCTTCAGGCCAGGGGTCACCTTTCACTGCATGTAAAACAAGGTTCTTGACTTGACTTGCACCTCTCTGGCCTTCAGTCAAGTTGCTACCATGCTGTTGCTGTTTGACATCTCCTGTGATGTGTCCTTTCTAACATGGTCCAGGATATTAAGCAAAGGTTCCTCTGATCTCTTGATGGAGCCCGGTGCCAGTTCAGAAGATAACTGTGGTCTTCCCTTTCAGTATGATGGACGTTCTGGGATCTCAGGCAGCTTTACAGCTTGCAGCACCCCTAAGCAGCCAAGCACAAGCAGGCATCAGTCATCTGGGAGCCGCAGGCAAAGGAGCTGTATCGTCATGGCAGGTGGCTCCCAGATAAGGGCAGGCCACAGCCCTTCCTCGGCCTCCCTGCACTGCGCCATGGACCAAGAGTAAGAGCAGCAGGATCAGGGCCCGGGAACAGCCCTGATCGAAGACATTCTGGGGCAATTTCTGTACACAGTTCTCCACGTTCTTTGTTGCTAACATCCACCTCTCTGCCAGTATCTGTTTTATCACACCTGTCTGTGACCACTAGATGGTAGCAAAAAGGCGTTGTTGGGAGAGGATGGGTTCCCTCAGTGCCCCTCTCCAGCCAGGTGAATGCACCCTTCACCAGCACACCCGGCTATCTGCAAAGCAGACATGGAGTCAAGCTGCTGGTGCTGGTGGGTAGGTGGAGGGGGAGCCCTGAGGAGCTTCAGTTGTATAGATCCTGGATTAGGCACTTGATAAAGACTAAATGCTTCTTAAACTTCAGGATGGCAAGGTTTAGCAAACGTTTTGCTTTTTCAAAACTACAAAATAGGGAGAAGGGCATGCTTGGAGACTTTCTTATTGAAAGTATCCCAGAACTTGCAGAAGAATGCTCTGGTGCCATGTTCCTCCAGCAGTGCTGTCCCACACACCAGTTGTCAAATGCACAGAGGTTTCCATGTTCAGCTCATTTCTCCAGGGTACTCTACATACGGTAAAGCCATACCTAGAGAAAGCCCTAGAGAAGGCCGAAAGATAGCAAAGTAAAAGCAATTCATGGTGTTCTGATGGCATCATTACTTCATTTTAAAAATGCCTACAATTAATAAATTAAATGAACTATCTGCTGGGATGAAGATACAGGCAAAAGCTTAAAGATCCAAATACTGACCTCCTTCTGCTCTGCATCTGTACTACTGCTAGCACTAGAGATTAGTAAAGAAAAAAAGCTAAAGGTCTGGTCCACAGAAGTTTTCTATATGGAAAACTTTGAAACAGAAGGTGTTTTTATCGTTGTTGTTGTTGTTGTTGTGTTGTTGTTGTTGTTAGAGAGAGAGAGAGAGAATTGCCTCAGACTAATTAGGGAATTTATATGGGAAAAGAAATGAAATAGAAGAAGAAAGATCTTCCATTCAAATATCAGTCCCGCTTACTTCAGGGCAGGTGCTTGATTTCAATGGGCAGCTTTACCAGAGACACTGATCTCTACATCAGTGCTGCTGGGTCACCGCATGGCATGTAGTGAAGCAGTCTCTCTACCCAGCCTCTGCTTATTTGCAAGTCTCTCTCAGCCTACTGGTCTGAATTGCCAGGCTACTGGAAACTTCTGTTGAAACATTCTTGCAAGAAATTTGGATTCCAAAACAGTGTCTTTTATTTGGAAAATTGCTCCAGGATCTCCTGAGCATCTCTGTTCAATGAAGCAGGAAGGTCATGATTTCAGAGTAAAAAAGGCAAAGCTCAGCAAACTGCCTGTCCTCCTCTTCTGCGTGTACAACATCCCAGCTACTGCTGGAGCCCAGCAGAAAAGGTGACTGAATGACTGTGCAGTCATTTGGTACCAACCAAGTAGCGCTAGGTAGGACGCAAAGTGTTTTTTTTTTTCCTTCAGTTCCTCCACGTTTAATCCTCACCAGACTGCAATTTAGCTGAGTTCTTATTGTTCCACAACAGAATAGCAGAGCAAGGAAAAAAAAAAAAAGAACAACAACAACAAAGCAATACAAAACCAGTTACTCGTTATTAAAGAGAATTGCTTCAAGAGCAAAAATTCAGGAAATGTCCTAAGTCAAACAGGACCGACTATATTAGATTTTCATTCTGGCATTACTGCAGGTTTGATTCACAGGCAAGGAAATCAATAATTCACATTCTTCCTGATCTTAGCAACATCCTAGAGGTAGTACTTTCACAAGGCTAAGTTGTTCAGCAATTTCTTCAGTATATTAATCACAAACAAACTTTCTTGAATGTCAGGCAGTCCTGTACTTCTGCTATTTATCTTTTTTTATTATTATTATTTCTTTTTAACAGAAAATAATAATAATCAAAGAAATCCCTGGTTTATTTGGCCATTACTTAGCTTCATATCCTTTTCATGCAACAAGTGTGGCTTGGAACCCAGTCCCTGTGGCACTTCCACTTCCTCACATAAATTGTTATTTGTCATAGTTCCTGCATTTAAGTTATAGCCCAGTCTTGTTCCATTTTTAGATTTTACCACAAAAAAAATGCTTTAAATCAAGGTGAATACATTTCTGTTACTGTAGTGGACTTCACAAAGGCTTTTCCTGATGTCAGATCTTCCCTAGTCTCTTGACAAATGCCATTGCTTTTTGTAGATGAAAGTTTTCCCACTAACAGGATATGTAGCCTTTCACCTCCAAGATACTGTTTTGAATCCTGCCCTTCTCAGTTGCCAAACAAGTGTCAAAGAGCAGCATTTTAGCTTATAAGAGCTGAAGGATCTTGATCTAGTTTCCAGGGAAAAGATGTTTGCAAAGAAGGAATTAATTTTCCCCTTTCTTTTGAGATTGGCCTAGCTGACGAAAGAGTTAATAGTCAGAAACTAAAGGAAGACCGGCTCAGTTAGGAAACAAAGTGGACATTTTCAGTAAGTCATGCAACGAAGGAGCTTACAGATTTAGGAGAACCTTTTTAAACTTTTAAGACAGTAGAGAATTAAAATAACATCTATTCTTCTAGGAAAGGCATGGGATTTGGTCACGGAAAGGGGCCTGTGTTCAGTGCCCACAAGCATGCGCTTCTCTGGCCATGCTAACAGAAGCTTTAATACCTTTGCTTTCACTCCTCCCATAAAGAAGGGGCTTGTAACTGTTGCTTCTAACTTCAAAACTTTGCTTCCATGCTGATGCTGTCAGTGCTTTCTCCAGTCAGGGCTGGCATACAAGCAGAAGAAAAGATTCCCTTTTTGCGTGCCCGTATCATACCTATCCCACGGTTAAACAGAGCATGCTTTTACCATGGTCTTCATGGATGATGGTCTGGGAGCAGCAGTAGTAATAAACTCTCTTGCCCTGTGTAATTTCATTAACCGTGCTCAATCTATGACTGTGAGTTTTCCAACTCCAAGTGACCCCTTATTTTTTTTCCATCAGATGCACAAGTTTGTCATGCAGAGTTTTATTAATAAATGTAACATAACCTTGTTTATCGGATTCCCAGGGCTTTTGGGTAAGCACAGAGTCTAGACAAATATGCCTGCTGGTCCTGAGCATAAAATCCAACATTTTTTGAGCACACTGTGCTGCCTGAGTAAGAGCAAGCAAACATCCTAAACAAAAGGGAGACCATAAGGAAAGGAAGGATAAGATCTTCAATTAAAGTTTAATCCAAAGGTTTTGCGCACAAATGGAGTCAAAACCAACCAAACAACAAAACAAAGCAAAACAAACAAACAAAAAAACCCATACACATGTGCGTGGAGGCTGGGAAGAGAGAGCTGCTTTTTGCATATGACCTGTACTGTGCTGGGACAATACAGGTGCTGCAGTTGGCTCTTGGCAGTCCTGTTACCGCTTGCAATCTATGCCTTTTGGGGGTATAAGGGAGGATGCCAGCTGTCCTAGGACCACTCTGCTGAGGCATTATGTTGTTCTGTCAGCTTCACTGGGCAGACTTAGTATTCAGTCATTTTCCATATTTTTCTCTACAAAAAAAAAGTGGTTTTGGTTCTGGTAGATATCTCCCTTTTCTTCCTGGTGAATGCTGAGTAAAAGAAACTGCTCTGTTTCCCAGCACTATCTAGCACTTCCATGAACAACTTCCCCTTGGCTTACACAGTCCCTCACAGACCTTTTGTTCCTGACATACTTATAAAAATCCTACTTTGTCTTCACAGACAGCCTTCAACACTTGTTTGTAGCATCTTTTGTTGCCTTCCTGACATTTCTGGTTTTGCTGACCTTTTTCCATCATTTTCCCATTTATTTGTCTTTGTGATGTTGCGTTGATTCTGCTGATTTATATTCTTTACTGTGTCTTTATCCCACACGCCAACATTTATATAACTGGTCATTTTTTGCTCATCACATACTTCTGACTTGATAATAAATATCTTGAAGTCCCTATTAGTTATTTAACTTTCCCACTCTAAGCCCATGCTATTCTTTTCTGTGCTCAGTGAAGTGCATAGCCCTCCCTCAAAAGGTCAAAGACACGTTTGTGCATATCAGGACAGAATTTGGCAACAAAAGCTTCAGGTTTTTCCATGTTTTACTTTGCGGAAACATAGAAATATAAAAAGAAGTGAAGATTTTGCCCAACTCACATACCTAACCTTATCAGGGTTGTTTATTACAGTGTTCACTATCCTGAAAGCTCCACCTGGGTATTTCTCGCAGGAGCAGGACTCATGAAGTCAGTGAGCATTTTCCAGGGCTCTGACTTTGAGCATTCAGTTACCTGAAAAGCTGAGCTTGGTTGCCATGCAAATATTTGGAAGGTAAAGGGAACAATATGTGTTTGGGTAGATACCTGTGTATAAACGTTCAGTAATTTTCCTATAGAAAAGAGTTGAATTGAGAGCTTCAGTCCCTTGTTCTGTATTCAAGCAATGGCTTACTGTGGGACACTTCAAACACTGGAAATTTAGAAGATTGCTATACTAACATGAAGTACTATAAGATCTTGGATTGAAAGATCCTATAAAAAGACAACAGATGATTAGTTAGTACCATATTACCCTTCGATACGGGCTTAATGCAGTGAACAGACAGTACAAACCATGAGTTTGAATGTAGCTTTAGACATGTAAAAGTTCGGAGCTGCTCAATTAGCCATTCTGTCCAAACTTTTCTCCCTCTACACACAGAAAATGCAATATCTACAGTATTTTAAGCCTGCTAGCATTTTGTTTCTAGAAAATTTGCCCATTGAACAAGGTCAGCCACTTTGTCTCTTAAAGCAACCTTAGCTGCTGCTGCAAAGTTTAGTCTTTAAATGAGAGAACTGTTCTCAGCTTTAAGCACGTAAAAATAGTAATAGCTTCTACTGCCTAGTCATAAACAAAAAAATATAGGATGAAATGGTTCGTCACCATGCAAACATATATTGGCATTCTAATCTGTGCCTAAAAAACATTAGCCTGCTGAATAGAACAAGATGTCCACAGTAGACAGGAGGACATTCACTGAAGAGGGACAAGCAAGTCTTGAAATTCATCTTCAGGTTAAATTGTTTGCTTTTCTTATTTTTAATTACCACTGCAGTGAGTAGATAAATTCTCCATTCTAAGCAACTTAACATCCATAGTTTTGGTCTTTACTCTAAAACAAAACAAAACAAAACAAACAAACAAACAAAACAGTAGATGTCTTGCCTAAATTGTTTAGGAAGTTAAATGATATGTCATAGGTATGAATACAATACGACCTGCAATTTTTTTCAGTGCTGGATGCCATTTTATTTAACAGAGCACTGGTTAGGGCAACTAGTTAATGCCAAGAGGATATGAGAACCTTAACAGATGGTTAGGAAAATGTTGTAAGATCAACAAGATAGACCTCAGGCTGCTGTATTAATTGAGTCCCATTGGAGAGTTTCTTACTCCATATCCAGTAATTGCATACCATCTGAAGGCAAACCTTTATTTTTGTGCCCTAGGCCCTGGAAAAAAAAGAGTTTGCAATATTTTTTGCATTACTTTACCTGCAGATGTGCTTTGTTGAGGTCACATACATGCATCTCAGTAATTTTTAATCAACATTCTGCCAGTGAGTCTGTATTCCTCGTTATATAACACTGACAGCTCCAGAACTGCTTACTCACACAGTACATTCACAGGCTAACCTCAGATAAAGGATTTGCTGTTTTGTTCAATTTCTTGCTCTACTTTTACAAATGATCTGTTTTAAATTGCCAGTATTGAGAAGTGGAATGTAGCTGAAACAAACAGAGATATAAAAAATGGCCTAATGATAAAGAAGGCTGCCTCCTACAGTCACAGCAATGTCTGTAGGTGCAGCCTACATGGGAACTGCCTCATTCCCTGACAAGAGAAATACATTGTTTTTCAAGAGGGGTTTATACTTGCTGGAGCATGCATATACGCAGGCATTTCTTCCTGTCCAGTTTTTAGTTGTTGTTTTTTTTGTTTTGTTTTGTTTTTTCTAACAAACTACGCTATTGAAGAAGAATACAGATTAATTTAAAACAATGCACAATATCTGATTGTGCCAGGCACGTATTTTTTAAAAAGGAAATATCACATATTTACAGGTTTTACAAGGCCATGATGATACTTTCTCACATGACCTGATAGCAAGTTAGCAGGCCGCATTTGCAATTATTGCATTTCATATAGAGTTTAGTAATTTCTGTAAAATTCATTTTACAGACTCTTTAAAGCACAGGCAGGCTTTGCTAATAAGAAGTATTTCATGTGAAAATAGAAGTGCAGTGTTTTTTGGTGTAGTTTTGCACCTGCGGTAATGACAAGTAATATGAGAGTGTACAGAAACCTGGATGAAGTTTTTCTTATCTCCTGCTATCATAGTTTATATTTAGAAACAAAAAATCATGATCAAGGCCATTGTTATAATTCTGAACTGTGCTCTGCATGTTTGAACACGTGTTCAAAGCCCAGGTTTACCTAAAAGAAGCAGTCAACCAAAGATCAAACATTCCCTTACAGGGAACAGGAAACACTGAGAACTTTGGACTCAGTGAGTTTGAGTTTCTGCTGCGTTGCTTGGTGTGCCACCTCCACAGCATGAGAGGAGAGGATGGCGGGAGGGTTTTTCAGGTGACTCCTGATGGTCTGAGCAAGTGGAAGGGGCAGAGAGGAGAGGCAAGGAAGTGGTTCTGGGTGTCTCTTGCCCGAGTCCTGCTCCAAAGTGTCTGAGTGAGAAGAGTGGAAGAGTAGGGACAAGAATTGCCTATTGGTAATCACAGTCCCTGCTAAGCCAGAGGTCTCTGCAGCCTTGAGTACCCTCCTAACCTATCCTGCCTTTGACTCACACTCCCAAATCCCCAGTACTTTCCCTCTTCAGTCCCAGTTGTCATATTCCTCACTGCCCTGCACGCAGTGACACACTGAGAGCTTGAATGACCCAATAACATTCACTCTACAACTTCTTCCTTTGTCCTCATCACCCCCTTTTCTTCCAGCTGTCCTCCTCTCCCAAATCCCTTCTCACCACTCCTTTTTCAAATACTCCACTTCTCCTCTCACATGTCCCATAAGATAACCACAGCACAGGCAGGCTCTCCCAACTCAAGAGCCTCTGCCCATTAAATCCTCTCCTGTTTCAAATTCTCAGTCATGACCCCAAAGCCCACCCTGGAACCTCTTACCACTGTCTTCTCATTCTTCCCCCACCTTCAGTCCTCTATCCTGCCACCAAATTCTCTTCCAGCTAACCCCTGTGCCATAGACACAGTTGCCCTTATCTGCAACTCCTCTCCCACCTATGTTCCTGCCTCAGACCACAAAACCTGCTGCAGATTTTTTGTTCTTCCTGTTCAGCTTTGGTGACATGCCTGTCTCTGCCATGCTCTTCACCAGTAGGTGGGTGCTCAGCTAAAACCTCTCCCTTTCTTGGCTGACCTTGCAGAACAAAAGAAAGGTATCAGATCTTTAGCCATGATTTCAAAAGCTCTGCCTGCTCTAATCAGATGTCAACAAGAACAAAATAGAATTCAAAAGAAGATACTGGGGTGAGGAAGAGGATGTAGATGTAGTCATATTTATCAGCAAAGGTCTTTGCACTGTGGGTATCTGCCTTAATTCATCCTAGGAGTGGAAGGTGGAGAAGGGAATTCACCTAGAGGAAGAAGAATGACAGAAAACTTTGGAGGTCAGTGGTCCCCTAAACCAGGCCCTGAAAGGGTAGAAGGGCACCAGAGCAGAACTTACCTTTCTCCTCAGGTCTGCATTACACCTGTGTTCTCCTACACATGTGGAGAAGCACAGCCCAAGCTGTCCCACAGGTGTCACAGTTGAGTTCCATCTGTAGATAGAGTGAAATGGGGCCCTAGACCCCCAGATTCTTGGGAACAGAATGAAGTAAGTCATCAGAGACCTAACTGGGACCAACAGGGGAAATTCCTGGTTTGGATTTTGAGAAGATTGCAAAACAGGCAATAAAATTTTCCCCAAAGCTATGTATGAACAACTGTACTGCAGCAGCCCAGTGTTATTTGCAGGATATTGTGATATTATGATAGATGGTAACAGGAAAATTCTTTCACATATATTGTTGCAAAATGGTACTGAGCAATATTTATGAATATATCCTTGAACATTTTTCCACCACTGACAGTGACTAATCCTGTGCAGTTTTAGCCAAACTTTCTCAGAATACCAGCCAGTGCAGAGGAGCAAAGTAGAGGGACCCTTGCACAAACTGCTGTGTGGCTGTTAGCAAGGACAGTTGGCACGAGAGGCTAAAACTTAGTCTCTTTGCTGCTTGAATAGAATTTCTTGACAATGTAAAACTCTTTCCTGAGAGAATACAGAAGCTATTCAGGATGGTTGAAGAAGTGTTGTTTTTGCTGACAACAGCCACCCAAATTCTGGAGGAAGAACAAAACTCCTTTATCAGTATATTGTAAAGACCACTACTTTAACAAGCATGGCAATTTAGATGTCACAAACGTTGCTTATTTGGGAACTGGACCACTGGTTAATTTTTGTTGTTTGTGTAAATTCATATTGTAACGCGGTGCTTATGTGTAGCTTTTAAGTGCAGTGCAATGTGTAGTGGGTAAGGTATGCTGGGGTTTTGCCAATGTAGCAGTATATGGTCAGATTATGATGTGGGTATATGTAGTAGGAACAGGCAGAACAGGCCTGCTTCATTGGGAGAAATATTTCAAAGAGCTGGTTCTGCCGTGTTCTTCAAAAACTGGTCTTTTTTCTCCATTATTCCTTAACCTCTGAATCTTCCTCCTGATTCCTTGCTTGCCTCTTCTGCTGAAGAAAGCAAAACCAGGAGGCAAAGCAAAATGTGAATATCTGAATACTGTAGCCCTTTGGAAAATTTCAAGCCCCTATTCAAATCCAGGCATTGCTAACCCTTCTCAGAAAGCTCTATCAGAGTTTGCAATGAAAACAGCAGCAATAAAGATAACCATTATCAGCACCGTAATTCATCTTTCTTAAACATACTGTTTGCTGTGCATATATTGCATGCATACAAACTACCGTGTATGTAGCATGTACCATATAGACTACCATTTTGGAAGGTGTCAGAGAGTTGGGACTGGCTTATTTGTGCGGTTATGTAGCTCCTCCAGATAAAGAAAAGGCAAAATGTTTAACAGGACCCTTTGTAAATACAACATTTCTAAGTAGCAACAATCTCACATAATGTATGTACTTCCTGGGTTGCAAACCTGATACACAATATACCCACAGGGAACTGCGAAACGGGTAGAGCTAGTTTGAGCGAAAGTATCAGGAATCAACATTTCTCAAAAATGTATATATTTACAGCATTTACAGCAAATGGCTAGGACATGCTCCATCACTTCAGATTCTTTCTCATAGATGGCACGTGTACAGGCACTACTCTCATTATTACATATGTGATTTATAAATTCTTCTGCTGGCATTACTGAAATATTGGTTTTGAAACAACAAAGAGTATTTCCTTTGCATGCCAAAGAAAACAGGAATTTTAACATCTTAAGCCTTCCCTAGAGATGGCAGGATTCTCTTGGTTTGTGTGTCACTCCAGAGTGCATGTTATGTCCATGTGAGGGAGGAACAACTCATCTGTTTTTTTCCACTATTCCCCAGTCAGGAGCTGTTTGTCCACAGACTGCTACGACAGGTCTCCTTGTTTCCCAGTTGTGCTCATCATTCACATTCAAATCTGCTAGGTAGGGCAGTGTTGTACAGAAACCTAAGGAATTGCTTCTGCACAGGCTCCTGTGGCAAACAGCAGCCTTGAAAGGAGGGAGCATGACAGGGTAAGGCTAGATGGGTCTCCCGCAGTTTTGGTCCTTCTTCGAGAATTCATTTTCTTCCTACCAGGCAAATGCTACTCCTCATCTGCTCACCTATCTGTGTAGTCTCTGGTTTCCTTCTGTCACCAAAATCTGTGTGTGGGCTTCTTTTCTTGAAGGCGTGACTCTGACTCAGAAAATGCTGGGGGGCCCTTCTACCCTTGGCACTTGGCTCCTCTTGCCCCAGGTTTGTCTCCCATCACACGATGCCGTGCTTGGCTGCCAAGTATTCCACTTAGGTAACGCTTGGCATTTCCAGCCCCAGGGCCTCAGCTCTGATGCAATTTCCAAAATTATTTTTTTTAAAGCCACAAATATTTTGAATTCCTAGCAACTGAGAAACCCCAAAAGCAAGAAGGCAGCATTCTTCTGCCAGGAAGCAAAGGGGAAAGGCTACAATGGGGAGAAGAATGGTGGATTGAGAACTGCTTCATCCTTCTGCTCCCTCCTTCTTCTCTTTAAACTTGCTGGTAATGTAAGGTCAGGGGAGAGGGGAGAAAGAGAAGGACAAAAAAGTATGGTGGGAGGAAATCTATTCTGGAGTCCTCTCTCCAGGACTGGAGGTGGAAAAGATCACAGAAAGCAATGGCTGCATATTTGTCTCCTCTCTAGCTTCCTGTCTCCGTAAAACCCGTATATCAATACAGGTGAGAAACAGATGTTATTCATTTCCCCCCTTCTTCATTAAAAATAAACAAACAGTGGCATAGTTAATGGTTAGTGCTGCTGAGTTCAAGGAGTAAACAGTTTTCCCATCTTGCCCAGAGCTTAATTATGAACTTAGGCTGCCTTCAGGCTACAAAGGGCAAGAAAGCAGAGAATACATATACCTAGAAATGCAATCAGTGTTTGATAAAGGGACATGGATAATAAAAGCAATATGCAAACCACAGAGCTTGGCGTTAAGGGGGAAAAAAGCGAAAAACAGGTCTGAAGACAGGTCAGAAATATGCAACACAGAGGACTTTCAGATTCAGCAGTAATGCTAGAAAGTTGTTTCTGTGAAGGTTGTTAGTGAATGGTCTTCAAAGTAGCCATAGATGAAAAAAATAAATAAATGAATGAGCTGTGGCTACTATAAGTGTGGCCTCCAGGTATGCCAGCAGTGAGCAAGCAAGGCAGGAGAACACAAATCAAGACCCCAAAGGACAGCAGAGTGACAGAGAAACCCAGAAACCCTGTGGGAGCAAAGAAGAGCCAGGTAAAGTGTTGTATCCCCACAGTCCTCCAAAACACAAGTGTAGCCTTGGAGTAGATGGTACACTGAAAGCAAAAGCTCAGTATTTATCTGTCAGGGAGGTGAAAGCAAGCTGGATAACGATGCTAGCACAAAGCCACATGTGGCAGTGCCATAAGCAGTCACTGTACAGCTCCACAGCCAGAGACACCAGGCTGCAACTTCTGATGGTGCAGGGATAGGACAGCTTTCTGCCTGGGATAGTCCATGGTGAAAGAGGACAGAGTTTACAGATTTGGAGCTTTACTGCAAACCAAAACTAGCCCCCCAAGTATTTCCTTTAAGTTCGATCCGCATTTTTTTATGGCCCAAAGTGAATTAGAGCTCCTTATCTCAGCACTACAGCTAAATGCAGGAGATCAAGGAGTTGATCCAAAGTTCACTAAGCATCAGAGAAGTGAAATGGGCTAGTCTTAGGATACAATAAAATATAGACGACTGTGCTGTATTTATAAAGAATAAGAGGCATACACAAACTAGCTGACTTCACAGAACATATAAGGTCACTATTACTTGCAGAAGCCATAGAACATGATAAATAGATATGCTCAAAATGGTTAGGAATGCAAAATTAATCATTATAAACACTGATAACACATGGAGAGCTTGCTTTTCAAAAGTTAGGCAGACAGGTAGTCAGGCCAACCTCTAGGAAAACTCCAGGAAATACCTTCCGTAGCTTAGCACAGAAAGAATAAGGTACCCCAACATCAGACTCCTGCTAGAAATACAGTGCGTGAGGAGAGCTACAGATACTGAAGAGACAGGACCTACAGACTGCAGACTCTGAAAAAGTCCAGCTGACACAGAGTGAAAAAGGATACCCCAATTTTAACCAGTTTGTAGAACTGAGAGAGCTGGCTTCCTGATCTAGGCCTTTTCCTGTATCATCTAGTGAAATCGCCTTGTTAATCACCACATGACTTTTCTGAATCAACTGACTGATGAATGCCATCTGTAGGAAGGATACTGTTTTGACAGAAAAAAGAAAAAAAAATTTTTTTTTTTTTTTAAAAAAGCTGATGCTTTACAATCTTACCTTTCTATCACAGGATAATGTTTACGTTTAGCTACTAGTATTCAGATAATAGGCACTAATATTTGCATATGCATCCCAAAACCTAAGCCGTATACAGGAAAAGTCCTTAGGCAACATCAGAAAAAAAGGACAAATTGTGGCACAGCACCTCATCAACTCTGATAGGTGACATACATTTAAAACTAAGACTGAGCAAGGGGAAAAAAAATATTTCAGTGCTGTTGGAAGACTATACCTTGTCGTTGTAGAATAACCCTCCACATTTAAACAGGAGCCAGAGCGGACTTTTCAAGCCCCACTGCACATCTACGGTTTAGGAAAGAAACCTGAAAATACTACTGTGAAACAAGACAGAGATAATATGTACTCCTTTCTTTGATTTTGAAACCATTAGTACAGGTGATCAGATTACTAGTGGGATGAATTAATTTGGAAAAAAAAGGAAAAGCATAATAGTGTACTAATGCATGGTCAAAGCACAACGTGTCATTAATCTAATGATATACTTGTCATACCACTAATTTAAATGTGTTTTTTCACAAAATCAAAATGCCATCTTTTCCCTATCAGAAAGCTGACTATTGAGATTGTTGTAACAGCTGTTACGCTTTACATGTATTTTATGTAATGATTTTTTTGTGTGTCAGAATACAAAGTCTCACCTCTGTGAGGAATCTGACCACTAGTTGGCAGTGTTACTTCACTCAAATAAATAGCATTTTGTAGCATTCAGCTACAAAAAGAGAGCTCTGCATTTTTGAGCTGTAGGTTTCATTAAGCGACATCTGGGAAAGCTGGTGTGGGATACATTGAGGAAAAAGTGATAAATAATTGGAAAATTATTTCCCCCTGACCATCCCATATTTCTCTTTCATCAAATTTTTAGTTCTGCCTAGAATTCTGAAGGAGAGATTGAAGCAATCTCAAGTGGACTTGTCAAAACAAACCAAAACAAAAAACCATAGCCATAGGCACATGCACTTAAGCATATGTCCAGGCTGTGAATGTCGAGCCAGAGGTATTTCCAGGTCAGCAAGCTTAAATAGCAGAAACACAACTGCTGAATGCAAACATGAAATAAAAGTACCTTATATTGCAGTAAGCTGCTACTTCTATCACAAATTTTAAGGCAATGCCGTATATTCTGTCTACCAGCTATGAACTGCTGATGATAAAGCAAGTGACACTTTGTGTGTGTGTGTGGTTTTTCTGTCATTTTTAGAATTAAAGGAAGGATTTCTTCCTTCCTCATCTTCCCAGAAAGAATGGGGTGCTACATTTGGGAGTCTGAGTGCCAGCAGGCCTTTTGGGCAGAGTCTGCCTATGCTGGCTGGAAGAGGCTGCTCAGCCCCGACTGCTCACACGAGTGCTCATTAAAATTATGAGTCTGTTAAGTCTGAGGCTATATTGACATGCACTGGCCAGGATGTCAGATGCCTTCTGGCTGTGCTGCCCTTAGCTCTGCCTTGCAGGGCTGGTGAGCATCTCCAGGATTCAGCAGCACAAACTGCTTCTGGGATTCCCTGCAGACCAGCAAGTGGAAATGAGAGCAGGCTGTCTCTCTACGCTTAGTCAGTGGGAGAAGGAGAGGGGACTTTCACCGTCTGGAGTCTAACTTCTGGGGCTGACACCGAAATAGTTAATGCTTTGCTTTAGCTGTAAATCAGGTTTCCTTTCAAGCAAAGATACCATTTTGGTTATCTAGAATCAACCTTTTAAAAATATCCACTTCTTAAAGGAAAATGAACATAACCTGAAAGAGCTGTTTTAGAACAATAAGAAAGATGTAATCTCTATAACATTGCAAATCCTGGCTTATACACAAAGCCCGCAGACTGACACTAGCACATTAACTACAGTGAGTCACAGAAGGTTCTCAAATTAAATCCTCATCTACGCTACTGACACACTTTATGGCCTTAGGTATGTCTCATCAGCACTCCTGCGTTCTGAAATACACATAACACTCAGTGAGCATTAGGGAGATTAATTCATTAGTAACTGCAAAGTGCTAAGTAAATGTTTACAACAATTAACAACCAAGTAGGATGTTTTCATCACCAAAACAAAAAGAAATTTAAAATGCAGGCTGTGCCAACATGAATGCTGGAAAATAAAATTAAAACAAAACTCCCTTCCCTTCTAATGATCTCTGAAGACTTATTTGAAAGCCAGAACAACAAAAACAGTCTACCAGCCAGACTGTGGTTTTGAGTAACTTGACATCACCTCTTAAAGAAAGCGCTGTAGGCTGATATACAAGAAATTAAAACAGTTAAACTTTGCAAGTGCTTTGCATATACAACTTTATAAAGTCTCATGATAGAAAGCAGCTGACCCCGCAATACCCAAGATATCCCCTGTTGCTTTACATTTAATTAAATTAAACCACTCACTATGTTAAGCTATGCCACAAGGCAGTGCATGGATGATCACAGAAGCTATAGTACTTCCCACTATCAAATATCTTAGCAATTGTTTTCTTTTGAAGATGCTGTACATTAGAAACATTCAGTGGGTTGGAGTTAGCAGATGTGATGTTGCTTAAAACACCCATGTATATGCTCTAATCTCACTCATCTCAGTGAGAAGCAAGTGAACTATGCATGGTGTCTCCCAGTTTACAACACAGACTGGAGAATGATATCCAATTGTACTCACTATCAAAATCAATATAAATTCTTTCCAAATTATTTAGTGTTAAAAGCTTCCATCTTTTGAAGATAAACAGGTTAACAAGCTTTAAAATCATTAATGAAGTAAGGCTTGAGGAATATCCTTCTGTGCAGCATAAACATTGGCTCAGCTAGTATCTCATGCCATCAACAAGGAAAGATCACTAGCAGGCCCAGGCCAAGATGCTGTGGGAAATAAACGGAAGGCAACAACAGCTGGAAATATTTGGCTCATAAAATGAAGTTTTGAAACCCTTTGGATACTGGGTTTCCAAGCTTTTTTTTTTAAAAAACAACAACAACAACAACAACAACAAAAAACAGAAATATTTCATTAACACTTGCATGAGAAACAAGGTCAACGGCACCCAGGCATGCTATGACATTGTTATCTTCCATGAGATGGCACAAACATCCCTTTCTTTCTGTCTTGTCCCCCTCCAACTATGTATTTTTAGAATGCATATAGCAGCACATTTTCAGAGTTAAGGTTATGTATCTGGCTAGGAATAGATATACGTCTGTATTACACTTGGAAATCCAGTCTTCTTCAGGTGTTTTGCTGATGAAATGGGGTTTATATAACAGTGCTGTATATCTGTCCAGCTCTGTGTTTCCTAATGACTTCCAAACATACCGGGCAGTTTTATCTGTGTTTGGATTGAGGCAGTCCCAAACTTCTACTGTACTGCAGAAGATCTGCATGAGCATAGAAGATCCCAGCAAATGCCTGCATTGAGGCAAAGGCTGCAAGAGGGGACCAGCAGCTCTCTGCTGAGTCAGGTCTGGCTCAGTCAGATGAAACCTGTTTATCTGCTGATCAGTGTGACAGGGGATGGGAAAAGAAGGCAAATACTTACGTACTGCAGCACAGGAGCCCCAGGCACTGCAGCGACCTGGCTGTGCTTGCTCCACAAATGTCAACAGAAAAGATGATTCCTGTCCTAAAAAAGAATTGACAAATATTTTCCTGTCTGCCCTAAAATAGTGAAACCCAAAATAAACATAAACCAACCACCCTCTCTAATGGTGATTATAGCCTTACTGGATTCTCTGCACAATAACAACAGTTTGACTGTATGAAAGGTTGCAAGGAAAAATACAGCAGCAAGATCTCGTAGTTGGCAATGGGTTTTCGTTCCTCAGCTTAAAGCATGTACAGCAGCTGCCTACACAGCAAGTGCTTTTAAACAACAAATTCTACAGGAAAAAAAAATAAAAAGGAATTAAGTATGCACTATTGAGCAATGTAAACTGGTAGATAAAGGTATGACTGGTACTCTTTGAAGTTTCATAGATATTTCACCTGGGCAAAAGTCAAAGTACAAAAGCCACCGGAGAAGAAAAGTAATCAGCTTTGCTCCTTGCCGGTGTATCCTGAGGAGGGGGGGCCCTCCTGCTGTCCTCACACAGCTCTGCCAGAACTGGGACACAACGAGCATGTAAGGAATTCAGAAAGTGCTCCTCTCCCATGATATATATATATATTTTGCACCGGAAAGGAGGAATAACTGAGACAAAATAAATTTGGATTCAATCAGTACAGCATGACAAGGACTAAGTTGTACTCCAGGCCTTTGCTTGAGTAAACAGTGATGTGTCTTGTGAAATGTTCAAAACAACAAAATAAATAGCCTTTAAAGACACAAGCTGTCTGTATAAACAGTGGGTGAGGGAGCACTACTGGGTGACCAGCACCTTTTGAGGGAAAAAGAAACCAGCATCTCTCCCTCTTAGCAGGAGCAGAAAAGTGGGCCACATGTCCTGCAGTGAGGCTTCCTGCAATCCCAGGACAGCACACAACAGACATGCAGGTACTGACTTCTGCATGCTACCTGACAGATATTTATCCAAAGTCCTGAGCACCAGCTCAGAGGACACAGCTGTAGACCGCAGCAAGCCAAAGAGAAACTGAAGGAACCACTGATGTGCTAGATGCCTTCAATAAGCAAGAAATCCCTTAAACAGAGTTTGTGAAAGCGTTTGAGGGGAACAAATCTGTGCTGACCCCTACAAGAAAGCAGCAGCAGTCTTAGCACAGGATTACCAAAAAAATAAATACTGTGCAAGCAGTGATCTGGTTTCCTTTTGAACCTAGCAGAGACACATGGATCCTTATCTTCAGGAATTCTCCAAACTAGTTACACAATCCCTTCCATAGACATATCGTGCTTGATCTTCCAGCCATTTGAGCTCCTTGTTCCCTCTGGTCCTGCTTGGAACTGCTCTCTGGAAGTCTTTACGAACCTTCCAGTTTCCAGCCTAAATGTATTTACAACCAGATGATGAACACTTCATCTGGGGTTAATATTATCCTCTCATATAAGATGTTTCACTCCTTGATACATAACCATCCAATCTGTTTACAAATAGTTGTTCTATCCTCTTTTAAACTTCTGCCTGTCGGACTAAACAAATCGAGGCCTTTTTTATTTCTTTGTAAGGAGTAACAGGAAAACGTTTAATCCACTCCTTGCTTCTAACCAACCTACTAATCCTCATCTACACCTGTCTGAATTCATATTAAGCTTTTGTCAAGCTAGGTGATCTCAACTGTACATTTGAAACTTTATTGTTGCCACATACAATGGCTTGGATACTTCCCTATCTCTACTATAAATGCCCTGCTTAGTGTACGCTAAAAGCACATTAGGCTTTTCACTGCTACTTCACATTGACTGCTCATAGGCATCCAGAATTTTGATTAACCATCATATTCTCCTCTCTTTTCTCCTACAATCCTCTTTGTTTCAAAGACGCAGCAGCAAGAATAAGCAAGGCAGTTCACTGCAGAGGATGGCAGCTGTGCTGCTTCTGCTAGGCCACAAGGCCTTAAGGTGCATGTTATATTCTGTGCCACTTTCTTAAATCAAGTGGTGGGGTTAGCACACTCGGCAAATGGCTTATTTCACAAGATTTAGGTATTGCAGTAGTACAATAGTCCCCTGCAGTAACGGATTAACTTTCTCAATATTTCTCCAACAACAGATACTTGTGGTTGCATGTAGATTGAGAGGGAAAGCAGCACAGCACTGCTGAAAGAACTTTTGCTTACATATAAGTAATTTATTGAACTGCAGCAGGAAACATACACTTGCTTCTAGATTTAAAAACACAAACAAAAACAAACAAACAAACAAACAAAAGAACACTATCAAGATACTGCTAAATGCTTTGACAGTCAGCAGCCCCAAGAGCATGGCACTGGTAGAGAGCTCACCCAAAGCTCTACCTCGGGTAGCAGAAGTAGGGCTTTTGTAAGCCAGAGGAACAGATCAATGCCTTTTCTAGGCCAGCCTCAAGAGTGCTCTTTGTGTTTAATGCAAAGTGTTAAAAAGGTGACAGTCCCCAAGAAACAAAGGCGTGTTTTTACTGGTATTAAGGGAACACATTTACTCCATCTCCAAAAACACACCCCCCCACAGAAAAAAAAAAAAAAGAAATCAACAACAGAAAAAACAGCTTTCTGCAGTGGTATTTGACGGACATTTGCTATCTGTGCCTGAGGATTGGCAGGCTGGTGGTGGTGATCAGGGCAGAAGGAGGAAACAGTGTCACTGGAACTGTGCAACTGGAAAAAAAAACAAGCAGTAAAGCCCAACAGCCCCCTCCCAGAAGCCCAAGATCCCTAAGAGGAGCTCTGCAGAGTAATTTTGGGAATGGGGAAAATCAGATTAGCACCACTTTACGTCAGATGAAGCATTTATTTTGATGAAATTATGTCAGTTCCTTCTAATGCAGGATATGGTTCATGGCTTGAAAGGCTCGAGGAGAAAGCTCAAGTCCGTTTCCAACAGTTGCGAGGGAGGTGAAATGCAAAGAGTCTGATCTCAGAGATCTTATAATTTTTAATGAGACCCACAGGGACGTGAAGCCACAGATGAAACAAGCGCCTGATAACAGACAAGACACAAAGAGCAGGAGAAGCAGGAAAACTGAAAGTCACAGTAATCTGCAGAAATGTGAAGGCAGAAGTCTAATGACATCTTTGGGAAAGAACTGCCAAATGCAACACGACAGAATGACACACACACACACACACACACACACACACAAAAGAAAAGAAAAACCACCACTCACTGTATTGAAAATCGGCCTGCCAGCTGCACTGCCCACATACTTCATGACTGCTGAGTATCACCAGAAAGCTCTCAGCCATGACTAACAGTGCAGTAGTAAGAACAAGATTAATTGCACAATTTATTTTTAGATTTTTTTATTTGCTAAGTGTTCAAATATGTAAAATTGAAGTGACACATTTCTTGTAAAACTGTTTCATTAACTTCAAACACACGTGCATGCCTAGAATAGTCCTAGTGAAAAGTACAACTTTTTACCCTTCTGCGGGTCAAGGACATACCAAAGAATTATTAAAGCAAATGAACTGAAAGCTGAGAAGAGACAGAGGTAAGATTTTAGCTTCTTCTTAAATCTGAAATACTGCCTGCTTCTACATTGCATGGCATCACAGGGGAAAAATATTACATAAAAACATTGCTTCCAAATGAACTCAGACACCTAGCTCTTGATGACCTGCAGACAAGTGACTATGAGAAGCGAAGTGCTATAGCTTTTGCCAGAGATTGGTCTGGTTGTAGTACAGGCTGTAACATCACTCATCGAGGAGGGCAGGAAAGCAGAATGTCTTCCTGGACACGTGGCTCATTGGAGGAATGTACTACAAATGCACCCTACTACCCTTCCTGTCAATTAGCCAGAGAGAAGGTTTTTACGCTACCCTGCCCCAGTGCAGACTTTATACTACCACTATCTTCCTCTCTTTCTGACCTTTGCATTTATTGACAGAATACTTAAACAGAGCACTACTGAGCACTAGAGGAAGCACTTTCTTTGCTCATGCTGCCAAGCTTTCTTCCAGCTCTCAGCTGAACCCTGAGAGCTCTTTCTCCCTCCTGGCTTCATGCTTCAAATAAGTATGCATGATGTTTCTGCAGGCTTTCCTTGGCTGCTGCTCTCCCAGACCCACACATGCCTAGGAAGGTCAGCATTGGCTTTGTTTTTATTCAGCTGCTCATGAACTCTGTCCACACAGCTCGCATCATCACTGAGCTTTCTATGAGACCTACACTTTGGACAGTGATGCTTGTCATTTCATCTCTTCTAGAAGAGAGCTGAATAACTTCCTGACACCTACTGTGAGAGTTTCATCTAAATCTCCCACCACTGATTTTTCCACAGACTCTATTTATACCCTCCCCCAAGTCACAGACCATTTCTGGTGATCAGCTAAAAGGCAAGGCTAGGGAAGACTGTCCATTTTTCACCTTTGCTAGCTGCTGTGATTATTTTCTGCACAGGAGTCAAAGGGACAAACCTGATCTTGTGTTCCTCTGTGTTTCTTTTCCTTTGAAAAAGGAAGATTTGCACACAGACCAGATGTCAAAACTACTAAGAGCAATGAACTTAGGCAGGGCTGAATTAATCCCCTTCCAGGCCCTCCACCCCGTCAATAAAAACCTTGGGAAAGCTCAAATCTAGGCTTGATCTTTAGGTACAATATGCGTCAAGGCCACAGAGTATGAGGCTGCAACTTAAGGTGCTTTGAATACACAACAGATTTCCCAGATGGGAATTTCGTACATTATTATTTTTAATTTTCCATTTCCTAACATTCAAGTACCAAAGAATACATCCAAGCATATTTGGCTTTGAAGAAAGCAGTTAAGCAAGGACTAAACTAGGAAAGAACACTTGGCCATCTGCAACATGGCCATTACATTAACTCCTCTGAGAGCTGGTCTTTTGAATCCAAACACAGTTTGTTTTTTTAAAGTCACTGCTGATTATCAGAGGAAAAAAAATAATTGTTGGGAAAAGCTTGGTTTATTCGCTGACCAACATAACATTTAACTCCAATTTAACTCCATCCCAAGCTCTCTGCAGCATGATACATTGCAAGATGATGGCATATTGTGCTCTGAGGGTCAGCTTCAAGGGCCAGGAAAAAACAGTCACCCAGAACTTGAGTTCAAAGGAAAGGCATGATTTGTTTTTGGAATGGAATGTCTGGTGGGCACACAGCATTGGGATTAACCTCTGGCAAAAGAAGACGACTTATTTTTATGTATTAACTAATTTTATGTATAAGTTTGAATAAGAAATATCTCTTCAGGCTGTTCTGTGGGTTCCAGGCCAAAGAAACCAGTTTTTAGAGCAGCATTTAAAAAAAAAAAAAAAAAAAGTCTATTGAAGAAACCATAAAGATATGCAGGTAAAACCCTAAATTAACCTTAAGCTGTCTTAGAGTCCCCTTTTCTTGCCTGCATTACCACTAAACACCAGGCAGGAAAAAAATAAAAAAGAAAAAAGGAAAAAAAAAGACAAGCAAAGCTTTTCAGCACAAGTTGAATGGCAGCAGATCAGGACTGTTGCAGAGCAAGCTGTATGCATAAACTGCAGGCTGCCAGATCTTCCTCTTTTAAGCTGAGGCTGCTCCGGTTGAAATCTTTTTACAATCTGCAGTTAGATCAGAAAGATATGGCAAAGTAACAATCTCCAATGTAATGCAAATCTAAGGATAACTTGAGGTTTTGCTAGTCAAAGCTGATATTTTCTGAAAGGACAAGCACATCAGTGCCTCCTAAGTCTAAGCTTTCAAATTAACTTCAGGTGTAACCCTTCCTCACCCAAAGTGAGGCATATGTAATGAGACTAAGGAGTAAGTGTTGGCAGTACCAGCTACGTCCAGGAGAAGAAGCCATGCTCTTCCAGGCCCACAAATCTAGAAAGAAGTCCCATAACCTTTGAAAAATGCAAAAATGTGACATGGAAATGTAAACCCAGCTGTTTGCCTGAACGTATCACCGTGGTAAAATGCACTTATAAACAGAAAACTTGATCATCAGTTGGGAGATGTTATAATCGTTTCAGTAACAGGATGCTTCTGCAATTTCAAGGCCACATTTAATTGGATTTACCAACCATATTTTACAAAATGGTCATGGAGTACCGAAAGGGATTCTCTTCTCCTTCATATGCCTCTGCGAGCATAACACTTATTGCTGCACAACTGGTCAGTGCAAAATATGAGGATAGGAAGAAACTCTCTCAATATGCATGAAATAAAGGAAGGAAAACACAGGTGAATTTGCTCTGAAGTAGTATTAGAGAGGAAAAAGGATTTCCTCTTCTTGGATTGTTTCTAGTTTTTATCTTTTTATTTTAATACAGTTTGTTTTAAATAGCAGAAAATATCATTCCCAGGGTGAAGTGAAACTGAAATCCTGAAGAGTTCCTCTGATCTTGGCCCATCAGTGAAAGCAGTTTGAAATGTCTGCTTCTACTAAAAGTTTTGTTTGGGTAACTTCCACTAGGGATTAAGTCCTAATGCTTTATTTCTATTAGAATGTCCTTTGAACGGGATTTTATAAAAGCTTAAACAAAATGAGAAAACACTTAGGTCAGAAGTTATTCATAGCAATGTTTCTTCAGGACTTTAATAGCCTGGGATTGAATGAACTGTATTGTATCAGTTGACAATCAGTAAATAAAAGTCTGGATAACTTTTTTTTTTTTAGTTCAGTGACCCTTTCACAGCAGCTCCAGCAAGAGGGCTTGGTAAGCAAGAATGCAATGTCGTTCATTGAGAGACAACCTGACTAGGGCACATTTGCTTGCTGGTAGATATACAGCCATGCACGCACAGTACCTCAGAGTACACGCATCTGAAAACAAGTGCAGCAGATTTTGCAGTCAGGGGGCCAAATTTTGTTCGCATTTAGACAGGTCCATATCCAGGTCACATCTATAATGTCACTGAATTTAAAAACACAGCTGACCTTTAAACTGGATCAACAAAAGCACCGTCTGGGTCTCCGAATCCAGTGAAGAGAATCAAAAGGCATTTTAAAGTGTTTGAAAAGAAAATCTTCCTGCTTTAGCACTTCATTGAATGGACTAACAAATAAATTAACAAAAATTTAATGAAACTGTCAGCAGGAAAGAGTGAGAGAAAGTCACCTTCCCTGTCCCACACACTTTAAGTCTTAATCCAATCTCTAGCTGCCAGCAATTGGGGTAAATCCTGGGGTATGAAGTCTACCACCTGCTCCAAACTGTTGTTCAAATTATTTATTATGCCTCCTCTGGTACCTCTTTTCCTTTCCATTGTGGGCTGTAAGAAGTGAAGTATGCAATTATTCCAGTGGCCACAGCAGACCTTAAAAAGCCCCTTGTACAGAGCATTTCCTTGTAGGATGCTCCAGATAGTGTTCAGCATATGAATGAGAGAGACAACCAAAGCAGTAAAGCAGTAAAAGGGGGAATATTGTCACAAGCAATTTGTTGCCAGAGTGCACGTGCTTTCTAACAGCAGTGAAGAGGTTAATCATAATGGCATCAGAGTATGCGACTCCATGGTTACAGCCCTGAAAAGTCATCCTACTATAAAAGAGTCTCTATATTTCTTGTAACAGTCTAATCTTTAGAGGAAAAAAGTTACTCCCCTGATTTGCAGTAAATTACGGCTCCAGGCAAAACTTCACCAGAAGAGAAATGTTTCTGTCCATCCGCTTTTATCTATACACAAGATACAATCAGTTGCTGTTGCAGAGAGTCTCTAGAACATCCAGTTACAATTTCAGCCAAGGTTAACTTTCAGCTCCCAGTCCCACCCTCACCCCAAACCCTGGACTTGCTCTGGAGGTGCGGTGTTGCTCTGGAACACACCGGTGATTTTCCACTCTCTATGCAATACGCATATCCCCTAATGTTTCTTAGGCGTCTTAGCGACATGGCTCAGGATTTTCTAACCACACAAATACATTTCTTCACGAAGCGCTGTGCTTAAAACTCTGACATCTGCAGAGAAAGTTGCAGGTTCTCACTTCTGAAATTGTCCTACCTGTTTGTTCAATTTGTCCCAAGAAAATAAGTTATTAAGTTATTAAAATAGCTCCCCCTTCCTCACTAGTATTTCTTTTTGTAGATATTCTTCCATATTCATCTGAATTCTTCTCAAAATCACTGCTCTTTGCTTTTGGTTACATGTAGGGGGCAAAAGGAAAATATTTTACAGGACGTATTTAAACAAGTGAAGGCTATGGAGTTGACTCAGTTTTGCGGTGCGGTAAGAAAGGCAAGGGTAAATACCGCATGAGAAATTTGAAACTGTCCTCCTTGGGGAAGGGAGAGGGGAAATGTTATTAAACAGAGGCCCTCGCCATATAGTCCCCTCCTCCCTGTGCTTGCTCTTCTCTCCCCACAACAGCTTTCAGCAGCCTCCAGAAATGCAACCTACTCTTAAGAAAGCAAACCAGAAAAGCGTCATTTCAGCTTGCCCTTTCCTTTCCCTTCCCATCCTGACGCCACTGTTTTTTTCCAGCCCTGGTTCCCTCTCTCATCCAGCACAGCTTCTTGACCATGAAACATTACAAGCAGCCGCTCTTTTCCTGATTGTGGGTGAAGATGGAAGAAATTAGCTCAAATCCCATGTTAGGTGCCCAACCTAAATACTCTCCTAAGAGCACAACGCTCAAGTACATAGATGACCTTGCTTATCATGCCTTTTACATGTGCTGTTTACATTAATTCCAAGTGCCTGCAACGCACCTCCAGGAGCTCTGAAGAGAGGCTGGTTGTGCAGGGCACTAATGCCGCCAACTAAACATTCTACAGAGACATACAAACTTGG
Source organism: Chauna torquata (assembly GCA_013399475.1). Lineage (NCBI taxonomy): Eukaryota > Metazoa > Chordata > Aves > Anseriformes > Anhimidae > Chauna > Chauna torquata. Next base: position 156,190 of record VXAL01016726.1, read on the forward strand.
ATTTCCTAGGAACACCTCCATCCCTCAAAAAACAGCATGTGGCACCTCCTTCTCTGGAAAAGGGCAGCAAGTGTACAGAATGCTTATTTGCAACCTCAAATCCACTACATTTGCTTCCTTACTTTATTTTTCTTCATCAGGCACAAACAAGTTCAGAGAGAGACTTTTTGCTGCAGCTCCCATGCAGGGCAAGAGTTTACCAAAAGCAGAAGACCTACTGGAGCCAGTTCAGCAAGGTTTTTCCTCATCCTTGCAGACGTCTTGTGTCCTCTGACCCTTTTTTTCCAGCTTCCCCAAATTTGCCTTAAACTTCAGTAGTGTGTTTGAACAACCAGATGTGGCCTTCTCCAGTCCTCTAGTATAGTACCTGACCAGCGGTGTGATGTTTTGCCATATTTGATTGAGAGGCTCACAGAACCTGAACTTATCAGGGGATGTATGCATTCAGAAACAATTTAACTGTTCTGAGTTCAGAGTCACAATCTTAAGACATAGTTTATTTGTTTATTAAACAGCATTATGATGTCCTGGGAAACTTTTTAAGTTGCTTATATCCTATGAAGTGACATCACTGAAATGAAACTGTGGGTCACAGTGTCACAGCTGGAAACCTCGAATCCATCATAACAAGATCTCCAAGTTTCCAATTCAAAAGCTCTGGAGTGATAAAGTATTTTTCCTCCTAAGGGTATTTAGCTTAGGGCTCTGCTTTCCATGGTTCATTGTGAATAATATTTGATGTTAAGCTAGATAGGATTTCTTTGGGAAACCCTAGCTGTGATGGTGCTGCATATGGAAAAGCTTAGCGTCAGAAGCTATGGTACAGTCTCATCCAGCCCTGAAGGCAGTGCTACATTGCCATGTTGCCATGCCATGAGTTCTCTACAAGCTTGGGAAGTGTATAAAATACAGGTAAACAGTACGAGTCTGATTACAGATAAGCATGGGCGAGGGAGATGTGTGACACAGAGGGTAACTGCTTGTGGCAGAGCAGGAGTTACAGACTTAGGATCAAACAAAAGATCCAAAAGGACATGTGAGGAGAGAATCTTCTAAAATACATACTGTATTAAAAAGATGTTCAAGGCAGAGAATGTGGCCATGCAGACAAGTGCATGGAAGAGATCCCTTATACAGAAACATTTTATTTTCAGCTTTTTCGCGTTTTTGACCAATGGATTTCAACATTCTTGCATCTTTATAAGGTTACAGACAAGAAGAGTCACAGAAGAACAACGCTGAAGTAATTTGGATAGACCTAGGGACTCAAGCCTTCAGGTTTTCTAGAAAATGGGTAAACTCAAACAACAATGCACGCACTTCAGAAATGCCACGTCCTGCAAGTGCTTCTGGATGAGGTCATCTGCAGGGAAGGAAGTTTAGTCTGTCTAGCATCAGTTGTCTAAATATTCTTTTCTATACTGAGACTGCTAATGGGTACAATGCTTCGGTTAATAGAACTGGCCTCTAGCTAATGTGGAATCCCAAAACCAGGAACAGTTTTATGCCTGCTCCTTGGAGGTACAAAATCCCACGTTTCCTTGCCAACCACAAAATGGTTGGTTTTCCCTCAACCCCTTTCACTGACTACAGTTCACTTCTGAGATTAATATTTTCTTGAAACTCACTTAAGATGCATCTGTAGAGGGGAAAAAAATAATCACAGGCTTCACACAAAAGAAGTTAGGAAAAGCTGCCAAAGATGAACAGCAGAGTATTTCTTACATGGATTAATGGGCCAACTACGATTAATCAGCCTAACCAGAAAGATTATTAAACACTGTTAAGCTGCAAAAACTACCTGAGAAATTTCAGCATGATCTGGAGGAAGAAAAGTTAAGCAATAAGTATTCTTGCCCTTGCATATAAAACACAAAGAATTATTTGTTAAAGAAAAAAGCCACAAGAAGAATTATTTTAGTGCCAACTGTAGCTGCCTGAAGAACAAGGAGTAACCTGATACAATCTCAAGTAAGTCTGATATAGTCGGATATCCATACGCTGTAGCCACTTGTTATTTTTTAGCCCTGCAGGTTATGTCCCAGGAAAACAAAAAGAAGAGGGAGATGGTGGGAATTGAAGGTGTCCTTCAAAGAAGAAAAATGAACGTGAAGCAGTCAGGTGACTCATGAGAAGTCACCTGAGAAATTTTGGGCAGAAAGAAGGAATGAAGTCAGCTCTGATTTCAACAGACAGACTGAGACAGAAAATAGTGATCTCTTTCCTCTCAGCTCTCTGTTTCTGAAATACTGGCACCAAGACTCACTATGTACCAGCAGAGAATTTTGCCTATAGAAAACTATAGAAGGAAAAATAGTTAAACACTCCATTTCCCAATACACCAGGGTAATCTTAATATAAAAAGATAATTTTACTTCTTCAAAAATGAGGAAGATGACTTTATCCTTCAATAGAGTACAACACTGAATTAAAAAAAAAAAAAGAATAAAAAAAGAGAAAAAGATTACAAACCATTCCCCTTGCGTAATCCTGAAAGAAAATTTCTTCAAGAACAGCATGGCATTGTACCTCTTTAAAACCTATCAAGAGGCTATGAAAGCTCTTCCCAACATTTCACATTCTTTCATATAGCACATTTAAAGAGAAACAAACAAGTTGTGTGGGATATTGATGAGCCTCTGAACAGTCCCTCTTTTCATCAGGATCCAAACTGGGTTTCAAAAGCTGCCTGGGACATGCCTAGCTATTTCTGTTCTTCAGCAATACAGTCATGGAAAGTTTTCCATGTACCACAGCAAGGCCACAGAGCAAACAGTTTATCACTGGAGTGTCTGGGCTTGCGCAATAAAAAACAATCAGGGAGTAATATATGACAAAACCTTGAAAGCCAAATTTTGGACTCTAATTACCTGTTCAGAGGCTCTTTTGAATGGGTTGTGTGGGCTAATAAATATCTTGTTTAGAGGACAAGTCTATTTTGTCTGGATTCTAATCTTGGTATTATAGCAGATCATAATCAGTGCTGTTTCCCTGGAATTTAGTTTCTCTGCACAGATTTAAAAGAATAAGTCTTTTTCTATTCCTTCGAGGCAATAGCACGTTATGTAGCTGCTCCCATATAGTTTTTGCCCATATTTGGGGTGAAAGGCAACTGGCTTGATTCTCAGCTATGCTTTGGTTTCCTTCAGCTCTCTGGCAAGAAGACCCTGCAGAATACCTACAGAGGGCCTCCCTCAGCAGCACTGAGTTGCCATTGAGGTGCTTCAGTATTTTTTTCTGTTTCCTGTTCTCCTGTGCCCCCAGTGTTAGGGCACAAGCAGCCCCTTGAGGTTGCACCACGCTGCCCAGCGAGAAGTTACAGGCCAAACAGATTTTGGTGGAGAGCCGCTAGACACATGACCTGTATCTCCAGGAGCTGGCAGAGGGGAGCTCAGAGTAGATCACAGGCAGTGATGGGGCTTTTTCTGGCTCAGAGACATTTCCTGGTGGGATCCACAGGCAGCTGTGTTAAAGAGCAAATGAGCAATGTCAAGCTCAGTTGGTTCCTGCTGTGCCGTATCTCCAGCTGAGGATCTGCAAAGCTCACGGTTGCCCACTGGTATACCTTTGCTGGTCAGATGCCAATGTGGGAACAACATTGCTTAAGAGCTATGGGTTTGACTGCTCCCAGGCTATAATGATTTTAAAGCATGAAGAACAGTAAGAATCAGGACACAGGATTTCTCTAATTTTTCTAAGAAGTCCAGTCCAAATCCAGGGGAAATATCACAGAAAACAGGGATTACTTGTCCCACTTTGTTATCCACCTTAAAGACATATGGAGTCAAGAGGACCAATGGCTTTATGTTTTCATGCATCTCATTAAATTCTTTCCATTTCTTCCCCTTGTTTTGCCTTCCATGGCAACTCACCATAGTACCTTGGGAAGGTCCACTTTACTATTTTGTGACCATGTTATCACAAACGTAAGACTTGTCCAGAAAAGCAGATGTGCCAAATGAGCCCGAGGATGCTGAGCTGAATGGAAAGTACACACTGCTCAAATATTTACTATTGCTACTGGGGAGGGAGCTGAGAGGTGGTGTTTCCATGACATTTTGTTCCTGTAAAGCCAAGAACTGTTCTATAAACTTTGAATGTCGCTTGCAATTGTTAATCTCACATCAGAAGCAAGTTGAGAGATTCAGAGAGGATGAGATTACTTATTCTAAGGGTATCACACATAAATAATACTTATTAGTGACTGTCATTAACAAATGAATCCTCATGAAGACTGTGAGAAGTAACTGGTCGTAACAGAAGAATTTACAGCATAAGAGCAGGATGACATAGAGACTCAGTGCAAGGTTATCTTGCTCTGTCCTGTTATAATAGGCACACATGCTTAGCTGAAAGTTTGTTTTAAAAAGAATATTCATATTCCAAAAGTCTGCTAAGAAAAAGAGTCTATAAATCCTAGGTGTTTCTGTATTATCCATTAGCCAGAGCTCCCAGAACACTTTAAGAATCAGTGAGTTAAAAAGTTTTACTACCTCCAGCCTGCAGCAGGTCATTTCTCATCATTCCTTCTGAAAACCACTGTTAGAGACGAGGCCTGAGGTATAAGCTGGTTGGACCTGCATAGAGAGCAAACAGAAACAAGAAATGTGAAATATGTGCCATGTTCAAGGTGGCAGCAGTGGCGAGATTCAAAATATAGATGAAATGTTCAGTACAAGAGATTAAAATAAATCCAGCTGATTTTTCTGGCAGAATAGAGTCCAATTTGTTTCTTTTAAAAAATATGCATATAGCCTTCTTCTGAAGCAGCTGCCTTCACCTTCTTTTCTGTTCCTTTGTACCCCTATTGGGATGCAGTAGACATATTCATATACCTTTGTCAGGCATCACAAAATACCTCGGTTCTATCTAGTTCTTGGTGGGAAAACTGCAAGACTGCTACCTATCCTACATTTATTTATGTTTTGCCTGATGCCATTTGGGATTGTGCCAAGTGGTTTAAAGCAATAACAAGAGCTGTCATGGACAAGAACAGTGCATTCGGTAAATGGTCTTGTGTAAACCAGTGACTGCGTGATTTTACTAAGGAAGGAGATCTCTTATGGAGGGGGAACCCTCCCGCCCCCCTGCCTCTACCCCTTTGCCCCCTTTCTCCCAGAAGAAAAATCACACAAAGAAAAAAAAACAACAGTTCAGCACTGAGCTGGATAAGTTGCACCCGCAGTGCAACTACAGCTGCAGGTTAAACTGTGCTTTGTTTTGTGGTAGATGGAGATTTCACTTATCCTTTTATACACTTTTATATACAACCTGCATTTCATTATCACAAGTATCGCAAGTGTTATAACACAGAAAAGAAAGTCAGGATTGTTGGGGTGGCTTTATACAACCGTTTCTACTCTACTCCTCTGTGCCTCTGTAGAGATGCATAATTTATCACAGTGGGCAAAGTACTTTTAAAATTGCTGTTAACAAAGTGCAAGCCCTACACTGTGATTTACCTGAAGCTGAGCCTCCCCAAAAATAACTTTAAAATGGAGAAATTACATAAAATTGCTTTCATTCTGAAGAATGGGAGACAGCAACAAGACAAATACAAGAGAAAGATTTTAGATCGCAACTTAATTGCAGATGCTGCGTACTTGTCACAGCAGCCCAGCCCACCTCCAGCTAGCGAACATCACAAAGTTTTTTTAGAAGAGCCTGAAAGAGCACATGTACCCCTTACTAGAGCATCATTGTATTCCAGTAAAAGTAAAAAAAATTAAAAATGAAAAAAGAATAGCAACAATGAAGTATTTCTCTTATATTAACTTAACGCCATACCACAGAACATCCATTTTTCTTGAACGTTTTGCAGACAAGCCTATATATTCACCCAAACTGATGCATATAATATTTAGCTGTTTTTGCTAACGTCTGATTTAAATGTGACCATTAACTTCTGGAGGCTACTTTAAAATGCAGACTAGAAAATCTCTTCTTTCTGTCATTTGGTTGTTATGTTTAAAGACTCTTCCCTCTGGGAATTTGCTGTGGTCAGAACTCTTCATCACAAACTCACAATGCTACATTTGCTGTAAAAACAAGAAGTCCATGCCTTCTCCATTTCCTTTTCAAGAACAGTGTTTTATGATGTTTTAATTAATCTCCTTTTAGCTTAACGATTTAACAACTGATTTGAACATGCTTTCATTGCTTTATAACCATAACTTCAAAGTCAAAGTGTCTTGTCATTGGTAAATGAGCCTGGATGCCTATTACGTATCCCTAGGTAGATTCATTTCTGGATATATCATGCAACGACCTCTTTTTCTTCCTTAAGACAATCTCATAACACATAGATATTTAAATTTTAACAAGCATGGAAAGACTAGAAATTGCACTGTCTGCATCATAAGATCCTGGGGGCTCCAAATAAAATAAAAGCAACTCAGGCTCCACCACTCAATAAAAAGTAATTGTTTTGAAACCAGTTTTGAGCAGCTTTGATATTTTGAAGGGATGATATATAGCAAAACTTACAGTGGTAACAAGGATGTAAGAATGCTCAGCATTTACAGCATAGGCACAGCTCAAGAACAGATTAGAAAGAGAAACCAGCGTTTCAGATAAGAGTGAGAAACAAAAAGCAACAAATCCAACTGCACACTCTGGTAGCAGAATAACTGAAGGGCTAGAGGAAGCCTTCCACTTTTTTAGTCTCCGAAAAATCAGAAGTATTTTGGCAGATGCTTGAGACAGGAAACAAATAAGTTTTATTTGAAGCCTCAAATATTATTTATAAAAATGTCGGCTTATAGTAATCTTCCGTGAAAACCTCATACTATCACAGCTGTAAAATGTATATTTTAAGACATGATTTTGGCATATCAGAGTTGCCTAACATATCTACATCTCTAACTGTCTCTCATATATATATATGTATAAATGTGTGTATATATATATATGTACCTATAAAGCAATTTTTTTTTTTTTGCTTTTAAAATGTATTACTAGTAAGTCAAAACATCCTCCTGATTGCACTAAATTGTTTGGTTTAAACATTGATCTCTAGAGCACTGACAAACATTATTTTTGTGGGTTTGGGAGTGCTGCAAATATTTGCACTTCAAAAATCCCATATTGCAGAAAAGCGCACACGGCCATTCTCTGAGCGTGATTCATTGTAGCTGAGCCCCCAAAGAAGCAGAGGTAGTGGATGGCTGCCAGCAGCAGCATATTCTGGAAAGGTTAAAAACAAGCCCTGAAAACAGAAATAGTTTCTGTTTGAAACAAGTTGTGCACCAGCAACATTCAGAGACTGGCAGTCAGTGTTACACCGTAGTCCAGATACAGATTAAGTTTCCTCCCAGCAAACAGGAGCACTCCCGATAGATGTTCTCCGCCAAAGCAACAAAAACAAATCGGGACCTGATACGAAATGTGGTCTGGCCTTGGCAATGGGTAATCTCTTTTGGAGACCACATCCTGTGAGCGCCCTGCACTGCTTGCTCCCACGAGCGGCAGGGGAACGGCAGAGACCGGCCACCTGCACCGGGACATGCGGCTGGCCACGGGAGGAGGCTTCCTGGCCAGCATTGGCCACTTCGGGCAGTCGCTGACGCAGGAGGGATTTTGGCAGCACTTTTGCATGTATGAGGGCTGGCTATTCAATAGCTGTGACTCCCAGCTACCTACCTCCTTTTGGCCCAGACTCAGCCCGGCTCAGTGCAACCTCAGCAAACAGCAATTGATATACAACCGTGCAAGAGCCCGGCACCTGAAGGTTTTTACCATAAGCCGTATACCAGGAGACGCGCTGCAGACGCTGAGCAGCCATATAAGGCACAATCCTGGCACCGAGCTGCTGCTCTCACTCCAGTCTCCCTCACCTCAAACTGCTGCGGCGTAGCTTCTGCCAGTGCAGACTCCCACATACTTTCTGGTTACACAAGCCTGGGTCTGAGAGCAGGAGCAGATGAACCTGGTAACTTGGTGACCAGCTCAACAATCTGAAATGAAACGAAACAGGGGAAAAAAAAAAAAAATGGAACGAGTCCCCCAGACAATGCTTCACTCTCAGTCCCAGTGCATTTTTAGGCACCCCTAAAGCCACGGCAAGGGCTGTTTTCTCTGCAGTCCTCAAATGGAGTGAGTCCATCGCTCCTATCTCCTCACTGAGGCATGTCCTAGAAGCACTGGTGGCACGTGTGCTCCTGTGCCCACGGAGACCCCCTGGTAGAAGAAGGGCTCCAGGCTGAGACCAGCCTGGGCTGAAGCTGCCTTTCTGCAACACTTCCTGTCCCAACCTGCCCAGAAAAACAGGTCCTGAAGAGCTCGTTCCCCTGCTCCTTTTCATATGAGAGGAGAGCTAGTTTTGCAAAACAGACTCGACCAGGAAGAATTCTACCCTGCCTGCACAGCACCTGTAGAAAAGTGTGGATTGTAGAGATGACCAATACTTCCAAGGAAATACTTCCTGCCATGTTTGTAGGCACTCCCATGTCTTGCATTTCTGTAAGGAGAGCACCAGCTTTTTCCTGCACTCCAGAGTGGCTGGCACATAAGCAAGGGCAAATAACCACTTTCAGCACAGCTTTACTGGTCTCGGGAATCTTTTGAGTCCTCAGTGCAATACAATGCGATGTAGCTGAAACATGCCTGCTCTCCCCTGGTGTCTCTGACTAACCATTGTAGCTCCTGCAGCTCACCACCCAACAAAATTAAGTATTAAATGAATACATAAATAAATAAAACAGCATGGCTACAAGGGGCAGCCCAGGAGAGGTTAGCATTGCTCAGTAGAGAAGAATAGCAGCAATTATATCTGCGCCCGTTTGGGTTGTTTGTCTGGGCACAGACATTGTGTAACTCTCAGGGAAGATGAGTTTGTCCTCATCAGGAACACTTCACAGTGAGGTGAACCTCTGTGCCTGTCTGGGGGTGAACGTTGCTGAGAAGGTACAAGTGAATGAATTTGGCAATGTGCTAAAGTATATCAAAAAATGTTTCTGTCTGTATCAGAGGAAAGGCAACTCTACTCATATTTCAAACAAGTAGCCAAATGGTCTTTATCTCTCATATGACAGGCAGATGAGGAAGAACTTGTTTATTTAAACTACAAAATTTTATAGATGGTCTGAAGTTAGGGGGAAGCATTTTAACCAGCTGAAGCTTGAGCTGCTCTAGGGCTGGGAAAATAGTTCATCTTCCGTGTTTGATCTGGGTGGCTGTAAAAGGACAGGAAGGTCTGATTTTGCAATACATCCAGGCAATCTTCTTTGTGAGCGTCCCAGCACCACAAAACAATTTTAATCTGCAAGTTTTCCTTCCCATTGCCCAGTTTTCATTCTCATCTATTTATAAACCTTGGTGTCTGTTTTCTTTCCCGAAGTCAGATTTTGTTGGATGAGAGTAAAGCTACTCTACATTTTTGTATGCCCCAAAAGATGCGCTCTCTACTTCCAGACTATCTCACCTGGACATATGCATTGTTCATCCCGCTCTAGGTCTAGCGAAGTCACAGGGTGCATGTGAGCTAACCCAAGTCTTATCTGAGAAACTCTTCACTGTTTAAATATTTCACTCATGATCCGTCTGCTCCTATGGCCTGATGTCTATCGTACGTTCGTATTGTCTTACTGAACTATTGCCAGCAATATCTCTGAGATTGTTTTCATCATTTGTTCCCTCCATCATATTTGCACATTTTTCTTTCAAGCCTCCTTGTCTTCTCAAACGTGACAGCCTTACACATAGTTCCAGTGCCTAACTTCATCAGTAAAGTATATCATTGGGTCAAGGAAAACCTCGCCAATATTATCCACTTCCATCACAAAGTGAGTGGCACGTGGCTTTCTTTTACCCTAACTACAATAAATACCTGTCAATGCTAGGTATATTCAGCAGCTCTAGAGAAATGTACCTTGAATTTATCTGTAAACATTAAAAAAACAAAACCAGCTCATTCATACACAGGTGAAGTGTTTTTTTTTACTCTCTATTCATGTTTTTCTCTTTGACTCCTCTTATTTTCTGAGTCCAACAATCAAAAAAAAAAAAAAAAGGCTATTCTGCCTTTGCCAAGACTTGAAGCATATGTGTTTGAGGCATGGATTTGAAATAATTTAGATGTCTCTATCAGTTCCTTTAGTTGTATATACTGGAAATGCATATGACTGTCAGCTAGCAGTCTTCTGTCCTATATGTTAGCTGTGGCAGAGACTGGATAAGCCATGTGCCACTTGAGATGGTATAGTTTTACCAGGTGAAAAGAAAACCTGAGAGAGAAAAGCTCTTCACAGTCTTTTATTGCAAGATCCTTCATGTATTCATGTTGTCTTCAAAAAGGGCAAAATTGTGGCAGTGCAGCAGGGAGAAGAGGATCTTGGCAAAGCCTTCGCTGCCCCAGTTACCTTCAGATCCCATCCCTTTCCAGGCAGCCTATCCCAGAGAAAAATCCTTTGCATCATTTCTCTGTCACCCTCACTTGGATTTAAAAATAATTTTATTGCATGTGTAGCTCAGGGTGCTGTGATTCACTGTCACCACCAAAGACTTCAGAAAACACTTTCAGTGCAAGTGTTGTGCTTAGGCAGCATAGAGAGCTTTCCCCTGTGCTGCTGTCTGATGCAGGAGGTGTTAAGAAGAGTTAACCTGCTGGGAAAGGCCTTCTGTTGAAGGAAACACATGGATAGCTGGGCATGGATTGGGTGAAACCTGAAGAAGACAAAATTCCAGAGCTACCAGAAAAGTTTGGGCCGGAAGAAGATGCTCTGAGTTTTTAAAAAGGAATACAAAGACAACAGAAATATTTAGGATACCAATTTTCCTATTGATACACTTTCTGGGGTCCACTATTTTTTGCACCATCTTTACTTCTGACAGCCACTCCCATCTCTACCCTCTGGCACTAAACCTGCTTATGTTTAACCTGCGGTGTTTAAACTCCATGAAATACTCTTAAGGCTTTCAGACTAGCCATTTCCTCTACCCAGCCCACAAAACTTACAAAACAGATTGCGACTTACCCTAAAACCTTCCCCAAAATCCCACACCTACTCATCAAGGAAAAACCTGACAGCTATAGGTTTTTTAATTAGTGCTGCTCTTCACAACAACTTTTAAGAAAACGTTGATCAGAGATGCTGGATTGATCACCAGAAAAACACAGAAAGCCTCTGCAGAATCAGAGGCCACAGGGCTGTCTGCTATGGTGGAATGTCCTTAGGAGCTAAAAGTATGGAGCACTGAAACACGTTATTGGCAGTTTTGCAGGCATGATAGTACAGAAAGGAATGCATAAGCTTTTTCCCACCTTACCACCATTTCTTTAAGGTTTTCTAGGACAGGGCTGCTTCCTACCGTGTGTTAAATGCCATTAAAAAAAAAAAGGTGACATTTTTCTCAGTTTACCTTTTTAATTTTCTTTTCACTCATTAAGTTTCAAAAATTCTGCTAGTTTCTTTTTTTAGTTCAATACAAGAAAATATCCCCAATCCTTTTGTGACAATTACCTGTGTCCCAGTGTAAAAAAGGAAAGGTCCACAGGGATTCAAGAAGAGGCTTTCTCCCTGCCTCCCCCTCCTCTTTCCTCCACCATACCCACACATTTACAAAAAACATAGTTTTGATTTTTTTTTTTTTAATTATTGTTTACTGTTCTGTGGTTGGATGGTGCCGTTTCCAAAGTAAGCTGACTTGGCTCATTACCAATGCTCCTAATAGTGCTGCTGCACTGGGGAAAAAAGATTCCCCATAAACCACCTAGACGCACAAAAATTCCCTTTGGAGAAGAGGCAAAGGACTGAGCTGGGAAAGGATAAAGGTCAAATCCATAGCACATAATTGCTCGGCAAAACCATTTGAGGTTTTGTGTTATGAAAGTGACAAGACTCTTTTTTATAATACAATGGTGCACTGATGCTGCTGTAGCTTTAGAGGTTGTTATTCCTCGTCTTGACTCAGCACTGACAAATGACCCAGAAAGCAACCTCTAAAGGAACAAGCAAGCTCAGTGATAACTTAGTCAGCAGTGGATGAAAAACTATTTGAGCAATCTTGAGACACACAGTGTCCCAGCCACAAGGTTGCCACCAAATGCCATTTCTTGTCGCCCCGTGACTCGCTTAAGAGGCGGCTATGAAAACCATGAAGCTCTCCTACTACTCTCTTACCCCTGAAGCTTGGATCCATTCACTGGTAACTTGGATGAGAGGGGAACTAATATGAAGTGGTTTGTAACATCAGACTACTTAGGAAATGTAAACTAACACTAACTTCCTCTCTTCAAAGACTTTATGATAAAGGTTTTAACTTAAGCCTCCTTAAAGCTAGAGTTGTTCCATGAGCAGAAGAAACTGGGAATACCAGCAGATTCGAGCTTGCTGTGTGTGGGACTTGCAAAGTTAATGCCCAGTTTCCAAAACGTGCTGTATTTCACATCTTGTTTATCTGCAAAGTAAAGGAGAGGAACAAGGGTTTTGTTTGTTTGTTTTGTTTGTTTGTGTGTTCTCTGAAATGAAGCTGTCAGTATTTCAACACAGGAAAAAGCACCTGCAGAAACGTGGGGATGTACACAGTATCAGGAAATAATATTCAGGCAGTTGAACTCCCGGGGGTGGACCTGCTGCTGGATTCTAAGCCATCTCGTCCTGAGAGCCACTACTCTTACCAAAAGCTTGTACATGAAGAAGTAGCTTGTATCACTGTGATGCAACTTGTTTTGGGAGGTAATGAGGTCAGATAAACCTCTCTGCAAGCAAGAACAGCTGCTGCAAACACTGTCTATGGCAAGAAGTGAACAAGGCATGAAACTCACTGGACTGGGGGCTTTAAATGCTCAGGTCCTGCACACTGCACTGAAACTTGCATGAGAAGGACAGTAAACACCAAATGGAAGAAATGTCCCTTTTGTCTGGTCCAGTCAAGAGCTGAGGCCAAAGTCAACATGAGGAGCTGGTTTTAGTCATAAAACCCCTCAGTCTGTCTCAGTGGCTTGGGTTCCTCCCCACCTCACCCCCCCTTAGTAATGTTGTTATTCTATGCAACAAAGAAAGATTTCATTCATTTTTCTTAAATATTAGCTACTTATGATTTGAGGAGAAATCACTAACCACAGGCTTCAAATAAATAATCTACTTCTATAAGCCACTGAATGACATGTACTCTTGCTTCTGAAAGGAAGTCACAGTTATCCCTTTTCATTACTATGCAGAAAGTTACAACTCCTTGGTGGGTTGGAAGAATCACTTTATATTCCTACTAAGGGGGAATTAGAAAATTATGGAAACATGATATGCTAAAATATAATATAATTGACAAAATAAATGAAAAAGGAAACACAATACCTGGGCCAAAAGCATTAAAACCTCTGTGGATGGAAAAAAAAAAAAGGTTGCAGATAGTGTGCAGTGTACATTGAAAACAATGAAGTATTCATAGAATGAAGATGGATCTTACCTAAATCTCCTTGGGAAAAAAAATAATACATTTCAGACAATTCTGACATGAAAGTCAGGAGGACACATTTGAAACTACGAGAAACGTTTGTGCTATACTATTTTCTTTGCTGTTTTCAAGCTGCAGTAAGGACGTCTCCTTTCAGGAGTTCATCCATTTCTGTACTTGTGAAACATGAAAGTGCATAACTGAAATGACCTCTTTTTTTTCATATTACCACATTTCCAATTGCATGAGTGGTCAGTTAAGGCACCGGTTCAGGGTCCTTTCTCTCCATCCAAATACAGCTCTGGTGATTCAGACTGCAAAGGCTGCCTCAAACACAGAGAATTTCCTCATCCCAGCAACAGAGCAGCTGCCACACTCCGCTCTCAGCATTTGCACCCTGACCCCAGTGATGGAGGCAGGCCCAGAGCATGTGCAGCATTTTTTGTTACCAACATTTTGAGTTGACAAGCCATATGGAAATTAAAACAACCCACCCAGAGTTCCCATAATTTACGCAGGAGTGAGTGGGCGACCGGGTCCACAGGGAGCCAGGGGTCTAGATAGCACAAAACAACTTTGTTGCTCTTTCCTTGGGCTGCATCTTTTGTACCTCAACCTGAAGTAGAACAGCTTAAAGACTACCACATCATAGTGGCCAATCATAGCCACATAAATGCAATTAATGAATATTATTTAACTACTGCATTCATCATGAACATATTATATAACCACATTGTTGCATGTTTGGGTTTTTGCTTACGTCCTAGCTGTTTCAATACTGTGACTCAGCAGTAAATAATTCTTAGCTTCTTTCCAGCTTCTTTGTGGTCTCACTCGTTGATGCATGTAGAGCAACACAGGGAAAAGACAGCAATGAAATAGCTCAGACCCTGCCACTGTACATAGACCTGAAAGCTTAATCCTTGGTCATTTTTGCACCAAGCATCACTCACCGATGGGAACTGTTGTGCTGTTTGGCCCTGGTCTCTCATTATCAGGGATATTTATCAGGGACAGATGCTAGAGGAGAACTCAGAGTATCCTGGACAAATCTCTACGTCAGCTCCTAATGTCAAAATCTAGTGGCGCGTTTGAGCTGTGTCACCAGCTCAGTGAGCTATCAGGAATGAAGCGACCTAAGCCTTTCCCAGCCTTTGTATGGACACCAGCAGTAGCACCTCCACAAGTGAGAGCAAAACGAGCTCAGGATGCGATGCACCCTGCCTCGCACAGGATTTGACTCAGACATCCTTACCCAACCAACCCCTGATCAAGCATTACTTCTCCTGAGTCAAGTCCCTAATGATTAGCCCCCTTCCTGGACCATGATGCTGACTGGTGAGTTTTGCTCCTCCCTCCATTCCCACCAACTGCATGGCGGGTTCTCACAGGCCTGGGCTGGGAGGATATGGGGCAGAGCGCATGCAGCTCAGTGTGGACACTAGCTTTCCCGTCTACAAAAGATGGTGACTTGGATGTCCTAGAGGTTGAGAACAGCAGATGTAAAACATTCCTGACTCTCTGATTTTTATTGAAATATTGATTCATGCCATATGGCATTTTTTATTGCAAGATTTCCCATGGTGAGCTTCTTGAAGCAGGTCAACACACCATGCAATCCCTTTTCTTTAGAGCTTTCAGCTGGATCACTGAAGATCCTCCACAAACAATCATTTCTGAGAAGATTTGTGTGTGCTTGAGATGACTATGAAGCTGTATAGTGCTAGGGGTTATTGATGACAAGGAGAAATGGACCTCAGCTTCCCAGGCATTTTGAGAAGAGATGCCTGTTCTTTTTGGTATGATTGGAACTAATTTAACAAACAAGGCAGTTAAAGACAGCTCCCTCCTTTCAGATTAATTTAGCCTTTACATATTGCTAGACAGGTACCTCGTCTTCAGTAGATTTAATACTATCACGCGCCCTCAATCCTTCAGGTTTTAAAGTCATTTAGACAACTGCCTCAGGTTTTGAGACTAAGAAAGAATTTCTTGCAACAATGATCTTTGTGGGTTTTAAAACCTACTTTACTTGGAGCACATTTTGGACATGTTGTTTCTTCCGGCTGTTGTGGCTAGACTAAATATTAGGTTGTACGCTAACAGGAGCTGCAAGTGGAGTCCAGGAAAAAAAGCAGCTGGAGTGACTGCCGCTGCTGAGCAGCCATCCAGCTGCACTTGCTGGAGGCCTCTGTAGCCTTCAGCCTGGGGAGCAGCAACCACAACCAACCTAAACTCACTTCCTGATTATGGAAAAACCTCATGGCAATATTTTCTGTGCTTCTCTCATGCCAAGAAAAAAATAGGAGACTGTTTTAAATAGCTTTTTAAAAAATTATTCGATTTTTGGAGAAAAAAATTGTCAGAAAATGGCAAATGTTCAAACAGAAACTTGAGGAGGGTATCTTGGAATCACAGAAGTTGAAGTCTACAAGGACCACCAGAAATCGCCAACAGCTTGTTTGATCCAGAAAAGAACAACTGTACCTAGGCATTCCTTGGTATATATCTCAGCTGTTTTAACATATATATACAAACACACACAGATACACATATACATACACATATACATATACATACACATACATATACATATACACATGTGAGACTCCAAAACCTGCTACATATTTTATTGGAGAACTTAGGAAGTTCTTTCCAATTCTGCAGATGAATGCTGATTTCTTCATCTTTATGTCCTGCCCATAAAGGACATAGAGAACAATTTATTACTCCCATCTTTGCAACAGTTTTTTTACATGTTCAAAATCTGTTATCAGACAACCTGATTTTGAAAGAAAGCACAGGCTGAATTTATTGTTTCAGACTTTCTTCATTTTCTAAATAACTCTTATCATCTGTCTTGTTCATTCCAATTTGTGATATCTGTCTGAGTCTGTCCTCACTAAGTGTGGTGCCTTTGTCAGAAGATGTTTGAAGGCATATGCCACTGTGGATGCATTTTTATATTGTCTTCGTTTTGTTAAAATTTGAGACCAATTTTGGGAGACTGTGTTTATAGATGAAGAAAACTATTTCCCCTCTAACTGCAGATCTGAGCTTCTTTATATGCCTATCTCACAATAGAGCCTCTAACAATATAGTTATTTTTATTACTTCAGGTTGAAATTACTTTTCCTCCTAACAAGATACATAGCTCTCTGTGCAGTTAGGCTGATAAAATGTTTCTGTCCAGCAAGATGTTAACTCCACCAAATTTCACATCAATTTCATTTGTTCAACACAACAGAAGTTGACAGAGAGATATCACAGATTAATGTTTCCATGATTTAAGGTGTTTAAGTTGTACATCTGTGGACTGGGTGTTTATGTGATGTTTATTTGTAGTTCTGTTACAGAATTGCTGTCCACAGCAGGGGCAACTCCTTGATTTTCCATACCTCTGTCTATCGCCGAGTGAAATGAGACTAATAATACAGGCATGTTGCAAAGATTTGCTAATGATTCTGAGTATTTCTTTCATCCTCATTCTTACACAGCATTTGGGCATCTGTCAGTTGAAAATGTTGTGCAAGTGTTTGGCAACGCTATGTTAACCATCCCCTCATGCAGCAAGAGCTATTGGCATTCTCAGTTGTAGTCTCTGTTTGTTTAACGTAGTGATCAAAAGGCACATTGTATTGCCACCAAACTCTGAGTCACCTTCCCCAAGGAACAATCGCCCTTTCTTTCCATTTGGGTGGAGATAGTATATTTCTTACTAAGGGAGTGGTGCTTTCAATCCCAAACTTCTTGATAATATTTAGTAAGCTGAAGCAGGCTAATTTATATTGAGGAGACAGAGAAAAGGAGGCTTATTGCATACATGCCGGTAAGCTTTTGTCATTTCACTACTACAATGACAGCAGCAGTTACAGTCTCTCTCTCTCTCTCTCTCTCTCTCTCTTTTTTTTTCCCTGCACAGTTATAGAGGGAAAGGGAAGGAATTTCAGTATAGGTGGTGCTGTGAACTTTGCAAAAACATCTGGCAGACCCCGGCTTTAGAAAAGGAACAGAAACATCTCTCGGTCTTTTCCAGACACACTGCCTGTGCACTGTCTCGCTTTCTAACTGGGCCATTCTTCTGTGCAGCCACTGGTTCTTACATTTTTAAGGCTAGGAAGATACAGTGATATCAGGGGAACTTCCCTGATGGTGGCTGTGTGCCTACTGTGGACCTGGTAGCAGAGGGAAGGGTGGGAGGGGAAGGTGACCACGCTGCTTGTCCTGGACTAGGGGACAGGGCTTGAGCTTGAGGAGGGCTGGGTTATCCTGCTGCAGAGAAGGTCAAGCAAGACTTTGCAGCCAGATGCCACTTCCTTGTGCCCTAACATGAAAAGGGCACAAAAAAGGGATGAAGGAAGGGCAGAAAGAGCAGGGTTCAGAGCCAAGGTTTGGGCAGAAAACACACCCTGCTAGCTCCCCATTTCTGTCCCATAGCTAGTACAACCCTCTCAGCATGCTGGGCAGGTGGAGGAGGGAAGGGAAGAGGGACTGAAGGAAAGCACAGGGGATGTAGGGTGGCATATTAGAAACTTGCTGGAATAGGTCAGTTGGACTGGAACTGCCTGGGCTCTGGAGAGTTAGTCATAATACAAAGTTTCGAAATATATACAACTCACGCTCAAAAAATGGCTTGTGTCTGAGGGTGGAGAACGTTTTTCCCACCCCCTGCTTGCAAGACAAATAGGAAACGAATGGAAAAAAAATTACTGCCACTACAATAAACTGTTTAAGTAAAGATAATTGCACTGAAATTTACTCAGGTAAGGTTCATTCTTGTTGCCTGCATCTTAGAGCATGTCCAGGGCAGGTACCTGACAGCACGGCTGGGTCCCAGTGGGGCACAGGAGCAGAGGGATGTGCCTGAAAGCTTGAGTCTGTACTCGGTAAGGCCATTGGAGATTTTAAGTAGCCTTTGCTATGAATCAGGAAAAGTGGCACTGAGTGCCAAAAGACTGGCTTGCAGTACGCTGCAGTCAGAAAGATTATGCAGTTAATTGATTTTAGCTACCTGGGGACAGGAGTTGGTAGCTGATAGTTGCCTTTAGCATGTTATTTCTTCTTAGATGAATTTTCATTCTTGTTTCCGAAGAGTATAAAAATATGCATCTCCTTCTACACAGCCACACTTTGTACTATGTATGTCAAAAAATCATTACTTAGATCAATGGCAGTAAACTCTTCTGATGTGTGATATGAAATTTCTTTTAAGAAATCACTGGAACTCACAGCTGGTCCAAATCCCTGCCTGTGCTAAATTGGGTGCCAATGCCAGCGGTTACCATCACTGACCCAAAGTGATCCTCTCAGAGGCATTTCTGAATAGACACCTCTGAGGCACTGCAGATAATTTACCTGTGACAATTCGTGCATGAGTGTGGTGTGACCGACAGCCATCAGTTACCTGGATTTCTCATGATTGCAGGAGACAAATGACAGAATCATGTTTGAGCCTGATGAGAGGAAAGCTTCTTCCCAGCTGGTCTGACTTTAAAAAGGTCTTTGCTTGCCTCAGCCGTGTATCAAGTCACTCTGACCTGCTACATTTCCATAAATATAATCTAAGAAGGGAAATATTTGCTCTAGCTAATGCTGTAGGAAATTTCAGGCCAATTCATTTATCATACTCATCAGTATGATATAACCCTGGGTGTACACACTATTCCTTTGATTATTGAGAGCATTGTCCTAAATCACTGAGCACTCAGGACGCGTTCCTGCAGATGGCAAGAACCAGCAAGTTCAGGCTAAATCAGGGACTCTACATTTACTATCTCTGTCAGTTACACTGACAGCTATGAGGAAGCCTAAGCTTTTGTGGAACAGGCTCTAGTACTCTCATCATAAGACTAACCTCCAGGTAATGTGCAGATTAGATACATGCCAGGAGCCACTGCGGGCTAATCTCCTCTGAAGCGGGCATGCAAAGTGGCGGAATGTTTTTGCCCCGTGTCTCCATCTCTCCCCCTTCTATTTCTTTCTGCCTTCATCTGAAACCACTGACAAGATTTGTGGTACCTGCCTTGTCTTCCCTGTGGCTGCTACTCCGGGAAGTAACAGTTAAGAAGCAATCAGAAATTAGCAACGTACAAGGAGTTTGCTTATGCAGTAGAGTGACAACATTGTTCTTTGCTTTGAAGCTCTTTAACCCTGCAGATTTCAAAGCACTTCATGCCAGGGTGAAATGGGAGAGCTTTACTCCTTTTGCAGTTGGGACAACTGGGGCACAGAGAGGTACCAAAATATGTTTGGAGTTACCAGGTAAGACAGACAGGAGTTCGGAGCACCACCACTCCAAATATCGCTTGCTTTTTCTATTAATTAGGAAGCAAACATAGTCTCTGCAAGGGTCACATATATACTCAATGAGAGTGCAGTAGGAAGGGCTATGTATGAGCTGGCATCTCCTTTCATGCTCCATTAGACTCTCTCCCAATATTTCTGCCTGTTGCTTTTTCTTGCTCTAAATGCTTTGAAGCATATGTTCAGAAGTGTCTGATCAATATCTTCATGATGGATGCTCAACTGTTCTTTAAAGAGATTCAAAGCTGAATCCTTGCTTCTGAAAAGTCCTGAAATACTGTGTAGAAATAAGGACTTGTCACCATCAAAAACATTTGTTCTCAGGAGAGAAGAAAGATATGCCAGATTGATCCAGCATGGGGTGGGCTAACATCACAACTCAGATTGCCTTTGGCCAAGGTATTTCAATGAATCTGCTCTTCCAGAAGTGGAGGAAGCCTCTAAATGCAACTTCAAGGTATTGGAAGCCATTGGAAGAACAGCGTGTCCTCTAAAATGGCTCATTTTTTTGTTGCTGGTCTTCTGTTCTCACTCTTTCCCCTCTTCCTCAAAGAACTTCCAATTATTTTCAGTTGTTTTGATTTTTAGGGGCAGAGAATGTTGAATAATAACATATCTGGACACATCTTTAAATGCTTTTTATGTGTTTACAGAGATTGGTTGGAGTGAACATTTTGGTGGGGAGAAGGAGTTCCTGGTGTTTTTTAAACTTTTCACTACAGAGCCCTATGAATTTCCTTATAGTCTATGCAGTGGGTGAGGTCAAATTAAAAAACAACAACAACAAAAAAGGTAATCTTAAAAAAAATTTCAGCTATTCGCCACTGAAATCCTGTCATTATCTGTCACAGTGAGGCCTGAGAGAGTCGTGGTCCTTCAAGAGAGCTGTTTATGTCAGGAAGATGATGTTCCATAACCAAAAGCCTTCACCGCAGAGATCCTGACAGTGAACTCATGCTGGATACTTACTTAGATCAACCGTTCTTTAGCAAATTAGACTCATTTTTGACAGTGTGGTGTTTAGATGCGGGAGCATATCAAACTAAAAGAGAAAAATTCAGCTGCTGGTTGATTAAAAGTGTACTTATGTACTGAAATAAGCACGCAATAGAGAAAGCTAGTAAAACACTGCACAAATGAAATTGGTTTATACATCCTCCACACTTTCAAAATTCCAGTGTGCTGCAAAACTCGGTTGAAAACATGTAGCGGTATTGCAGGATTATCAGGAGGAGATAGAGACGGAATGGGGACAGCTGCTGTGAAGGAATGGGAGGCAGCACCGGATGGGGGTGATAAACAAGTTAGTTGGTTCTTCTTCCTAAGATCCACCAATATTTCATGGTCGTCACAAGGCACTAATGCTCATATCCTGCTAAGGTGAGCAGAGTAGCTTGGAGTGCTATTTTTCAGATAGTAAATACCAGTGCATCAGCTTGCGTTCAGGTTTCCTTGCAATCACGGTAATTGGAAACTAACTTTTTAATAAATGAAGGCTAATTTCTGGAACAGATTTTACACCAAAGGTGAATGCCATATTTTGGGGTCACAGACATCGAGCAGCATGCACAGGTCTGACATGAGAAGCCTGGCTGATTTGTTTCTGGGCTTTTTCTGACATCAGGAAAAGCAACCTCAACGTGTGGGAGGAGGGACCGGTCACCAGAGCTGCAAACCTCGGCAGGGAGGCCTGCTGTTGGTGGCACGAGGCACCACAGGGAAAGCAGTTTCTCTCTCTGATCCAGTGACAGCAATCCTGTTTATAAGGTATCTTCAGAGCCTCTTAGGAAAGATATTTTAGATGTGTCGAGTCTTTCTGGGCCTGCCTTTGGTCCCCAGCTCCCACTGTAGTCCCAAGTACTGTTACTCTGCATTAGGGCTTTTCTCCAGACTTGGGGTTTTATCAGAAACCTCCACCATGAGAGAAAGAACAACACTGCAATTCACTGCTGGTATAGCTCTGGTTAATCCCCCATGCAATGTAAGCTATACCAGAAAAAAACCACTTCATTGCTAGTACAACTCTCTGTCTGCAAGGTTTTCGCAGCCACAGTTACCATGGCTTTCCCTCCTGCATTTCTAAGACAAGAAACAAAATTTTGGCAGTCTTGCCAAAAAATCAAGTCTTGCTTTCAGTTTCTCTTCTCCTGTACCCTGTAGGGCTGTGCCCTGGTATACCTTGAGTTTGGTTTTGTCCCCCAAGAGAAGCTCAGAAAAATTCATCTAGATTCTGAGTTAAAGTTGACCTAAAATGTGATGCCACCTCTCATACATGGAAGCGTGTTAAGTATTAAGAAACAAGTGACTCCGGTTCTAGGATTATGCTACACGGGGAAAAATGAAAGCAAGTAAATGAAGACCTCACAACAATAACACAACCTTGATGCATTTTCAGGGTACATTGCAAGGAAAGAACTAAATGCATTAGTTGATTACAGTATGAACAGAACAGAAGCTGTATGGTTTATTACTATTGATATAATAGCAATAGTATCAAGGGTTTATTGCCACAATATAGTTTCCCTTGTTCAATTTCTTAGAGTGAAAAGGGAATTTTTAAGTTGATGAGGCTTAGGCAAGATTTAATCTGTGAAGGTGTCTGTAATTCCGGCTACTTATACGCACACAGGAGAGAAATACAAAAAAGGCAAACATGCTAGCTAAGAAGAAGATAAAGGACGTCAGCTTGTTTAGTCTAGCAAAATAAAGACAAATTAGTGCAGCAGGGATACAATTACTGTAAGTAAATACACCAGGACATAACATGAGGAAAGGAACACTTTAGCTAACGGGCAATGTTAGCACAATAAAAATAGGAAAGAACTAGCCAAGAATAAAGCTGTGCTGGAAACCAGCTTTCCAAATCCTAGAGGAATGAGGATTTAGAAGAGCTTTCTCCTAGGGGCAAACCCCCTAACTACTTATAAAAGAAGCTGGATATATTTGCAAAAAGGATACCTGTGATGCCCATGGAATATGCTTGATCACATAGGAGATACTCTCTGTTATCTAATTTTGTTTTCAGCCCTTCATTTTGGACACAGCATGAAAATATCTCAGAAAGTACACAGATCAGATGTGCACCCTGGGATGTCTTCGCCGCACCGTTACGGAGCAGCATGTATGTGCATCTTGCACATCTCACAGTGGCAGTTTCAACATGTGTCCAGGCAGCAGTCAGGTCTCTGACCAAGAAAGCACATGTAACATTGGGGCTTTTTGTATTTTACCTAAGACACAAAAAACTCTGGGAACTGCACAATGGGAACGGGGAGAAAATCGCACTGCAAAGAAGCCATGGGGGTGCCCAGATCTGCTCTGAGGACCTGGGAGCCCACAGAAGGCTCTGGAGGCATTTGGGCAGCAGGAAAATGATTTTTTTTCCTTAGTTTTTTTGTAAATCTGGGGCTCAAGCTGAAGCCATTTTTCTGCAGCTCTGAGCTTTAGTTCAGACGTAGAATCAGCAGCCTCTCCCTTCTGGATGTTATCAGTCAAACTGAGCAAAACCAATTCTTCAACAAGTGAAAAAAAGTCACTTGTTTCTCTCCATGCTGTATTTTGTTCCCAAAGGAGAGAAATCAGTAGGAATTCCTGCACTCCCACAGGAGGAAGGATAAAAAGGAAAAACTCCATTGCTTTGAAAATGACCTTGAGGACTTCCTCCAAGACAGTATTTTTTTACACCTATCAAGTGGAAAGGTTATATTATTAATACATGTTTATAAGAGCATAAGCTATCCTCCCTAGTATGCCTGGGCAGCAACAACAGAGAGGAAACAAAACATGTAATTTTAATGGGAGCTGGTGAATCTGAATGGCAGAAGAGTCGGTGGGGAATCCAGCCTGCCAAACATTTGCTACATCAGATTATTGAGGTAAACTGCCTTTTCCATTTTTTTGCTGCCAACATGATTCCTCAGGCATCAGCTCTGGTGAGATCATTAGCCTGAAAAAGGTATCCCTCTCAGCAGAATTAAGTAACAATCCCCAAACATTCGGAAATAATGAGTCAGGCCTTTTAATGGCACATGATTTATCTTTAAAAGGCCTTAGATTTGTTAAGTATGTGTGTGTCTAATCTGATAAAACTTTAAGTGCTGTCTTACCAGTCTTTTGCATAAAAGATCAGGATAGATTAGGATATGCCTAATCCTTAGTGTGAAATTCTGACAGTGCTGCAGGCAATAGGAGTTCTGCTGATGACTTCAATAGACCAGATGCTTATTTTACTTTCATCTCAGGAACTCTTGCTACTGGTGAATAAAAGCCTCATTTGTGAATTACAGAGTTAAAAATAGTTGTCTTCCTTTGAAATTGAATGAATTGGTGACTAAAGGGTCAATTTGAAAGAAATTGTTACTCTACACAAAAACAGAAATAAAACTTTTCTGCTTCCCAGCTGTTGTTAAAATTAAATTAAGTTACTTAAGACGTCATTTCTTAGATCCTATGGAGGCAGGGCACATTTGGACCTTATTACAGACAAGCAAACAAGCAATCCAGGAGGTGTTTCTTTGGTAAAGAAGATGATAGTAACTCATTTTTTGTATGTCTATTGGACTACCTCACTATGTAATTCGTTGGCTAGTGGGCTGCCTCTCCCATGGAAGTTCTGGTAATTAATGCAAGTTTACCAAAAGACTTAGATCTTTTCTGTGGTGAAGCTTGATGCTAATGTGAACATTCATATCCCAAAATGGAGAGCTTCTCCACTGCTTCTTCGATGCTGCAGAGAAGTCAGGAGCAAAGAAACATCTCAGTGCAGTGGGTTATTGAGAGAAAGGTCTCAAAATTGAAAAGAGCGAGAGACTAGAGGTTGGAGATAAGGATCAAGGTGAAGCAAGTGATGTAAGTACCTGAGTACCTACATCCATGGCTCTTTTTTGTATGGAGCATTTGCCTCTTTCTTGGTATTTCTGAAGGTCTGTATAGGTAAGAGCAAGACTTGGGCTTTTGGGCAACTGGATGGAGTATCTCAGATACTTATATTGTATTTTTAGTTCAGAGAGATAATCACATTTATAGGGCACAAGGACTGTAGTGGATTAATTTTGGTAGTAATTCAGTTTTAAAAATTCTTTATGATCTGCAGGTGGAAAATCAATGACAGAAAAGAAACGGTTTTTGAAGCTTATGCCAAGGTCTGAGCTCTTGCTGGATATGGTCTTCCTGTGAGCTACCAGAGCATTAGAGTCCAAGGGCAAAGTCATGTGGCAATGATGCCTGGGATAAAAAATTAAACATCATGGCTCTGCCAAAACATGTTCCAAAGGCCAGTATCTGTCACTATAAAGACTGATGGAGTTCCCAAGGCATGTGGGGAATATAGGTTTGCACTAGTTTCTGGTAGGACCCAGTGAAGTTCTGGTCGCAACAGTCTCAGACATATCTGGGTGGCAAGATGATGGGAAGGGTTAGAGGATCCAGTGTAACTACAGAGTCAGATGTTGATAGATCAGGTAGTTTCATGGTAAATACTAGCACTGCAGTTAAGTCACTGTGGTCATAAGTAGAAAAAAGACATCCTCCCAGGCCAAGCAGAGAAACAAGTTGATTTAGTGCTGGGGAAGGGTCCAATGACACCTTTGAGCCTCTCTTTCTGGCTCAGGATCATATAACACCCCGATTAGCTGCCAAAGGCCAAAGCTGAAGGCTCCTTGAGAAGATCCTGTTGCCTCTGAGGTGCTGAGAGACATTTCTGAGCTTTTTAGGTCAACATTTTAGGTGCTTTTTAGGCTGTAAAAAGCAGAAGTAGAGGGAAAAAGTGGAGGGGGAGTTCATCCTGTGGAGGCTGAAGACTGATCAAAATGGGTTGCAGAAAAGCACACTAGAAGGTGCTTGACAGAAATTGAGGAACGGAGAGTTTACACTACCCTTTCTGTCTTCAGGGCTTAAGGAGCTGCTATACAGGTTATTTAAGGCAAAAATGCTGAGCTTGGCACATGGTATGCACACATCTACAGTAAAGTGCACATTGACAATGTCTCAAAGAATAAGCCAGGTTTTCCATTTGCTGCTTTAAGCCATGATTAAGATAAGTTCTTCTGATAGCTTTGTTTTAACCATATTCAGCCAAAGAGCACAAACGGCATCGCAAATTTTAAATTACAGACAACTTTTGAACATTTCTTCTCTGAGAAAACAATTGCTGTTCTCTGTTCAAACTATTTGTGCCATTGCTGGTGGTGTCCCTCATTAGTTATTACTGACATACTAATTAAGGGAAAAGAGCGACTATATACATTTTCCGAAAATTGTTATTCATATGTAGTTTCATATTTGTTTTTGATACGTGGAATATTAAATATCTAAAAAAGATTATAGTGACTGACTTTAGCTTGTTTAGAACTAGGTACCTAACTATTGAAAGCTATTTTATATGAACAACCTCTCCTGTGAAGTCTTTTCATAGTGTATCTTATCAGGAACCTGAATCTATTGGATTTTATAGCTAGGGATGACATGGAAGATCCCTCCAAGTCTTGCAAGACAGGAATAGATCAGCCTAAATATGGAAACTGTGATGTAGGCTTTCAAAATTATTGTTGTGCTGGCTCCATTTATCCAGTAATCTGCTGCCAAACTAAAGTGTCCAAATATTTTCAAGTGAATGAAAGGCTCTTTGCACTTTGTCCAAAATGTCTACATACTAATGAGCGGTCACTGCATCCCACCCTGCAGCTGGTGTTCCAGCAGGTTTTCATTGCAATGTTTCAAGCCTTTACTCTGTTCAAGCACTGTGTGATCCTTCAGGACTGAACGTGCCATTTAAGATTATCATCAACCTACTCTCACATCCATGATAAGCATTCAAGTCATTTTCTTAGACCACTCTTGTGTCCATTCCCCAAGCTTGCAAACCAGGGAGAGTGCATTAAACCTAGAAATGAAAGAAAGAAACAGGATGAAGAACAATTGTCAGAGCCACTTCCTAGACTGGCTTGTTCATAAACAGACTCCTAAAATCAGACACCACTTATAAAAGCGATAGATTTTTACCTTGCAAACATCTGGACAGGGGGGCTTGCCATGCCCCGTCTCTCCAGTAGGTTCTTGCTAGAGGAGCTGTAGGTAGCTGTGCGCTGAGCTTTCACGCGAGGTTTGCTGCTCCCACCCCAAAAGCATGGTCCCACCACTGACTGCATGTCGCCTCTGGGTACTCTTTTCCTGCCCGGTGAATTTGAATAGCTGAAGTGATGGAGCTATTGCCTGATGTGCACCTGTATTTCTACAGGATGCCAGTAGAGGGCAAAGATGACTTTAGGCTTGATGTGAGAAAAAATAGAAGTTGCCCTGTAGAACCGAAAAATTGCAAGAGTTAGAGGAAAATGCAAAAATAAATGGAAGTCTGGGGAAAAAAAGAGGTGTTCCAGGACTGCTCTCTTAGCTCCTTCTCTTGACTTATACCCACAAGTTTCCATGCAACACAGGGAAGCGCTCCACAGCCTCGTCTCAAGCCTTGCCCATGCGTCGCGGCCGCTGAGCCCCAGGCTGAGGAGGGCACTGGAGGACCCAAGGGCTGTGAGCCCAGACCCGGAGCAGCCGCCTGTGCTCAGCGTGCCATGCCTATGAAAGGGACAGGCCTTGCTGCTGCCTCTGTGGAGAACAGAGGCCGCTCTGTTGCGCTGGTGCAGCCCTCACCTCTCCATCCGCTTTCTCTCCGTCTTTCCTGAACGGACTGCTTAAGACGGGCTACAAGGAAGGATCTTCCAGCAGTACCAAGTGGTGGCTTGTGGCAGCTGCATGCAATACCCCCCTCCCTTTTCTTTAACAGAAAAGCTTAAATGCAAGAGTAAGTAAGTTTTTTGGCTCTGGTCTGGGGAAATGTAATTTGCTGCTATATAAACAATCTTTAAAGGCCTTATAATCCAAATAACCCGAGAAATTAAGACTCAGAAATGCAGATCTTATTTAAGTCCTTTCCCTGAGCTGAATAAAACGTGATTTAAGACATGAAGTATTTCAGATGGTCTCTAACATACGTAAGAAAAGCAAATTTTTCGCTTTTCACTGAAATTTCAAGTCAAATGTCCAGCTGATTTATCAGGTCATTATAATATGCTACCCTAATATAAAATCAAATCCTAGGTTTTTGAGAGGACTGTTTGTTCTTCTGCTTCAGAAACAGAAATAGCTTAACATTTTGTAAAATTGTAGAAGTCTGTCTCTGGAACTGATGTAAAACCTTTCACACATACACACATACACACACAAATCAGGGATAAAATTGGAAGTGAATTGTAAATAAGCTTCTTGTTCTTTTTCCTGACAGAACTGTTTTTATAAAACTTCCTAAAAAATCAGAAAGTTTTGCCAGTTCTCCCACCCACAAAGACAGTGACGTTCTTTTGAGATACCAGTTCCTAGTTTTTAGCTGTGGCTGTGCAAAGCATCTGTGCAGCACTAGAAGGCAAAGCCTTTCACACAATTTCTTACCTCTTTTTCCTTCCCTTCTATTAAACAGTGGGGTAAACGAGTAGGGACCTGCTACACAGCAGTGAAAGGTTTCCAAATTCAGAATCCAGAGGTCTGTAATCAAGACATGACATTCGTAACTGCACAATAGCTGATACACAGTACAAGCATTTCATCCAACTCACAAAAATACATACATGCGGTTCAAGAGAAAAATCCTTGTTTCTTTTCAAGAAGAAAAACAGCGGGAATACACTGGCCCAGGCATAGCAAACTTAGCCTTACCACTGTGATATCAAAACACTCAGCAATGGAAAAGGGAGCCAGGCAACGAACTAGAAAATCCCTCACAACATCATTTTCCAGTGGCCTCCACAACAAATGAAGCTCAGGCAGCAGAACTGTGATGATGTGAATTCCCCCCATTTTTCCATTGTATACAAGGTTTCATTCTATCTTATGTTAGTATATTTGAACCATGTTGGGGCAGCCAGTTAATCTCGGTAAGTGGACAAGAGCACTTTATTTCTAAGCTGCATATGAAATATTGCAGATGTTCAGTATACTGACTAACCCTATTTATACAATATAGGAATAATGTTACAGAAAAATAAAAGTATATCAGACCTCTTAGAAATGGAACCAAAACACAGAAATGTAAAACTGAAAGGGATGTCAAGAGATTACTGAATCTGTCCTTCTGTACCAGCGTCAGTGAATGTAGCAGGACCATCCTGGACAGCTGTATGCCTAAACTGCTCTCAAAGCCTCCAGTAGTTTGAAGTCTACATCTAGAGAAGTTTATTGCTCTTGCAGCTAGAAAACATTCTGTAGTACCCAGTTCAGTCCTGCTGTTTGCAATGTGGACAGATTTCTTGTGTTGTCTTTCTCCAGGGTTTTCAGGAAACGATTTAGTCCCCCTTAGCACTCTTCAACAGCCTTTTACCTGTCAGAAAAATTATGTGTATTAGCAGTTCTAGGAATTTTTTCCTTTTCTTTTTTCTTTTCTCTTTTCTTTCTTTTTTTCTTTTCTTTCTTTTCCTTTTCTTTTCTTTTCTTTTCTTTTCTTTTCTTTTCTTTTCTTTTCTTTTCTTTTCTTTTCTTTTCTTTTCTTTTCTTTTCTTTTCTTTTCTTTTCTTTTCTTTTCTTTTCTTTTCCTTTCTTTTCTTTTCTGTCTTGGTGAATCTTTTCAGTCTTTTCTAATGGATTTCTCGAAGGTCATGCTTTCTTAAAACATTGTTCTTGTTGCTGTGACACAGACTTCTCTCACTTTATCTAAACTTCCCTTAAAATCTGGTGACCTGAGCCCATATTAGGTCTTTCCTGTCCTAGAGTGTGGAATAATACATCCCATTTCTCACATATGCTTCTTCTGCTCATATATCCCAGGATAGCGCTCATCCTTATGGAAGTCTTGTTTGGTGCTGCTATAAGAACCTCCCAGGTCCTTTCCTGCACTAGTACTTCTGACCCAGCTATTCCAGATCTTTTATTTGATTTAATTATCTTTGAAGAATTTGGGATGACTTTCTTGAGATAGGAGGGGGCGGGTTTTAAGAATTTCCTTGTCTGGATTCTGTACTGACTCATGCTGTTTTTTTTCTAATGAATTCTGTTTTTAGTTTCTTCCTATTTTGCTGTCCAGAGGCTTCAACACCCAGGGCAGTCAAAAATTAAAATTAAGATGAGAACAGGAACCAATTATTTCTACTTGCTAATGAGAAAAGAAAATGATCGTGAAATTAAACTTCAGAGAATCACATATTACAAGTAAGAATAATTAAACTAGCTGGAAAATAAATCTGCCAAGGGGTTGGTGGAAGCATCACCAGCAGTAGCTGACTACTCGTTATCAGCATAAGGTTTTACAGGTTTGCTTAATGCAGAGTCATAAATTACAGAGGAAAGAGATCTGCCCATGCTCTTTGGCCTTCCGAGGCAATAAATAGCATTGAATAGGCAAGGGAAAACTAAGCTTGCATTAGGGATCCTGTGAAGGATACCTACCTAGGTTCTGGTCTGATCCTGAGGGAACCAGTACCACTGCCTCTCCTGTGAGAAGGTGGGTGAATGGAGAAGCAGCAACAAGAGATGAGACACCTCATAGTCTGGAGCAACAAGGAACAGGTCATCTCCTCAGTAATTTTCAAGTGCCCTCCTGAAGACATTCTTCTCCACAACAGAAGGTTGTGCACTTCTTATGAAGAATACACATATCAGTTTTGTTTAAATTTCACCTAGTGAAGACCTTCAGTCAGAAGACGTATGTTTAGCTCCTTTTAACCCTTGAAGATCACTGTGCTGTTTCAGTGGAATAGGGAACATATCTCTCTATAGTTTGCTCCTAGCAAGTAGATGCTAATTTTTGCTTCCCCAAACTCCTTTCGCACCAGGTGGCATATAGCAACACATGCTCTGCCCTCCTCCCTTGCAGATTTGTCTTTAGGGCACATGACACATCCCTTGTGTAGAGTACCTAGAGTGCACAGATGCTCAGAAGTGAGGGTCACTCCCCTGTCCTCCTCCTTCTCAAAGCCCTAGATGATGACTGTCACCATCTAGCCCTTTTTCTCATTCCCAGGGTTACGTTTTTGTGTACAAATACAAATGGCTTTGATGATGCTACCTATCCCGTGTACTTAAAGATGACTCCCATGCTTCAGTTCGTGACTCACCAGCCAAGAGGTATGCAAACTATGTCAATGCCACAGGTAACTCTTCCAGGTGCCAGTTGCCCCAGCTATTCATGATTTCTTCTTCCATGTCTGTAGTCAGCCGATTGATTGGCCACATCTAAAACGTTCCCTTCATGCTTCGTGGAGCCGCAATACACTTGAATTAAACTACGGCACAAGGTTTCAGCTACACCCATGCTATGAGCTTGTGCTTTCATGCGTTACTACTTTTCTATAGTCCTTAGTAACACAGATGGCAAATCTATTGATGGGGGCTTCTGCGCAGATGTGACATGAGACCCCATGCCCGCTCCTGCCTTCTCACTGGCTTTCACGGGCCATTTATGTTAAAGTGTTATGAAATACTAAAACTGTTCCTGACATTGATCTCTGATATTTCTAAAGTCGCGGGTTTGGCATTCATTGGGAATAACTGTAATTGGAAAAGTAGCACATATGGATTTTTCTAGTGCTTAAAATAATTCCACCGTGGGAGTTTTCTGTACCCTAAAGACTCAAAGCGTAGGCTGTCTAGGTTATATTGGTTGCCATCTGGCTCAGTCCCACTCTTTGTTTTCAGTCTCTAGGCCATTATGTCTTTAGTAAATAATCAAACATATTTTGTTCTATTCAATATCTTTTCTTCAGCTGAATTGTTGATTAGGAGCCAAAGGTTTATTTAAACAGGTGATAACTTTGCTGCCTACTTGGTGTTACTGGAACATAGTTTTAGGTCACATCTACATGACAAATGCAGTCGTGTTAAGTAATCTGAACACACAGCAAGAAAAAGAAGTGTTTCTAAGGCTTTGAAAGCCTCCTGAAGAGTTCCAGAGAAAAGAGAGATATGATTTTACTGTGCTGAGGCTCACAGTTCAGGGGCTGGAGCTGTAGGGACAGCCATAGACACGAAGTGGGATTAGGGAGTCTGGGTGTAGTGGTAAAAGGGAGCCAGGGTGGGAAGGCGGAGAGGGGTGACATGGAGCTGAAAAGGGCGCAACTACAACAGCTCGCATTAGGCACAGCCTCTTTCAAAAGCTGTTTTGAATCCTAGCCTCATTAACAAGTCTCGGCAAGTGTTTAGGTAGGCTTGCTTAGCCCACTCAGTGGCCCGCTTGGTGCCCTGCGGTGAAGCTCTACCCTTGCTCTTCCCAAACCACATCATTGCAAGGCTAAATCCACAGCAAATGATATAAATAGCACAACTGACAATGCGCAAAAGCATGAACTTCTTCACTGAAGCAAGCCATGACCACTCAGCTGGGTGCCTTGGTTGTTCAGTCACTAGCTGTCTCCTCTAGATCAAACAGCTTGGGCTGGCTCTCTTTGAGCCAGGGAAGCAAGATCCATCTCCTGGCTGTCAGCCTGGAATGCCAAGTGGCTGCTGTGTCCTGCCTGCAGGCAGCTGTGACGTTCCTAGGGGCCACAGGAATTGTTACGGGGTAGATGCAGTGGAGGAGAGGAAAGGGAAAATTAAGACATACAAGCAAGGAGGAAAGTGGTGGGAGCCAGAGGAGACAGACAAAAGGAATGGAAGTTGTATCCTTCCATGAAAAATGAGTTGGGTCATTACTGCGTAGGTCTGAGTAGAAGACTCATCCTGAATCTTGTTGTTGCTATTTTAAAGAACGGTCACTTTGCAGTAAATAAACTGCGATAACCCCAAAGCCTTTTCCTCCCTGTCTGTTCCAGAGGAAGTTAAGTTTATCCCTAGAGTTTCCAAAAGTACATATCATATGAAGGCACAGGAATATACGGGGTCAGAAACTTTTAAATAAAAGTGAGTTAGATCTTCAATTCCTTTCCACCTTATTTTTAATTTTTATTATATTCTCTGAAAGAAAAAGTCTGTCTCAAGCCTACGCATTTTCACAGGTTGCCAATTCTTTCCTGCAGCTTTTGCAGCTTTCAAGTATTCATGCCCCCGTAACATCATACTTCTTAGTTACTGATAAACATCATAGAATTAAACTCCCTCAGAAAAGTCAGTATCACTTGGCCAGACAACATCTTCAGAAAAGTGCTTGAAATTATTTATCAGAAAACTTATTTCCTAGTGTTTTAGAGCTCCACAAATAATGGATTCTTCAGCTACTGTAGTTTTGGGTCTCCGAATTCTTCCTGCATATGATATGAGTTGTGTCTCTTGCCCTAAAAAAATTGTTCCCAATTCAACATCCTCCCTTTAACTTTGCTTGAACAACATGTGCTGGGGTTAGCAGAGTGGGTGCCGCGTGCCAGGCTCTCTCCTCCTCTTAAGCTGCTGTAAAGGCTGAAGAACTTGCAGCAGAGAACGACGGAGACCTTTGAACTTGAAGTTTAAAAATAGGTGTTCACTTTATCTTGCCTTTATCTGATACCTACCTCAGAGTTTAGCCTGTTATTTTACTTTAATTTAAAGACACAGGAGCTTCAGTTTCTGAAGAAACGCAGCACAGAAGAAAGAATCTTAAAGCCTGGCCCGCCTTCCTTATGTAAAAGCCCTCCTTGCAAGCCTTTCTCACTTTGAGTCAAGCCGCCAATTTTCTATCATTTATTAAAAACTGGCAGCCACAAAATCAGCCAAAGAGGGCAGCGTCCCCCCTCAAATGTCCAAAGCATGCTGCTTACTCCTGCTCTTGTGTTCATTTCCTACTCTAATCAGCAATTAAAAAGCAAACCAATTAGCTTACTATTTTTCCTTCCTTTCCAGTCGTGCCAGAGATGGGGTTGGCAAAAGTCCCAGGCTGAGAGGAATAGAAAATATCAAAAGAGATTGTCTGTGCCTCGAGTCTTGATTTGTTCCTTTACTTTTCACTAACTGCCAGTGTACCACAGATAAGAAGCAAATATGAAGGCTGCCAGTGAGGGACAACACAGCTTTATGAATAAACACTTATCCTCCAGCTTCAGACACTTGTGGTTTCTATTTCAACCTGCACACGGATTAATTTCACTTTCAGGGATGCACATAGTTTTCAGTTATGCCCAGCAACCAGGAGTACGTCAGAACGAGTGCTCCCCTGCACCCAGTTTATTTTGATCAGTGTAAGTGGGGCCCAACCCACAAATAAGCACACAAGAGGATTTTTGTCTCTGATCTTAACAACATTAGGAATTAATTATGATACTTCCTTGTACACCCAGAAACTTAACTAGATGATAAACAAGAATGTGATCTGCAAGTGCCCAAAGCCGTAAGTCCATAAAACAGCGCAAAGCCGCGGACAGGCCTTGAACAGGATTTTTGTTCTCAGCACAGGACCATGTTCATTCATACCGTGTGGTCGTTCGCTTCCAATTAGAAGGCGTATCATGGTGCCACACACCACTCTCATATTCAAGTAGATTAAAAGTGTGTGAAAATACTTGCTTTTTTCCTGAATAACTAATGCATAGATTTAATTTGAAAACACAAGTGCTTCTGTTTGGCATATTTAGGGAAGTATCCAAAAGAATTTTCCTAAAGTTCAGTATGGGAAATTTCAAAAAATGTCTATGGAAAAAAAGTTAAGTTTGACATCAGATATCTTGTGTTTTAACCCCATCACCCCAATTTCAGAATTCATATATTCAGATTTTTTGTTCTGCTATCTTTATCATTCAGAGTCCCACCCTAATTTGGAGAAAAGGTGGACGAGGCATATTTTCCACAATGTCCTCCATGTAGAAAACAAGATAACATGCAAAAGACAAGAAGTGAGTTGTCACCACTTCTACTCTTCTACCCTTTCCTCTCAGCAGCTAGGAGAAACAATAGAGAAGCAACTCCTGGCACCCCATAAAAATAATTCTAAAAATTAAAAAAAAATGGAAAATGTTTTCTTCATGGTTGCTTCAGGTCAGTTTGCAAATTCTAAGTGACTTTTTAAAGTATTTCCATCAGAATATTTCTCATATATGAATATATTTCTCGCATATACACACATATATATACTTAACAAGAAGGAATTCTGGCTATGCGCTGCACTTCTAAACAAGGAGATCAGAGGAAGCCCTTCTTGCTAGCGTTTGTTACTTGGCTTTCAGAGACTGTGTGCAGGATAATGCCTCCAGCATCCCATCCCACCTCAACTCTCCTTTTCCGGATTAGTCCTTCTGATTTGAGATAGCAAATTTCCTTGGCCAGTGAGCTGAAACTTTGCATTTTGTGTTGGACCTCTGTGTTCCTCTCAGTCCTGGTACCGCTCTCTGTGCTAGGATGGCTGCTTAATCCAAGATAATCACTATTTAAATTTGGTTTCATTCCAAGACACAAAACACCTGCTTTGACACCGCTCTGTGTTTCCACAGAACATCATCCCCCCCCCCCTCAAATCAACTTCATCTGTCTGGTTTTCTTGGGAACCAGGGCAGAAATCAAGGCAATAAAGGTCGGTTACACACCTCTGAGCCCTTGCCTGGTGAGAGTTAGCAGATGCTGCATTAGCTGCATGGCAGCAGAAGGCATCATCTGCCAACATGAAAGTGAAAAGCAGTCCTTTAGCAAGCCCTGTAAGTATCCCGTGCTGTGCAAGACCTATAGGTGACAAACACATC
This sequence comes from Chauna torquata, assembly GCA_013399475.1. NCBI lineage: Eukaryota > Metazoa > Chordata > Aves > Anseriformes > Anhimidae > Chauna > Chauna torquata. The sequence continues at coordinate 191,493 of VXAL01016726.1, forward strand.
TGAGTGGAGAGGTAAACAGGGCACGGTCCTGCCAGGAAAAGGCAAGGCTGAGTGCTTGCTATAGGTGCGTCGGCGAGGTATGCCGGGAAGAGGCAAGAATCCTCCTCCCCGCCACCCGCGGGGTCGCTAAGCCCCGCTCCCTGCAGGTGCCCCTTTTCCTCCAGATCTCCACTTCCATTCCCACTCTGCTACTCCCACTGTTTCTTTTTCCCTCACCCTGCAAGGGGACAGCACGTAATAGGGCTGCCTGAAAGTTCACGGTGGGGAGTGTGTGGCTACGGGGGCGAGATGCTGCGAGCTGCAGCGGGGCTGGGTTTGCTTCCACCCACCCGCCCGTGGCTCCCCCTTGTTCCTCAAGCATGGAGTGGAAATAAAGCCACAGCCCGCAACAGCGCTGTGGAGCCCAGCGGGATGCGTGGAGAAGGAGGCCTGTAGTCTTAATGAACACTGTGCTCAGCCCAACCTGTTATTCCTAGACATTAGAGTATTAGCTATCTTAATAGGCAGGCGTAGGTTGAAGCTAAAAAGGTTAAAAACAAAAACGCACAAAAAACCCTTGCTGAAAGGCAAGAGGTGTAAGTCATGAATTTAAAAGACAACTCTTTCTGCTCAAGCTGTAGAGCAGCAGTCCTCCCCATCACTAGATCCTTGCATAATTGCCGAAAAAGAGATTTTACAGGTTCAGGATTGAAGTCCAGCTACGGGAAACTGCCCTGAAGAGAATGAAGTGGGACTTTCCTGCATAAAATGGCTGCAAACAGAAGCTCCCTACGTACTACACCCCTGCCTTCATCTCCCAGAACTAACGGCTCGAGTTCTGCATTTCCATCAACCACAGGTTGCTGGTACCGTGTTGCACCACATATTGTAAAGACCTACGATAAGTGTTCAGATTTCAGTTTTTCTAAGTGTCAGCTAGTCTGCGATCATATCTGTTAAGTGATTGTGTTCAGAGGAACCCACAGCCAGGCATGGACCATACGAACAGGCCCATAACAGATACAGGTTTATCCTGTTTTCCTGCTTCTTGCTACCCTACCCCCTTGAAATTACTAACTCTCTACTAAAACAGAGGGCAGTCGGTGAACAAGAGCCTGTGGGCTGTAGCCTGCTGGGAGCTAACAGAGGCCTTACCAGGTGCTTACCAGACTGTTACATCCCTACCATCATAAGGGGACCCCATCTCCCTCTCTTTGGCTGTTGCAGGTATCAGCCACCAGTCAGGCACCTCCTCCTCCTCCGCTACTTCTGTGTTGAGCGAACTCTTCTGGGGTCGGGGGGAAATGTAGAGATTGGCTACCCTTACTCAAATCATGACAGCATCCACCTTTCTGCATCTCCCAGTTTTCCTACCTCACACCTCAGTGTATTTCACCCAGCTGCCCAAAAGCTAAGGTTCAGTCTCTGCTCCCTCAGGTTGAGGCTGTCCCAGATTCTGCAGATGTCTCCACCTCTGTCGTGGGTATCACTGAGTCACATTTTGCTACCCTTTAAGGCAGGTTGTTATCTATTTTCTAAGGTGTTTTAAGGCAATGGCTGTAGTTGAAAGACCATAAATACTTCTAGACCTCTAGACTATAAGCACCGCTGCTAGAAGTCTTGCGAAAATTTAACAGCCACTCAGACATTTCAGTAGCTCTGGCATGAGATGCAGACAGCAGCCACAAAAACATCCCTTTTATTTTATCATAGTACTGATCAGTTCTGTCTCAGTCCATCTTCTTTAAAAAAATAAACAGCCCCTTGAAAAAAGTGTTGTAGAATAAACTATTCTACCCCCTTCAACAGCTGTCAAAAATCCTTGTTGTATAATATTTTGCTATGCTGTATTTAATTGCAGACTAGATGCTGCTGAACTGGCCACCAATACTCCATGCAAGTGTTGGCATCTGCTTGCATAAAACAACTTGCTTTATCAGCTCCCTGCACCTTCAGGCTCTTTGGAACAGGACCAGTCTCATCCATGAGGTGCACTACAACTACAGGGAGTTGTAAAAAGAAATCTAATTTCTTGACTGCCATTCTCTTCATGACAGGGAGGGTAAATTGTAAAATTTTTATTGCAAAATATTAAAATAAATTACATTTTACAAAGACTTAGCAAATATTTACATACAGTGTGATTCCAGTGACAATCAGCAACAAAGAATAGACAGACAGGCGTATTATGGAGTGATAGTCAGAACTGTACAAACTTCAAATGCAATATGAAAGACAAGCTAATTTTTTGAAAGGTAAATCCATCACAAGTGGAATGAATCCCACGAGGCACAGAAATTACAAGTCTACAACAGAACTCTCAGTTTTCTGTTTAGGTCAACAGACTTGTATATTGCTTTTTGCTCTCCTCATCAGCAACGCTTGTCCATCTCTACTTGAGTCTCCCAGCTCAACTGGAGAAAAATCTCAACATACACGACTGTGTTACCATGGATCTGTTAATCAGTCTATGGTTTTATTTCTGCATGTTTTGTGACATCCATTGCCAGCAACAGATTCACAAATCATTAGTTCAGAAAAATTTAACACTTCACTTCTTGTATTTCCTCAGTGACTTCGTACCAGTGTATCAGATGTGTTAGATTGCCTGCCATGTGATACATGTCCAAAAATGATGCCCTTCTGGGAAAAATAGGCTTCAATAGCACAAGACAAAAGCAAGAAGCGTCACAATGATGTCATGAAGGATGGGGTCACCTACTCTATAACATTTAAAAGGGCCTTTGTACGAATAGACTTTTGCTGTCACATTTCAAGATTTTATTTTATTTTTAAAAAATATTGGCTCATCTTGGCAAAATTAGTAAGTTACTGTTGTGAAAGCAGACCCATGGTGCACATGATGTGACTGGAAATACAATCTACTTGTAGGCAATAGCCAGAAAGAAGAGTTTTCACTTCTATTCCATCTTTTCCTTATATGTGCTTTTAAGGTGTTTTTTTTTCTTTAAAAAAAAAAAAACAACACAACTCCCTCTCTTTCCTCTCTTTCCAGTAAGAGATCTGCCTCACCTATAAAAAGTAATTACATAGCATTAAGACAGCTGCTAACATTACTGGTTAGCCAAATGAAATCCTCCATGGCATCCAAAGAAAATGTTTCCAGACTGACCAGAAAACTGAAATAACTACAAAATCTTACCAAGTAGCACTAGGGAATTCACTCAAATTAACCAGAGGCACTTTTGAGGCTGAATAGTTCAAAATCCAGCCTGGACACCCCTCTAACTCACTTTTCTCAAGACATGGAAGACAGGCAGACAAAAAGCTGTCTTGCTTAGCACTTCGGTACTTCTGAGATGGCACTATAACTTCTAAAACCCTGGGAAATGGTTCAACTTTTTGGAGAGCCAGTATGAAAGTCATGTGCCAACCAAACCCTTCTAGAACACTGAAAACAAGTAGGGCTTAATGAGACCAATTGTGTTGGTCCCTGTGTAAAAACGTTTTTTTTTTTCCCCAGTATTAGAATTGCATTAAGGCACATGGTGGGATGTCTTGAGAACAGTTTTGTGAGGTGTGATCATGTTTCCCAAAAGAGTGGGAATTTTGTACTTTGTTTTAATAAGTTTAAACCATTACTTTAAATCCCATGATGCTGATTATACATACTTATAGTCTATGCTGACTACACTGGAAAGGCCAAAGAGCTGCATCTAACTTGATAATATGAAACAGATCCCATCCATTCTCAGCTCTGGCATAAAAGTGCACTTCACAATGGAGAATGGAGAGTCTGGGTTCCAGTGTGCAACATCCCTCCCAATCAAAGAAGCCCAGCCAAGTATCTGGGTCATATTATTTCTGTATTAAAGAGGAAATTTATTCACTTATTATTTTGAAATGAAAATCAGACTTTGACTATGCTTTTCCATTTCACACAAGTTCAGCAAGCCTTTTCTCTCCTTACTGTCTGTCCTGTAGCTTTCTAACTGTTGCTAAAACTTTGATCTTTGCATCAATAATGGAAGACAAGGAGGAGGACAACAAAAGCTGCATGGAGTGCTTTTTCATTTTCTTTCAAGCTAACATGAACATCTTTAAATAAAAAAATGCAGGCTAGACTTGCTACACCAACACCCTGTGTATCAGGTATGCCATCTTACCTAACATTTTTTACAGTTACAAGGTACAGCTGTCAACCACAACACTTCAGATACAAAGAAATAGTTGAAGAAGGGCTTGGAGTCATTTTAAAGCAATGCAGATGTGCATGTGAGTGCACGTGTAGTGGGGGAGTCAATTAGAAGTAAATTGGAATCTTCTTGATAACACATCTCCCTCTTTCCTGTCAGAGGCAATAATATAATGCAATTGGATTTCAAATTAGAATCTCCCTTCAGCAATATTATTGAATATGCATTAACTACTGACTCCAATGATGTTGATTCCACGTTTTCGCCAGCATAATAGACTTGGTCCTAGTTCACTTTCTATTTGAAAAATCTCATATACGTGGAAGATGCTGAAAAGAAATGAATAAAGACAGTCTCTTGTTTCACAGTAGGCAACTTCAAAACTTCTTGCCAACAGGATATCCAACCAGAGTGCCGGTTTCCAAAGGAGAGGCCGGCAATTGAAACTGCAGCCCATACCTGCAGTTATTAGAAAAATCTAGTAATTCAAGATTAGCATTGCAAGATTCCATAAGCTCTTCTTACAGAGCTAGCGAGTCTGCCAGCATTACACTGAAAATGAGAATGAGACAATTTAACTGTTCACTGAACTTTCGAAACTTTAGGACATACTGGAATGACTTAAATACAGTGAAACTATACAAAACAACAGAACTTGACATGTTAAGGTTCAAAGGTCTTGGCTATTTTCTGTTCCAAGTACATTGGATACAACTGAAGTCAGTACCTTTTGCCAATGCATAATCAAGAGCCTCATTTGAAAGAGTTGTCAAGGTTAATGCACAGATATGGAAAAAGAAAGAGAAATAAAAACCATGGTATAATTTTCTTTGTAGCCAAAATGATTTGGGCTTAAACATTATTTATGTTTAAGGACATACATCCTTCTCAATGAGAAGCCCATTTCCAAGCCAAATACAATAATACTTTCAGGAGCTTAGAGCCAAAGTCCCTTTTAGAAAGTGCCTTATGGCCTTAAGTCGCTTGATCATAGCTCAGTTTTGCATAAGTTTTGACATTGTTCAGCCTTCTTGAAAGTGGGATAGAATAACCATTGTATATCCACATAGGTCAAGCTTTAAAACAAAACAAACAAGCAAAGTATAATCAACTGTTTCAAAAATCACCTCTCATTCAAGTCTAGTCTGAAGTACCAAGGCTGGGAGGAACATCAAATAACAATACTGACTAACACACTGCACAGGTCAGCAGCAGTGCTGCAGGTCCTTTCTGACAGGCATTAGGGCATTTGGAGAATATCTGTGCTTCCAAAGGCGATTTTTTTTTTCCCCTCAGACGAACAGTGTCACTAAAACTTCACCTGTACATAGATACTGTATAAGGTTCATTCAAGTATTTCTTCTAGGAAATGGACAGTGGAAGGACACTTTCAACATTAAAAAAAAGTTTGTTGCATCCTGCTTGTGCTCATACAGGCTTTGATCAATCGGTTTTCCAGTCACCTTACTCTTCAACAGTTCTGGGGCTAATGTGCAGTTTAGCAGCCCAATTGACGAGCTTTGTCCCAGATGATTCTTCCTTCTCAATCCATTCCTTGGAATTTTAATTTTTTTTTACAAAATTACAATTATAATTTGACAAGCACTGACAGATTCCAGACAGATGTTGTAGAAGCTTCCTCCTCAGTCTGCCAGTGCACCTCAGCTCAGATCGGTGTGTCCCTGGTATTCCGTCTAAAGTTTCTCGTTAAGAACCACTAGCGGTTGCACCATTTTTTTGTGGTAACAACTTAACAATGGGTAGCAAAAAAACCAAACCAAAACAAAAAAACCTTGCTGTCATTTCCGATCAAAGCAGGATTCAAATCCAGATTTTCAGAGGTGAAGGGCTAGTGGAGTAACCGAACACATTTGATGCCCAAAACAGTCTCTTTGCAACGGTATAGTTACACTCCCAAACTAATTCCTCAATGAAATGCATAAATGTAGAACAGGTCCAGTGTATTAACTAGTCTTTTCTTCTCTACTTTGTTCAAGAACCATAAAATCCAAAGAAGGAGCAGGACTCCCAATTCAACTGTTAATTTACAAGTCTGTTAGATAAGTAAAGCTGATGGGCTCAGAAACCAACTTAGGATAAGAAAAGGACACTGGAGGTTATTAGTTTGGGATTTGCTTTTGTTTTCAAAGAGATAGGAGAAGCTGCAAAAACATGCTTTTCTCCTTGCTCCATTAATTTGTTCAATATGCACTGACCATTTTCAGAAAACCACTGTCAAGCACGCTTCACGTTGCAGCCTTCACATTGCTTACTGTATTATATTCATTCATCAGTTGTTCATAAGGCACAGAAAGTTCTAGCTCATTGTTGGTAAAGGTAGATTCATCAGAGGATGGGAATTTTACCAGTTTTTTTGCAGTTTCAGGTTCCTCTACAAGATTATCATCCATGGAGGATTTTGAAGTTTCCTCATCATCTGAAATATCTTCCTCTTCATCATCATCCTCATTTACAAATGTTATATTGGCATTCTCAAATATTAAGGGTCGATAGTCTCTGGAATCCCATACTTCACCTTCTTCTTCGCTTATCCTGTCTAGCTGGTTTACAAACATGGTTCCTTCTAGAGGGCTGTCTCCAATACGCTTATCATGCAGGTGTCTCAGTACATGACCATTCTGAGTGTCCATGGAAGACTCATCATACTCAAATGACTCTGTCTTTGTGTAAGTCACCTGAGCATCTTTACTGGCATTCTGCACATTTTGTTTGGCATTTTCTACTTTAATCATCTTGTCATTGTTTGTCTTCAGGGCCTTCTTCCCAATTTGCTTAATAAGATCATTGTAGGTCTCTTCCTTCTTTGAAAGGAAGCTGAAAATGTTCACATCCTTTGAGGTACCCATTTGAAGGGGTTTTTTAGACCTAGGATGGTTGTCAAATGACTCTTTTCTTTTTTTCCTCCGTTTCTTGATTGCTTTGTGGACTTCCACAAACATACTGACCTTCCAGTTGACAAAGAGTGAAAGCCAAGCTAGTCCCAGATAGATCCATAACTCCACAAAGTATCTGTAAAGGGCATGATAGTTTGCATCTGGATTTACACCTACAAAGAATTAAAAATAAGAACATCATTGAAAGATGACTCACAGCTGAGAAACATTATTACCCTGAGAAGTACTCCATTCCACTCTAACAGAACCTAGTTGTTTGAATACTGCTCTGAGAGGTGGTAAGTGGGGATCTGAAACTTCTTTGACAGACTAATTTGATCCCAGGTATTCCACTTCTTGGCTGCATATATTCTGACCACTGGACTACAACATAAAATGGCAGCATGCACTCCTTGTAAGCTGTAAAAGTGAACGCCTTTAAAGTATGGATATAGGTACTTTGCTTGAGAAAATGATCAGCCTCAGAATTCCAGTTCCCGAGGACTATCTCCAAAGCCCCAAATAACACAGTAGATTTTAGAGAAAGACAGGATTTAGGAGGTAGACACCAGTATGTTCAGCATTTCCTGTTAACTAGTTGTAGACAGCTGTACAGAGAGCATCACCCAGCACTGATGTACCCTGCTTAGGTTATACAATCCCCCTTAAAGGTGCTGTTGTGGTGTATAGGAATGCTCCATGCCTGAAACAGGACCTGGGGCAGCTGAAAGAATTATGAACTCCAGAACTTGGCTCCAGACTAAGTCCAATAACGGCCTTAGGTATCTAAACCAAGATGGAAGAGCCAGATGCAGTCCATTGGAGCAGTACTCAGCTTTTATTGAATCTTTTATTCAGAAAAGTGTTTTGAAAAAGCTTAGAAATCACTTTTTAGAATCAGAGAAGAAACAGAATTGCCACATCGTGCATGTAATGAAATAATACATAAAAATATAGTTACTAACCAGCAACAAAATCTCCAAATCCTATGGTGGTGATAGTGATGAAAGCGAAATAGAGGCCTTCAATGTAATCCCATCCTTCGGTCACCATAAAGACAAAAGGAGGAATAACCAGATGGACCAAGACACCCCAAACGATGAAAATAGCTGTGCATGTAATTTGTGCTTTCCTCTGTAAAGAAAGAAAGAAGAAAAAAGTCAGGGAAAGAAATCTAATTTTCTTTTCCATCCATGGCACTGAGCATCATTTGACAGTATCAGTCATTTCAGAGTTTTGTGCTAACAGTTTATCAGCTATAACTAAATGTCACTCACTGAAGTGAACACAACCATTTTCTACAACAGTTTGTTTGCATATAGAGGGCCAGAACAGCTTATGTTGCTTCTCTCCTATTTAGGCTTCCTACCCTTTCCCACTCATCTAACCTCTGCACAAAGCCTGCTTCACAAAGCTTCATAAACACATGCATTTCACCATCATTTTCTGTACTTTCTTGGGTGCTGAACCAGCAAAGTTCTTGCTGTTTCAGAAACTAGGGCCTAAACCAGTCCCACCCTCCTCCAGAGGCTCAGCCCTTGCATTCCATGCCATCTCTGTGCAGTTAGAACTGAGGCAAAACTCATCCAACAAGGAAAAAAAATATACAGTAACTGAGAACAAAATATTATTTTTGAGCTTGTTCACTGCATAACAGTAAAGTGCTCATGCTAGCATAGAAGCAGGTAGCAACAAAGCAGGGCAGTTTATTTCCACGTCAGAGGTGCTTGCAAGGAATGTTTGTGAAACTACAGCTTCACCTGTATTGATCCTATAGGTTTCTCATGTAGAGAGAGATACGAGTCTTCAGAGAAATTACAGTATTTAGTATCAGATGTTTCTGCAAGATCTCAGTTTGCTAAAACTTCTGGCAGAACTAACACAGAGGAGACCCAGTTCCCCTCTCAGTTATTTCTATGTAACACCATTTGGGAAATTCATATTTGTACAAGCATTTATTACCATAATTAGCAGATAAATTAAGAAGTATAAGCTTAATTCATGCAACAAAAATACACAGCAGGAGGATAAACAAGCAAAGGACCTTACCAGGCTTACTCCTCTTTTCGTCAGAAACTGGCCTAGCCTCTTGGCACGTCCTCCAAAGAACTTCCCCAGAGCGCTGATCCACGTCAAGCAGAGAGGAACTCCAAAGAGCCCATAAAATATGCAAAAAAGACGCCCAGAGGGTGTCTTTGGTGAAACATTTCCGTAACCTAAAAGAGATAAGTATGTGCTCAGTCTGTCCTTCTAGCAGAGAATTCAAGGCAATTCTACCTACATATAAAACAACATTGTGTAGGCTTCTGCTGTATCAGACACTCCTTACTTCACCATCTATAAGAACATTAGTCTACTCCAGCTGCTGATCTTCTGAATCTGGATGCCTTCCAATGTTACTGTAGAAAATGTGTATTCCATTACTGCAGGCTGAGAGAAGTACTACATTTTAAGTGTTCCCTGGATAGCGTGCATCTTTTTCATAACAAGATGAGACAAATATGAGATAAAACTCATCCCAAAACTTCTAGTAATATTCCCCAACCTTAAGCAGCACTGTTAAAAGCTTGAGTTTGAATCAATTTTATGAAATAAAAGCTTAAAATTCACCCTGAAGTTAGCTTTCAGGTGAAAGATCCATTATGTACATCTACCTTGTGACCTGGTACCTTCCCAGGGTAAGGGTTTGAGAGTTAAGTGGAAGGTGAGTTGTGACATTGCAAGGTATTTCAATTGAATTTCATTCTTTGTTGGTCACAGAACCCAAAAGGGCATTACAAACTCAGGCTCCAAAATCAGAAGCCTACTTTCCGAACTTCTGCCAGAGTTTTCTTATTTAGGTTCCTGACTTCTTCAGCTTTGTGTCATATGCTAGGTTATAAGCTGGGTATTGTGAGTTTCAACTAATAAAGAAAAACACAGTGCTGTATATGGTCTGACAGCAAGACTTGCATTTACATGTACCTCCAGCCTTCCCTGGTTATTTTGCATTCCTGTTTTCTACATCGTAGGTGTAGCCAGGGTGTAGCAATACCTTGTAGCAAAGATTTTTCTGTAAAAGCAGATGGCAACATACCCTCTGTATGTCAATGCAGAGGGTTTTATAAGAACAAATCAGTAATGAGATTTAGAAGACCACACTTCTTGTTCCTTGTCTTCTTTAAGAGATGGATTAAAAATAGTCTAGATTGTTCTGTAAGCCAAGAATACTGCTAATTCAGTAGCTCATGAGGATGCATGTGAGCAACAGGAGAGTTACACAAAAAAACTTATATGAACATGCTTTAAGTAGCAGTTTAATGGAATGTTTTGTAATGTTTTTGTTCAGGGACTTAATGATTTGTTAATTTAAGTGCATGAATGAATGGAACTGGAATGACACCAATCACCCCTAACAAGCACCTTGAATCTGTTACTTATTGGAAAGACATGCTTTTATGTATACCCATGAATAAAGTGCCAAAAAATATTTTTCTTCTACAAACCTGCACACTCTATGCAACTCCAGCCATAGCAAGTTTATTCAGTGACTAGCTTGATGCAGAAATGGAAGAGTAAAAACACACTGGATCATAAGGAAAACTACAGTTACGAAAGTTGATGTAATAAATACTTACCGATTGTAGTGATTACAGTAGCAGCAAAGATCACAGCATTAGGCCAGTTCCAGTTGTTGAAAGTGTTGTTCCCAGTGATGGCAACCCCCTGTCCAGCAGCATTTGACACAACCTGTAAGAAAACAGTTCACAGTCATTCTTGGGAAATCCTGGTAGCCTGCAACAGAAACGTGTCTGTCCCTCTGATGTTTTCTCCATTTGTTCATACTTGCAAAATGATCACAAAGGTTTATTTTTTGTGAAGGCCAGCCTAGTATATTCACTAACAACGGTTTTATGAAATATTAAAAATTTGCTTCTGCTAGTAAGAAGTAGTGCAGGTGCTCTGACATTTAAATAGGGGCTTTAATTAGATAAGTTCTTACTTGATTTACCAGTTTAATCCAAATGGATCTCTTCCAGAGACTCAACACACTCCTCCAGACTGAACTAGCATTTAACCTTCAGTGCAGTTCCTGAATTTGGTTTAATATCTGGGACATCTTCAGAACTACTATCCATTTCAAAACACTGTTACATGTCTCAGCTTGACTTGGGCATGAACAAGACGTCATAGAATCCTTGGCAAAGACTGTGTGATTAATATTAATTCACCTGCTGTCCCTGGCAAAGTCAGACCATCTACAAGCCAGCGCAACACTGCATTTTTCAGTGAAGAAAGACAAATTAACACTTTTCCAAAGTATTTCATGCAACAGGATTCTAACAGTCTTCGAATTCAGTCCCTTTTTCATCCCCCATCTGTGAATTTAGTACGCCATGATGAACGCAAAGCATTTGTTTACAATGTTTTGGGGAAGAAAGTGTCATCTGCTTAGGTCTTCAGGTGCTGAAGAATTATTAACTGTTTTCACCTTTTGTAGGAAGGGGCTTGGAAGACTTAGCCTCCCTAGCCTCCTCTGGCTTTCCAAGACTAGACCATAGAAAATGCACTGATAAAAGAACCTGATGATTTAGCATAGAAAGTCAAAGCTTCAGATCAAAAATGCACATCTTGCTGATTTGGACATGTATTTCTAGCTCCTTGAAGTGAAAGAGAAGAGCCTTTTATCACATTCTCTCCTGAAAATCCCTAGTTATTTAAATCTTTCCTCTGTCACGTCATGCTGCTGTTAAAGCCTTCTCAGGTTGCTCTGATTTTTTCCCTTCAGTGTAAACCAAGGTGGTCTAACCAAAACTTTAAGGCTACTTCCATGTACAGAGAGGTGAAGGTACCTCCAAAAGCTGATTCAGAATATTATCCCACTTTGCATGTCTCTCCCTTGATAAGTGTTGAACACAAAAACTAGCTTGAGCTAAATACATAAAATTAGAGGTTATATATTTATTTATTTATTTTCTTTTAACATGACAAGTGAGGTTTACCTTAAACTGGTAAGAACTTATACAGGCGCCTACAACCAACTCTTCCTTCCTTTATGCACCCCTTCCTTCCTTCCTACGTGATTAAGATCTGATCTTGGACCCAGCAGAGACTCAACACAAAGTTCAATCACTACTAAAAACATACACAAGTTAACACAGGTTTTAATTATTCTTGAGACTTATTACATATCACCACCCTCCCACTGTAATAAAAATGCCCTCAAAGTGAATATATTGTGCATATACAAGATGCAAACAATTTAATTAAAAATGCACTTTCAACACACAAGCTATTACGGAAGATAAAAGGAGGAGCACTGAAAGTGAATGAAGGTACAGAACTAGACCTTTCTGCTGGGAAACTGAAAGTGTGTGCAAAGCTGCTTGCAGTCTTTCCATAGCCTACAGGCTCTGGACAGAAAAGGATGCAGAGAAAGTTCTCACCAAGGCAGTCATTTGTCGTTAGAAAATGGCACTGAAAAAACAGCCCTAAAACAGGCAGTTTGAGAGTGGGCAAGTAAGCCACCACCTTCCAAAAAATATTTGCACCAGCTATAACAGATCATAAGAGTTCTGCTGAGCACAGACCAAAGTAACTTCATTCATTTCTGCCATGGTCTGCAGACAAATTTCCTGAAAGTCTCAGAAGACATCCAAAGCACTCAATAGACACAATCTGTGACCTATTGTCCCTGAAAAGATGCCTTAACTTCTTCCACTGCCCAGCAAAACTGCACTAAATGTTATATCAAACACCATTTCTCCAGTTATTTTCTGTGCTACAGACTCATTTGGATTTTTTTTATTATTATTTTTTTTCCTCACAGAGCAACTGATCTCATAAGAGACGCACTGAAGCATCTGTTTCCACTGTCCCTGGGCCATTATCTCATTGCATTACTCCACCTTCAGTTCATGAGCTCAGTTTCCCACTACATACACACAGCTACTTTAAGATCAGTGTTTAAGGCCAGTGTTTGAGGTCTGGAGGTGTGAAGGGGGCCCAGATCCAAGGGAAAGAAGCTGCCGGAATGAGTAGCACGCAGCTGCCCTTCACACCCAGTCAGCATTTCGGGAGAGAGATGGCGAACTCTCTGAGCTGTATAAACACTTCTCATTGGGAATCACAGCTACTCTCCAGACTAACCTGCCACCTTCTTCTTGTCCCTCTTAGCATAGTTAGCTGTTATTAGCACACGATTATCTATGATCTACGGTCTAGCCTTTTACGTTACTTTATGCATGTAAGAAGCCTGAATGCGCACTGCTGCACACAATAGATGCATCCCAGCTGCAGGAACAGAGATGGTCACTAAACAAGCTTCGATAGCTTTGGTGCAGTGGGGAAAATGAAGCTACTTTCCAAGCAGCATAACTTCTGCCCATACTGAAATAATTAAATATTTTGGCTTCAATAAACAGTACTAGTGGACACTGTACAACTGAATGGCAAATATGTTTTTCTTCCCCTTGGTAAGTATGTTAAGCACTGTCATAGATAGCTTTATTGTCAGAAGCTAGGATACAGAATGCCCCAAGTTGCCTGTGATGGACTTCTTAAACTACAGAAAATTCACTCTAAAAGGCTTTTCCATGGGAAGACAGAGGGTGAGGAGGGAGAGGAAGATGTGAGTAGATTGGTTAAGTGCTCCCAATGTCCTGAGACATGTCGTTTAGAAAAAACATTTTCAAATATGCCCAAATTCAAAAGCTGAAAACGGTTCACTAACCTGGAATTTACGTATCTCTTTAGACCCCGCCTCATGATGGTTTGTACAGATAAAGTGAAAATTTATTTTTTGTCAAATTACTTTTGCCTCACAGCAATCAAACTCCCTCTCCTTCCTCACTTCCCACCGCCCTAATTCTGCACTTTGGCAACTGAAAAAGGAAAATAAAATCTCTATTCCCTAGAGCTATTGCTGAAAGTAAACAGACATTGCAACTGCAGAGGGAGTCCTAAGATGCAAATAAAACTAACACATCTTCTGATGACGTTAACACAAGTAGAAACTGGGAGGTCATTTGAATATAATCAAGCAGATTTGCTCCATTTGCAGGTACTTCCCCACCACAGACAAACCCCAGGACTGCTCCACTACAGCCCTACGTATCCTGGGTTTGGTGACATTTTGCAGGCTCTCTGATGCTCAAGTTCACTCAAGATTTACCAGAGATCACAAGAACTACTTGTTAAATCTTCTGTATCTTGGGCAAAGGAGAGGAGTTTATCTGAGATACTTCAGGAACATGTCACTTGCATCCACCCAAACAAGTAACGATATGACTGAAAAGTTCTCAAAATCGACTGGAAAACAGAGAGAAGCTTTGACCCACAGAAATATGGATATGTTCCTACCTCTGTTTATTCTACTTCTCCATTTTCTGCTTGGGGGCAAGCCCAGAACAGCAGCAAGGTCTTCCCAAACTGGGAAGCCACAAACTAACGTATTTCTTCGAATTGTTTTTTTCCCACTGGCCTGTCAGCGTTTGCTAGGACAAGTCTCTGTGGTGGCTCAAAAGCTTGCAATAGTCAGCAGACCCATCTTGGTTTTCTTGTCTTCATATTAGCAGGAGGCATGGTTAAGTTTGAAATTTGATCAGTATCACTTCAAAGTAAAATGGGTCACAACTGAATGACATTTAGTGCCTCTAGAATCACACAACATCCCAAGTTGGAAGGGACCCACAAGGGTATAAAACTCAAGAAACAGGAAAGCTGGAGTCTGTCTACATGCTTAGGAGTGAGCATTATCGTAACTATGAGGAATATGCCATTTTACTTCAGCTTCTTGAACTTCAGGAGAAAGGAAAACGGGACAGGACTATCACCCTCTGCCATTCTAAGTGTGAACAAGTACACAAGGCTGTATTTTCTTCTTTCTAGGAAAGATGTTTAGAAGGTGGTTTCTGTCCAGTAAGAAGTACTGAGTAAAAAGGTGCAACTTTGTTAAAAAGTCAGTTTTACAACTCCTTTACAAAAACATTACTTGCAAGTAAATTCAGATTTGAAATCCCTTTACGGTGGTACCATTAGTTAAAGATGTTCACCTATAACAAGAAAGAGATTGTAAAGAAGGCAGTGTACATACACGCCATTGCCAGACACCTGTACTGATTTTTGAAATAATTCATCATTATTCAAACCCAGGCATATTTCATAATAGCTATAATCAAGTTGTTACATCTGCAGTTCACACAGAATTATCTGAATAGAAGTTTGAATACATTTGACTTCTCTGCAGAGAAGATAAGACAAGACAGAAGAATGATGGACCATAAGGCTACCTTTGTTACAGCAAAAACAGACTTCTCTGGGTCTTTGGCACACAAGAGATTGCGTACCAGTGCAAGAATCACAGAATGGTTGAGGTGTGCGTGGATCCACATGTGGTTAGTAACATTATACTAAGAGTGAAGGAGTGGAAGAAAGCTGTAATAGAGGTTTTGCATATTAACTAGGCATAATTTCGTATTTGGAGTGAAATTCTAGACACTTTAGTAAGGATTGGCTGAATCCGATAAAAATAAGCAATAGGGAAAAAAAGAGAACTTCTGGGATGCTTATGCCCAGATGAGTTAAAGACAGAAAAATAAACAGGCTATATAAAGTAGAGCAATAGATCCTGCCCCACAAGCACCTATTATGTACAAGAAGAACAGCCAGATACTGCTCAGTGCCAGGTCTCCTTTGAAGAGGCTGAAGCCTCCTGTGTTATTCAAAGCATTCCCTAGAGATCCAACACACAACCCTAACTGTAGCTTTAAAGTTCTCCCAGTGGTATGAACAATTGTCTTCTGCAAATGCTAAGTGTTTCTCCATAAGAAAGGAGATGTAATTGAACCATTAAGCCTGAAATCAGAACCACCGGCTTCCATTCTACTCTCGAGAGTATTACCATGTATTCCCTACAACAAAGGCAATCACAACTGTCTGCTGCATCCAAAAGCAGAGCCCATTAAAGCAATAACTGATGCATCCTTTCAGGTCTCCTGGGCTTTGTCTCCACTTCCGCCTCCGAAGGAATGTGAAGTCGTTGCTTCTTTCATCTAGGGTGTAAACATTTAATGGACAGAGAAACACTGAGAACTACAAACCTACCAAGCAGACCTTCCTACATAAAGCTTCAGCAGCAATCCTATTTTTCACATTGACATCCAAATCTTTTGTACAATTTGAAGATGTCAGAAAACTGTGGAGTAGTCTTTTAATCACAGGTATGTATAAAAACAACAATTTAGCCAAGCAAAATAAAATTGTCCGGGGTCATAGGGTTTGGATTTATCATCACTGGATGAAACTTGCTGTACATTTTTAAGAAGTTTTTAATTTTAACCAATTCCAGCAGCAAGAGAGTAACATGGCAGGATTCAAGTCCACTGGCAATCACAGCACTGCGGTGCTGTCTTTCATTTCACACAGGGCATTTTAGCTGAAGAGTGATCTCTTCTGCTAATCAAACATGGAAGGAGATCCAGATGCAGAGTTAAAGCTGCATCTGCTGATATGTAGATGTTACTGCTTGCCCCAAAATGAGAGAAGTCTCTAGCCATGGCTCCCAAAATAGAATCCTTATCAGCTCTGTTTTTTGAACTTCTGTGCTGGTAAAATCTCCTTAATAACAGTCTTTGCATAGAAGAATCTGAAATGTGCAATGCAGTGAAGAGGGAAAGTACAACTCCAATAAACAAACCAGAACTTGGAAGGAGATCATCCAGAAACCTCCAGAAAGCCCAGTTAAATGCTACATACCACCAACGGAGAGGCTTGAATTCTCAGAAGTACAAGTGACATTCTACGCATGTGCATAGACAAAATAAAATAATGTCTTGAGATCACCTCCAGCCACCTGAAAACAAATATGTAAAGTGGTACAGGAAGCTGTATGGACATTTTTCATGGCTTACAGAATGAAGAAAAGGCTTTGGACCTCCTAAATGACTTTTAAAATGAATAAATAAATAAATCCATGCCATTCAAACTTCACACCCTTCTATTTGTTCCCTAAGGTTTTTGCAGTTACCTGGGTTATCTGGCTACAGATATAAAGTTACAGTAGCAGTCAGCTGCTTACAATAATCAGATTTTAAATGCAATCAAAACATATATGTTAATGTTTATCTTTGCAATAATAATAATAGAAGAAAAATGGAGTCACTTTAAAAAAAAAAAAAGACTCCCAGGCCAGATCTACATTACTAAGTTTGGCTGACCTAGATAATATTGTCTTAGGATTACATGTAAATAGACTAAAGAAGTCCTCTCCATCAGCATTCCTTTTCAAGGAAAAAAACAAAACAAAATCATCCGTGTGTGGTCAGAGTTAGATTGACAGTAGAACTTCCTCAGACTCCTTGCATAGACAGGCAACAGAGTCACCACGGCCAGAAACGTCCTGCTCTGTTGGCGTACTGCACTTGGACATCTGCTTGCACGTTAAAAGCAGCAGAAGCAATTTCACAGGCACAGCCTGAATTTGTAAGTACTTTACAGCTAGATCAAAAATAGTAGATTCACAGAAAAACTAGGAATATATGCCATAAATAAAAAATATCATAATCTGTTGCTTTGAGTTGTAGTAGTTAAAGTATGGGGAAAAAAAGAAAATTAAAAAAAAAAAAAGAGAGAAATTTAAGACAACTGCCTCCCTCCTCCCCTGCTCCGATGTCTCCTGATTGAATGGAGGATACTGCACATCAGCGAAAATATTTTCCTCACTGAAGTATCTTGGCAGCATGGGGTTCGGGTAAGGCAAGGAAAGAGAAGCCAACTATGCAACTAATGGTTTTACCAATGAGTGCAACTTAGAGCAACTTTTTTCCCCCAGTCACTTTTCATGTCTGGATATGAGGTATATACATGTAATGATTTATGAAATTTTTCTGTTTGAGTTCTCCAAAGCCTTCATATTAACCTATATAGTCTTGAAACTAAAATATTGCAAGCCAGCCTTCACTTCCAAAGATAGCTGCACTACTGCTAAGAAAATCTTGCTATGCCACGATGCTCACTTCAGTAGCCAGAAACACAACGTGGCAGAGCTGCAGAAAGACAAGAGAATACACAAGGTTAATGACTTGATCTAGGTAGCACAAATGGCAGCTGTTCTAGTGTCATCTTTAGGAGGGCTGCTGTGCCCAGAGAAATCAAAGCTCATCGCTTTTGGGAGATACAAGAAGAAATCCTTCAAGGGAACCAGAACACAGGGCCCAGGATACAAAACAGCAGCACCCTGTTTGGACAGGCGTATTTCTGCCAACCGTTTGGCATCTGGCAAATTCTCTACGTAATTCACTCAGCGCAGGATTTCTCAGGAAACTATGGCTTCTGCTCCTCCACAAGAGCTCTAAGTCACCAGGAAAGCACAGACTTGTGGTTCCTCCATCATTTTTTTCCCCGGCCCCTTCTCTAGTGTAGTGACAGGCTTATCCTGATAGCTCACTTGGACCACCAGTTCCCAGCTGACTGAAATATGCTGGCACACAACCACAGCCAACACACGGGGCCAAGAGCACAAGCCTTTCAGGCTGCCTTAGCCACTTTACAGTCCATGCAGAACTGTGCTAACCAGCAGGACTTAGGATGGTTGACCTTTCATTTCCCTCTCAGCATTATCTGCGTTTGCAATATGAATTTGATGTTTGTCAGGACAAGAACCATGCCAGATGTGAAAAGAAGACTTTTAGCTGAGTCCTGGATTTCCTACCTCACTTCTGTGGGGAATGGTTTGCGACCTTTTTTGTAGAAAGAAAAATAAGACAAGTGAACCACATTGTCTCGATGTACCAGGCAACACCCTTGTGTCTTGCTAACCTGTGAAAGTTTTACTGTCCTTTACTGACCTATGCAGAGAGTAGAGTTAGAAGGCGGTTGGGGCAAAAGGTGCAGGATATGAGTCAGCAGCACCTGCATTCGAGAAGGATGGTGGGGGTGAATCAAACAAGCAAAATTCCACGTTTATTAAAGAGGACATCAGTTGACTACACAAGTCTGATTCCAGATGAACTGAGCACATGTAAGTGAATCCCCAGTTAATTCAACTGTTGTGCATGGCATTTCTTCCCAGCGAGCCTACACTAAGAGTTGCCAGGTTCTCCAGACTCATGCAAATCCTAGCACTTGTACAGTCTGCTCTAATAAGTATAAGATCCAAGGTCAAAAGAGCAAGTTTTTAAACAGCACGATGCTATTATGGGCAGTAGCCACCTATCGCAAGTCAAAAGTTCAAATTTAGTCAAGAAACGGGAAGTAGTCATCGAGGGAATAATGTTAGCTTACTTCTAGAAGAATAAAAAACACAACCTTCACATTTGGTGTTGACAGATATAAATAATAAACCTAAGCAAAAACGTACATTAACATAACCTGAAAAGCTAAAGGGATCAATATTGGCATACAGGATTCCTTCCCCTCTTATCTATGCATTAAGCTAGAACAAAAATAAAATCAAACCCTGGAAAGCAAGTGTTAGTCCCACTGTTTACATTCCTACATAGAGCAACTACAAATAGCAGGGGACACAATTATTCCCCTTGCTGTCATACACTGCCTTTAAAAATGGTTTATTAAGTGTTATCGCAAGTAAAAAACATATTTTGCATTTTTTAATCAACAGTTTAATCTTAAAATACTGTTCCCACCAAGGGACAAACTTTTGAAAGTTACAGCTTGGAAAAAAAAAATCCTGGCAAAATACGGGTTTACACACTTCAGGGGTGGGTTTTCTTTCCAGCAATGCCAAAATTTAATCCTGAACGAGATGGTATTTTCACACTCTGACACAGCAGATAGTATATGATCTTCTCAGTTTTCCACAGTCTTCAGAGAAAGGAAAACTAAGTTCTCCTTAGCTCTTCTTCTTACCTGTTTCAAACTATCAGCGGATTTTTTTAACAAGGCAATTATAAAAGTTATTTAAGTTTGCTAAAGGTGACTTTAAATGGTCTACTGATATCTTAGCGTATAAAACAGAAAGGTACGTATGTAGGTCAAATGCACTGTAGATACCACATTTTATCCAAAAAGATTATTAAAAAAATTGAACTTGCTCTGCGGAAGAAGTTGATTCTTCATTTACCCAAGAAGCTTCTCAGTGTTTCACGCTATTTATGCAACGTTGCTTCCCAATGTACGTATAAACTGCAGATCCAAGACACTCTGCAGTTGTTATTGCTTTCCCTTCATTATGCTTAACTTTGTCTGTCAGCAACTTGGACTTCCATCTAAGCATACCTTTTCTTACCCAATAGAGCCTCCAGCACATGCCACTTCATACAGAGCTGTCCCTACATCTAAGCCCGATATTTAAAGAATGCATGTAAATACATGCCTGGTTTTCACTTTGCATAGTTTTGTTACATAACAGGACAGCAAACCAAACATTGTTTGCATCTGTTAATTCAGAGTAGAGCGCACCCAGAGGGCCCTCTTGATTTACTAATTAGTTTTTGTCACATCTCTTTATTGATTTTTTTTTTAATTATTTTTTCTTTTTTTTAAGGAAAAAAAATACTGGGGAAACTCCTGTTCCTAGACTTCGACTGATTTATTTATTTATTTATTTATAGCAGACTTGCTGGTTTATTTATTAGCACTAATTTATTTATTTTTAGCAGACTTGCTGGTTTTCTCAGCTGAGAAAGCACAGAGTGGGTTACATTGTCATGCACTGGACTTTGAAACCAGACGGATTCCAATGAAAGTCCATGCTATGAGGAGGGGCATGGATTACAGCAGCTGATTCCTTTACATTCACTGATTAGCCAGGAAAGCAGAACAGACTGTCCAGTAAGGACACCTGAAGAGTACGGTGCTAAACACAGTTAGGCATACAAGATAATATGAAACAGAAATGGTCCTTAGCAGAGGGAAAATACTCTCGCCTAAGTGACTGCATTACTGTGCTGTAAAGAAACCCTGTGTATGTCCTCCACAGGACATGACTGAGCTTGAAGACTAGAAAGCACTCAAGTCTAAACCCTACATACTTTTACACTAGAAAATGTTGCTATTTAGTGTAGTTCTCAGGAAGCTACATGTGAGGTTTATTTAGGTGCTCAGAACTGAGGAAGAACACAGAAATGCCCCAAAGCAAACCAGGATTGCTGAACAGTGACCAGTAAGGTATTTCTGAGAAATAGACAGTTCATTGGATAAGCTAACTAATTCCTACTTGCACCTGAAGTTATATCAGCTTAGCTGTTCTTTTCAAAATTCACACTACCCAGTTCCAGAATAACCTGTATGTAGAGAGAGGATTTAAACAAACGCATCCTTGCTGTGGGTTAGTGCACTACTGCATACAGGCTCCAGGACTTTCCAAGAATGTTGGGAGCGGAGTTTTTCAAAAGCACTTGTGTTTGCATGCAATGCAATCATAAATAAAACTTAAGAGATAACACTGTTATAGGTCTCTAGCTTTATTAGGGTAATGGCCTAAAAATCCATCCAGCCCTTGCAGAAGGGACCTGCTTTCTAATTATTCTGCTAAATAGAAAGGAGTTGTCCCCAGCCTCCTCACAAGCAATGATGGCAGCTTTTTCTCCCCCCTCTGGCATCGTTACTTTAACACACCACCAATTATGCATATTGAATAATGCAGGAAGTTCTTAGGTAGATTGAGTCTCCAAGGGAACAGAGCACAGACTTATATCTGGGCACCAGATTTTGTTTTACCTTTTTCCAAGTGCTATGTGTGTGTGGGAACAATATCAAAAAGCTAAAATTTCTAACAGGGACCAATCATCAAGCTTTCTTAATAAAAAAGTACTAACATTGACAACCTGGAGAAGAGCAGAAATAGTTTTTCAGCCTGCAAAGGGCATTCTCACTGAAGACAGTACTGCAGGCACAAGCATCTTAAACCATTGTTCTCTTACTCCACACCCTACCTAGCTGGCAAAAAGAACCAGGGTAGAGAACGCACATTTGTCACAGACAGGAACACTTGTTATTTCATTCTTCTAAGTACTCATTTGTTTTCTTCTTGTTAGCTTACAATTTAACCAGATTAAGCGATCCTTTAAAAAGGCAATCTGTTGATTAACCCATATTGTGCAGAACAAGTCATGCTCTTCAAGAACAATCTCAACTTATTAACCAAAAATAGCTCTAATCGGTCACAGACAAGAAGGGAGGGGAAGGCTTTTACATGCAAAATTAGAAGATATATGATTTAGCCTGGTTTCAGCTTGTTATCAGAAGCCATGCAATAAATCAAGAATTTAGAGGAGACGTAAAGAACCATCCTTGTACTTGCTTGAACCTGAAAGACTCAAAGAATTCAATTGTAGCTAATATTTATGAGTCCAGAGGCCTCAAGACACAGTCCAGTGGAAACAATTTGTGAATCTACAGTCAAATTAATTCCATATTATTGCTTGGGTATAGAGAAAGCAAGTGATTGTGCCAGAGGCTTCCTGCTTGGAAAGATGATCAAAATTAGACAAAGCATGAGCAGAATGAAATTCACAGGATACAGAAAAAGCAAGAATTAGTATCTTGGGCATTTCCGTAGCGCCAGCATTAAGTATACTGAATATTCCTCTCTCCCCCGCCCACCCCCAAATTAAAGCCAGATGCCAGATGTTCATGCACTGCCCATTCCAGTGGTTAATGCAGATGTAAATGCTGATCTCTGCAATGAATTCTAGCCTACCTACAGTCAGTACTTATGGCTGCTTCTATGTGGAGAAACTGCGTCTTGGTATTCCTGTAACGTACTACAAGAATACCTGCTCAACCAGCCTTACTTAGCTGGCCCAACGGCAACTTTCACTGCCACCCTGGTAAGAAGCACCACTGTCTCTTCACTCCCACTAGGGTGAACACAAGTTTTGCAGAACGTATTGATATTTTTGAGCTTTGCATTGAAAGTTACAGCTCAGTAATAAACCTAATTGAGAGAGCTTGCCTGAGGACAGGCTGCTTCCCAAGATGCAAGTGCACTCTTATTTTAACTTTTGTCGCTCAGCATAGGGAAAAAGGGTTAAGAATTTTAAAAGAAACGGAGAATATCCTGGGAAATAATCCCCACTGACATGACAAAAGAATTGTCTCTTGTGGGACAAATAAGTGAGCAGGAAACAAATGTATCACTTAACCCTCCTTACTTCCCTACTTCTGCGGTACCTGCAAAATAACAGAAAAACAGTAGTTCCAGGAAAGGGTGTTGATTAAACAACAGCAACATATACAATATGATCACTTGCCTGTAGAAAAGAACCACTGGAAAGACATCTGATTTTGTCAAATTATATCCTCTCACAAGAGACAGCAGACTGCCAAAACGCAGCTTAACATTTATCTAGTTGGTATGACTTCCTTTTCCAGTCCACACTACGGACAGAGTCTCTCCTTCAACTAACCTAAAGTAAAAGGAGTGTTTCAAAACTTCTATATCTTGCAGTTGGACCTTATTGCCCTTGAAAGCAGTATAGATTTTGTCATCAATTTTATTTAGAAAAGATAAGGTCTTATACAGGTAGCACATGGGCTGTGATAAGCCCCAGCAGTGCTGTAAGCACAGAAGTAATGACGGAGCAGCCAGCTGGCAGACTAGCTGTGTGTTCCAGAGCATCATTTCAGTCACTAGCAAGGACGGCATCAGACCTTTCATTCATACTACCCACGGACTCGGGCGCCCTGTAAATCAAGTGACACTGTAGTCTTTGACATGCCTTCAATAGGTAAACAGCTTTTTCAGATATCTGTTGCATGGCTGATTTGACAGGCCTGCAAACAGTCCTGACCAACTGTACACACCAGTAAATTGCATTATTGCTTTAGTTTCAAGGACAATATATCTTAATGAAGAACCACGTTAAAAAAATTTGTATTTTAAAAGCCAGACTTAAGATGTTCTAGGTATCCACCACAATTTATTATGCATTTCCTTTCCCATTCTCTGACATATACAGTGCTATTGTAACCATGAGCCGTAAATGCAGGGGGAAATACACGTTTTTCATTGCATCTCGGGCACCCAATCATACATTTTAGGCATCTCACTACAGAAGCACATCAATAAAAACAAAACAAGGAAGAGCTAGATACTTGAAGTCCCTCTCCTTGATGTATTACTGTCATTCTGCAAAGCCTTGGCGAAACTCAGCTGGCATGATTTGCATACTTCTAGTCATCCACCTTCAAGAAATGGGAACAGAGGCAGACGGGCTAGAAGAATGAGAGGACTCTATATATGCCAGCCAAGGCAATTTGGACTGCAAAAATAAGGGCTGAGAAGGGATGGCAGTGCTGTCTTCTGTAGTAAATCAGAAACAGAAATGGAAGACAACAAATGCAAAAGCCATTTAAATGAAAAACAGTGTTGGTATAAGAAAATAAAATGAGCATGAGCAAAATTAAACTGTAAATTAAAACAAGTTCTCAACCCAAGCAATAGTTTTTAATCAACCCAGTTAAGCATGGTAGTGTAGATGAACCTCCCCATCTAAACCAAGCTCCAGCTCAACAGTGATAGGTTAAGTTTAACAAAAATATTTCTGTGATGTGGTGTTCCAGGTAAGATTTCAGATCTGAAATCCTTATTACAATGACAATGCATTGAGAAGAGTATTATTGTCCTACAGTAACATTCTCGTACTAAAAAAGAGGAGGAGTACTTCAGACAGAGGTTATGAGAAAGAGTAAACAATCTCACCTTTTTCTGTGGCACCAAAGGCATATAGGAGTTCTTCCTCAAGGATTGGCATAGGCAGAGATAAAAGCTGAAGAGTAAAACAAGTTACTTGGAAAACAACGACCATGCTGATAAATAGAACAACTAAACTTTATCAGCACCAGCATGATTTATACTTTTTGTGGAAGGCTTCTAACAAGCTTAAAAAGTCTTTCAGGAAAGCCCAAACATCATAAAATATGCGTCATTTCCTTTACTGGGTACACTAATGGTTCTACAAGATGGACACAACACCCTCCTGTAAAGCTTCATCGTAAGACCACATTTATGAGAAGTCCAAGTCAAGATTACTGATTTTGTAGTGATAATTTGCACTCATTACTTGTACAGAGTGCTGTTTTACTTAAGGTTTACAGCCAGCTGTAAACCTGTTAAGTCTACTGCTATCGGACATAACACAAGAGCTGTGTTCTTCAGATTAAGCAAATTTTGCACGAAAATATTCCAGCTGATAATGGAAACAGAACCCTAATCAAAGACTGCAGTGGACACACTACACAACTCAGAAAGAAAGGGAAAAAAAAAAAAGAAAGTGAAGAAGGGTCAGTCTTTGTCCTTCTGTTTCATTAAAAGCAAAGCAAGAGTTTCATTTAGCCTTGTAGCTTTCATTTATAAATGACTATTTTACAAAACAGTAATTTAAAAATAGCTTGAGAAATTTTCAGTCCAAAGGCATGTAAGTGTTTTTTTTAAAAAATGCTTCACGTTGCGTACATGTGTTTGTGGAAACAAACCTATTGTACTTCGTCCAATGCAGATTTGGATAATGCTTATTAATTTCACAGTCTGCAACAAGTTCTGTGTTTTGCCTTTTTCTCCGTCATCATGGAAACTCCCAATTCTATTCCCAAACTACCTCTACTGAAAGGAATACCCAGTGTCTGAGGCTTCAGTTTTGACACAGTAAATTGAAGAATGAGGCCACAAAAGGAGGTGCAGCCCAAACAAGGCTGGACGTAAGTGCAAGCCCCTTCTTCCTTACCAAGGGGACTGAGGCCAAACAAGCATTGCTCATGTGACTTTAGAGAAAAGCTGTGAGTAGATAGGTCTTTGGAAATATTTGGTGCTGTTTCTGTGCCTCAAGTGTGTAATAGTGAAGTCTCTCATGGCTACATTGGCAATTTTTGTTTGTAGATTGCATCCTGTAATCAAGTCCCTAAGAAAAGGGCAGAACTTAAAGCCACTGTTTGATCAGAATCAGGTAGTCTTCTTAAGCTGCTACAGGGTGATTTTTGATTTTTTTTTTTTTTTTGGCAAATTGAACAGTTACAGTTGAACAGTGTAAGTTTCCCCTCAATACCAACCCCTCTCAACCACAGCACTGTAGAAACTCAGATTCATATGACTTTCGTAGGTTTTAAATGGTCCAAATGACTTCATCTGCCAGTCCCATGGAACTGGAAGAAAAGACAACCTTCATATGCAGACGTGAGCCTGCAGATCTTGCTGCTCTAATGTCGCTGTCCTGTTGCTAGCCTTCTTTTTGCCCTAAGAACTAGCTAGAAGCACCTTCTATTAGTGACCTTCCAGCCCAGATGTGTGAAAAGATAACTGAGGGTAAAGTATTGTAATGAGGGAGAGAATTAATTCCCCTGCAATAAACCCCCAAGCTTTGTAATATTTTCTATTTTAGCACAAAACAGAGTCAAGTCATATTGATACTTAGGTGGTAAGAGCCCATAAAAAAATTATTTGAATAAATGGAGCTCTACTTCCATTCTGCAGTAAAACTAGGTGTTACTGTTTCCTCTGGAAAAAAAGTTCTAATTTGTAGGGATATTAGCCTCTTGGAGGCATGTCAATATTTTTACAGCATGTGCTGTTTAAGACCTGGTTGTCTATGATGTATAGCATGGACAGTTAATTTTCCTATAAGTCATAATTCATAGGACAAACAATGTGAGGGATATTAATGGAAAGAGATCAACAAGGTTATTTCCTTTTGTGGCTTTCTGCAGAGTTAAATAATAAGTGAAACTCATAATTCAGCAAATTAGTTAACTGGAATGATTTTGTCATTGCAGAATTGAATGCTGAAGCTTACCTATTTGTGATACTTGCAGATCCCATGCTTGAATGAATTAAGTGCTGCTAAACTTTATTTCCCCTTTTCACTTATGTGCAACGGACTTAAACACCAACAGTTTTGAAAAGGCAACTGGCTTCTTTGAAAGATCATAACTACAAAATATGACAGTTCATATGGATTTTTTCCTCACTATTAATTTCAGGACTAGATTCCAGTTTAATGAACTAGTTAATAAACTATTTTGATGAAAAGCATATTCATTGCTTTAACAGCATTCCCTTGCTTTTGTGATTAATACAATTATAGAACTGTTTCCTCCTCACTTTCCCAAGTTCCACATAGACATGTTTTGAAGACAAATTAACTAAAGGTTACTGCTGCATGAGAACTGCAGCTGTTCTGCAGATGCTGAGTGCCACAACTTTTCTTTGGCCTCAGAAGATTCCTCTCATTCAGAAATAAAACATATCAGAGGATTTCATAGCTTTCATTTCAGCTTAACTTTGAAGACTCCTGTGTAGATACGCACAGGACGCTCCTTTCCTTGGTTGGAAAAAAGGTATTTTAACAACTGTTACATTGCATCAACTGAATTAAGAAGCTGGAAAGCAGTAATAGCAGATTAGGCTTTCTTCCTATCTGAATGCATACACGGTGACTAACGTAGCCAACTCCCCTTTAAAAGGGCTTTGGAAAATGCTGTTGTCCCCATTTTACAGATAAGAAAGTGGAAGCAGAAGAGTCAAGAGTTTAATCTAGCCCTCACACCAGCTGGTGACCTGTGTAAGGCAGGGTTAGAACCGCACCACGTTTACATAAGACAATTGCAGAGTTGTAACCGATTGCATAAACAGATGCTAACTAACCCACGCAGCAGTCTGAGTTTTTAGAATAACGTATTTCTGTTTAGCCAAAATTGATTTACATAGATTTAAGGTAAACCAAAACAATAATCCTATTGTCAATAAAAGCAGTTTACTGAGATTCATTTACTAGATGGTGAGGGGTTGGACCATATCTTTGTAGTGTTGCTTCTTACTTTATTTTTTTCTTTCTACAAACAAGGCCTCGAGACCTGGAGCAGCAACTTAATTAATCTTTGCAGATTTTCATGCACCTATAAAATGGTATAAACTGGAATATTTGGACAGAAAAGCTTTGATACTACACCAGAGAAGTAAAAGGGGAAGATGAATTTAGACCAGTGAAGCTTCACCCCCACCATGCTTTCAGTGTATAAGAATAGTTCATTAGGACACGACAAATCATTAGGACAGATGATCCAAGCTTGACAACTTTGCTTATAGAGGCCTAAAGAAGTTTTTCAACTCACTGAGTGAACTGCAGCGTAAAGTAATATTGCATTAAGAAGTTTGTTATGCTCCCCCCATTTACAGCTGTGCATGAAAACACGCATCAGATCAAGAAACTCCCAATAGTTTCTAGGGTGCTCTTACTAGCTAGGACCAAAAGATTACAGGCTTTTGGATTTCATCCCCAAATTTCAATACAACATTAGATGTCTTGCTTCTCTGAAGACAAACCAAAAGGTGCTACTGAAGTGCACTGGTAGCATCACACATTTCCTGTTTAACAGCATGTCTTAAGGAAAAACAAGGGGGAAAAAAAGCAGGTTCTAATAAAACAACTGTTACCGCTCTGACACTTCAGTGAGCTTACACATGCTAGAATAAAAATCTTATTTTTCCCAGCAGCATCAAGTCAATGAAACAAAACTAAAAGTGATCAGACTTGGATGGAGCAGAGCACTATGTATCATAACATTTTTTTAATCAAGCAGACTTCTGAACTACAGAACAGGAGTAAGAGCCATGCTGTAGGCTATTAACTCTTTGGGGCAGAACCTTTACTAACTCACCTTGTTAAGCCAAACAAACAAAGTATTTTCCAGGGTAGTTTTAAGTCAACCAAAAACTTGACATAACCTCAACCACACTAGTCTCTCTGTCTGTATCGTTCCATCAGACAGCAGGAGGAGGAGGCAAGGCGAGGCGAGGCGAGGCATGCTTCCAACATCAACTTGGACAGAATGCTTTGTAAGAATAGCAAGGTGATGGGTTTATGTTATGAGGACTAAGTAGCAAGGGAAAGAAACTGCCACAGAAACACTACATAGTAACAGAAGCCTCAAAGCAAATATTTAGCTTTATGTATGGCATAACTTAAATTCCCCCATCCTCCTCAAAGATCAGTCTCGAGCTAATCTAGCACTGAAGAGAAGGAGAAGAGGCTACTCTGGACAAATGCTTTAAAGTACAAATATACATGTCTGCCAGCACAGTTATGGCAGGATATGAAGAAGTGCGATCAGCAGCTAAGATAACTGTGCTGGGGAACGGCCTGATCCAGACACTCTCAGACCTGTAATAGCGTAACTTTCCTAGTTTATCTTGTTCCATGTGGTGGGGGTGTGAATTTGACTGGTAATAACATCACCTTGCTGGTAAGATCTGCCTATGCATTCGAGTATTTCTTAAACACAGTTATGTCAGCATACATACAAACTCCATCGTTGCAGGAATAGTATAACACTAAAAAACACTCACACATTTACACTGGAACAGTCTTCTGCTATTTTATTATGCTCAGTGCTACACTGCAATGTACACAGAAGAGGCTCTTCCCATGAAAGCTTCCAATCCATAACTCAGACCAAAAACAAAAACAACAAAAAAGAGCTGATAACGGAACTGAAAAGACTATAAAAAAAAAATATAGAAGTAATGTCATGTTTAGTTCCTGAGCAAAAAGTGATGGTAAAAAGTCATTGCATGTAGCCTGTAGAAAGAATATTGAATATACAAACAAAAGAGGTTATTTAACTGAAAAATCTTTAAGCAAACTTGTTTCACAGCTTAAGTTAACTTTAAAGTTTGCCCTAGAATTGTTTTTGCTGTAATATTAAGCTAGCAGGTCTCAGTGATTAACCAGTCTTCAAATTGAGCTTTAGCAGGGCAAAATTTTTTCATACTGGTTTTACAATGTTTTTCACTCCAAGCCGGCTGAATATCAAACTAGCTTTGTTTAGACTTTGCAATGGCAGCATCACAGAAGCTAGTTCATTAACTGTGATAAGGATGTTTGCCATGTCGGATGTCATTATGCTGCTGTTTTGCATCTTACTACTGAAATCAAAAGGAAGAAGGGAAATGCTCTAACAATTACCAAAATGAGAATTTCCCCACTGAAAACACTAGCAGAAGAGAAGAAAATGATTTCATACGATGCAGGAAAATCAAGAAGGTATGGGAGCGAACAAAGCCCAACTTCAACCACTGTAGCTACACAAAGCACCGGTGACTTTGGAATGAATGGGGGCAACTACTTCAGCTACGGCATTTTACGTTATAACAAGCTGTATTCATTAGTCACTCAGCTTCAGCAGAATTACTGCATAGAAAAATTCAGCTAATTTGGTACATCTCCAACCCTATCTCATCCACCATGCCCCCCATTACAAAACTACCGCACTGCCCTCTTCCAGATTCAAAAAGTTTCCCATGTATTTGCAGGTCACCCTGTTGCGGTTTAGCCCCAGCAGGCAGCTCAGCACCACACAGCCGCTCGCTCACTCTCCCCAGGTGGGATGGGAAGAGAATCAGAAAGGTAAAAGCCCAGGAACTCACAGGCTGAGATAAAGACAGCTTACTAGGCAAAGTAAAAGCCACGTGCGCAAGCAAAGCAGAACAAGGAATTCATTCACTGCTTCCCACGGGCAGGCAGGTGTTCAGCCACTGCCAGGACAGCAGGGCTCGTCACACGTAATGGTTTCTTGGGAAGACAAACGCCATCACTCCCAACGTCGCCCCTTCCTCCTTCTTTACCCCAGCTGTTATTGCTGAGCATGGTGCCATAAGGTGTGGGACATCCCTTTGGCCAGTCTGGGTCACCTGTCCTGGCTGTGTCCCCTCCCAGCTCCTTGTGCACCCCCAGCCTGCTCGCTGGCAGGGCAGCACAAGAAGCTGAAAAGTCCTTGGCTCCGTGGGAGGTAATTAATAGTCTGTGCCCTGCCATTTCTCAACTGCCCCACCCCTGGGGATGTACAAAAGCCAAACACCCTACTATCTTCTTGCTGCTGTGTTATGGGAAGAGGGATCAGCTGGCAGAAGCGCTATAGTTGCTGCCTTCTGTTTGTTACACCTCTTTCCTTCCTACCCTTGATTTCCTGCAACCATCATCTCTAGCTGTTCAGCAGCTGGAGACAGAGGAAGCACTTGCACTTTGCTAAATAGAGAAACCTCCAGATTAAAAGCTGCTAGGCATCCAAAACGCTCAGAAAGCCATCAAAACTACAGAAAAGCTTCAGTTACCTCAAATAAGTGAGACGGTTTTCTTAAGAAAGATGCACAAAATTCAGCTGTAAGCACCTAGTCAACACCTACTGTGAAACTACCTTATTCTCAGCAGGAAACAAAAACACAGCTGTAGGGACATCTGTCCAAATTACTGTGTATGCTGTAGCAGAGCTGAGCAAGCATTCTTAAAACACATGCAAATAAAGCCAAGGCACTCTCAGAGTCTGAACTATATCTTACATCTAAGAGGTAAAATAAAGACATCTATGTTCACTAATCAAGCTGACAGCTTTAGGACCTTGCAGAGCCTACATAGGAACTGCATGAAAAGCTGCCCTTATGCTGCAGCTACAACCAGCTAAGATACTACCTTGAAAATCTAGTGCAACCGTAGCAGATTACGTAGGGACACAATAAAGTTCCCACTGCTGCGCTGCCCTGATAGAGGCAAATTCAAAGTTCTGCATTCTTCCTTTCCTTTTTCTTGCCCTCCACTCCAAAACCCCTAAAAAGTTAAGTCGGAAACATAGAAGTATTCTTCTAAAAGGGCAAATTGATAGTGATCACTTGACACGTGAAAAGCTTTCAGACTGCACCAATACCAAGGCGAAAGAGTAATTTTCTAAACGTGAACTCCAATGCCCTTCAAAATCCTTGTGCCAACAAGGTGAATGTTGATTATAGAATTGCCCTCTGTGATTCTGTAGTCACGTACACACCACTTACACAGGCCTGAAGGTTGAAATTCTAACTTAATTGGCAAGTTATCATAGTCCAAGTAGTTAACTCAATTTTAGCATATTTGCATTGCAGTCTGTAAAGCTCCTTAGCAGCAACTGTAACAGCTGCAGCTGTAGTAGAGTATTGCAGCCAGACCACTGCAAGAGAAGCCATGGAAGAAGTCAGTACCACCAATAAGTTTGCTTAGACCCCTTTTCTTTATGCAGCTGCTTGGCTCCAAACACCTCCCCTGTACCTTGGGTGCCTGGAGGAGACTCATCAGCCTCACTTCCCTCAAAGGCCAGAGAAAACATTCTTACAGCTGCTGTTTCTCTGGCAAGGGACCACACATGATTCTTGAGCAACTTTCCTTCAAAGATTTTTTTTTTTTTACTCCCTTGGAGGAGATTGGGAGCAGAAAAGAGGAGCAGCGATATGAGTACTTGGAAGTTACACACAGAAGTCATCACTGATGACCTTGATATTTCAGCCAAGCCACCAAAAATACTGTATCATAGACAACTATGCTTTCTACCTCAGGATTTTCACAGCCCTTTGCAGAATTATTTTCCAGTTCCATTAGCTATATCACTCGTTAGCCACCATCATCTGACAACCTCATGCCTCACCCTGGAGTCCAAACTAATGTTAAAGAACTGATATCTTTGTTGTTAAGAATGATCAGAGTTCAGAGACCTATGACAAGTCCAGCTGAGACTTTTTTGTTGTTGTTGCACCTGTTGCAACTTCAAAGAGACACACAGGTCTGGGTTTTGTTTCTGAGCAGCTGGAACTTGCTTACACAACATTTGCAAGATGCTGGCACAGAACAAAGTCAATTTAGTATTTGCCTGTTTGCTCGATACAATCTGCTTCTACCTTTTTGCTAAGGCAGAAATATAGTCCTACAGATGGGTACAGCAACAACTGATCCCACAATATGGGTTAAAACATGGGTTAAAAACAGGTCAGTCATGAGAAACACTACCAATGCACATGTTGGTAGAAAAGGAACATCATTTCAGATTCAGCAGAGGCTATGATATACCACCTCTTACTAGTTTTTTGTTTTGTTTTGTTTTAAACTCCCTTTTCATCACTCATGTTTCTTCCTCTTAAGAAAGCAGCGTACAAGGCTTGACTTTAAAACATTTCAGGAGCTACTTCACACCCAGCAGTTCCTTTGATCCACTGGAATTCACACAACACCAAAACAAAACAAACAAACAAAAAAAGATAATTTCCTTACTCATTTGACTGTAAATAGAGCTGCTAGGGTAAGGTATGCCTGGGAGGGATCTCTCCTGCCTACAATTAAAATGCTGGTAAGTACATAATTAATATTGTAATATCTAAGACCTCTAATATAAAGACATGATAAAGTAAGATGTATGGAAACAGAAAACAAACTGCAAATCTGAAGTTCCCTGCTAAAGAGCTTAGTATTTTAGAGAAAAGATCTAATTCTAGATCCTGCTGTTGAGAAACCTGAATCAGAAGACAGGAAACAAAGGACGACAAAGTTATGCATTCAAACTTATGCCAGCCCTTCAACAAATAAAGCTAGTAAAGCTGAGGAGTGCATATTGCATGCCATATTTTAGGGGTTTAATCTGACTTCAAGCATGGCTCTCCTGAAGATGTTTGTAGCAGAATACACAACTTCAGGTGTTACCACCGTGGTATTTTAATTTAGATGAAGAGTACACAAGAGCACAACCCTCCCAGTTGTCCCCTATTAACGTGTTTCATTTCGCACTATGGAACAGACTCAGAGCACATGAGCTGAACTCATTTTGGACTAAACAAGACCTGAAGATGTACTCCATGAAGAAATCTAATACACATAAGCTACTTGCTTATGGGCATTCGATCCATAAGATCATACACATAAAGTAAAAATCCCTGCAAATACAGACACTCATCATCATGTCCATAGTACAATCTGTTTTGCTCTCCAGGTCTACTCCTACTGACCTGCACTACCTACTGATATAGACATAGCTTTAGAGCACATGGATTCCAGTTTTAACCAAAGGTTAATCACAGAACGTGATGAGAACAAAAAGATTATCCCAGTGGCATAATAAGTAAATAGACTTCATAGACTTTCAAAAGCCCCCATAAGATTGTAATGCCCGTTTAGTACTAGGCACTAACGAAAGTTATGACAAACTTTGCCTCAGAAAACGTTATTTTTCTGTTAAACTATAGTTATTAAGGGAGCCTGAAAAGGGAA
The DNA here is from genome assembly GCA_013399475.1 of Chauna torquata. Classification (NCBI taxonomy): domain Eukaryota; kingdom Metazoa; phylum Chordata; class Aves; order Anseriformes; family Anhimidae; genus Chauna; species Chauna torquata. The sequence goes on from VXAL01016726.1 coordinate 225,510, forward strand.
AATTTCATTTTCTCTCTGGGAAACAGTATCACAATGCTATTTTGCTTTCAAGACAGCTATCGTGGGATTTAAGCACTGAACAGAGTTAAGATGAAAATAAAATACGAATTTCCACCCTTCTGGATATAGCTTGTTCATTTTAATTATATACATATTTTTTTCAAGCGGTAGCATTCTCTCTTGCTTCCCTGTTAATCAAACTATTGACTGCTACTTGCCATGCAGCTTGGTTCAGGTTGTATGTTGCTACGTTAACATCTACTTGCAGTACCAGCATGAAATGCGATTGCTTTGAAGGTCAACATCATCCAAAGAAAAGCAAAACCATTCATTTTGTTTAATTAATATTAATAGCAAAAGCAACAAATTGTTCTAAAATGGAAATCTACACGAAGTCATCATTACACTATTTTCACTGGCTACAGAAGGCGTCTTGCAATAACAATATGTACAATATGAAGCAAAGGAGGGGTTTCATGATCTGACAGGACAATGGGCTGTAGATAATCTGCAAATCTACCTCCATACCATGGATCTCTATGGCAGAGCTTGCCAGAAAACACACCTAGTAGCAGAAGGTAACATGTCAGGTAATACAAACATTCTGTCCCAAAAATAACAGATGGACAACATACTACAAGCATTCAAAGATTAAGTCCATAGCAGGAAAACTAGAACTTGCGATCGATTGCTGTTGCTCCATCAGCAGAGAGAGTTGCAGCATGTGCACTATCAGCTTTGTTTAACTATGTTCCAAGAAAGTTTAAACAATGTAATGGTTAAACAGAGAAAAGCAGAGAGGGACAGACAAAACACAACAGAAAAGCATGTCTGGTTACTTACGACTTTGCATGAAGGTACACGCAGAGAAAAGCTATGGCATAAAGAAGCATTGGCCTGTCCTCAGTTTTCCTCTTCTAATGCTGCAGTACCAATATCTATAACTAACAGGCTGAGATGCTGCAATTCCACTGTGGGCAGTGGTCCTACATTTTAATCTCCATTCATCCCTGCTGAACTTAGAGGATGTAGAACCGCAGTTACACATTTGGAAACATCTGGCAATAGCTATTTCTCAGGCATAAGCCTTAGTTTACACTGTCAAGACTTTAGGTGAGAGGCAGTAGGTCTTATTGTTAACATCTTTGCAGTTAAACATTTTCCACTGTGACTCACTTGCCCTTGTCTGGTTGCTACTCATTTCTACTTTGTTCAGCCCATACAAAAGTCTTTGGAGAAGGACAGGACAGATCATCTGGCATTTCAGCCAAGGAATTTGGTCTCCAGTTAGTCTCCCTCACCTTCAGTACCTTAGACAGAAGGAATTAGGAAGTAAAAGCCCAACCAAATAAACCTGAGTAGTCTAGAACCTTTCATACTGTGTTTGTATGCCTCCTGAAGAGCACAGTGGAAGGGAAAGATTATAAAAAATGTCTGTATTAACTTTACATTGGTGAAAAAAATCACTCTACAAACAATAAGGAAAAGCTATAGTGTCTTCATTGAATGTTGAACTAATGAAAAGCATTTAAAACTTAACTCAAGTTTTCTAAAAACTTGTGCACCTGTCAGTATTTACAAGTGGAGAAGAAGATATCCAGGCTTTTTTTTTTAAAAAAAAAAAGTCAGAGAGGAGAAACTTCTTTTAAGCCACTTGAGGTTATTTCCTTTAGCATAATCCTCCTGTGTGCCAAGTATATCCTAGCAGAAGCTCCCCTTAAAAGTCTTCTAAATGTTTGTTCACAGCACTGGGCTCCAAGTCTAAACATTTAATTCCTAAAGCTCTTTGTCAGGCCTGTTTACAGTCGTGTATGCTTTTCAAATAAAGACCTCAATTATTTGTTCTTATACTCAGTAAGTTTGTCTGCTTCTCCTAAACAGAGCCAGTTTCTCTTTTCATTTTATTACTGTTTTGAAAGTAACCATTTCCACTTATCTTTAAATTCTTCCCTTTCTTTTCACCAGCCTTGAGGTTTATCAGTGGGAAGCATTTAATTTCTTGATGACTGTGGTGGGCCAGTAAAAGAGATTTCCCAGTAAACAAGATGTAGCTCGGTGTTGCAAACCTTTGCTCATATGAATAGTGGCATGAGGGTCAAGAGGGCTCCTCCTTGCATGAATAGCTCCTTTATCATTAAGCTGATGTTTCACAATCAGGATGGAGCAATAAAGAGTAAAAGTAAGGAACTAGAGAAGAGGGAAATGACTGCATTGCCTTACATTTGCTTCTATCTCCAAAACTGATTCCTACAGCAGGGTAAGCAAAGGTGTCATCACGGTGGATCTCACGGCCTATTCCCTCTTCTTTCTCCTAAGGAGTCCCAGGACTCTGGGCCACAGCAGCAAGGAAAGGATAAGCCATAGACTTTTATCAACCAGCCTATACACAGTCCAGAGTCAGCCACTTCTAACATACGGGTCTAGGTAGCATTACTCCAATATGAGTTTAAGAAGTACTTTCATTACACCTTTTTGTTAGGGTAAGTAATATGGCACTTATAATAATTGAAAGTAAATTGATTCTTCACGTAAGACTTCTAGGTGCTGTTATTAAGCTTATTTTTAGGCATTTAAGATTGAGGGAAAAAGACTTTCTAGCATATCCTAAAACACTCAGCTTGTGAGCTTTGTGAAAGTGTTTGTTAAACATTTCAATAAAAGTTTATTGCAGTGCATTTCTACTGTAATCAGGTGTTGTGAAATCTTCTATTACAGAATACAAGCTTTAGACGGTATTTGACATAATACAGCCCCCTTAATAATCACTTGAATTGTCGGTACAAACATACCAGTCTGTACATGAATTGAGCGTCTGTGCTGATAAAAAAAAAAAAAAGAGTAGGTTAAGCGGTTAAGATCACCCTACACATCTAACTTTGCAGCCATTCCACACAGCTCCCATTGCACTTACAGCTAACATACAGCTGAGATGAACACGAGCTAACCTGAGTGGGGAACAAGGGCAGCAGAGAGATCTGTCTCTGAATAAGTCAGTCCTTGTCACCTTTCAGCTTGCTTCTGTAAACAAAATCGGGATTGTTAGTTCAACTTGAACATTTCTTGTCATCCTTGCATTTTACCAACAACCATTTCAAACTTTATGTCTGGTGACATTTGCTGAAAAACTTTATCTACTGTTTTAATTGGGGATATTAATGAGAATATCAGAGAAGTAATTAGAAGAGCTCAGTGTAGTTCTGTAGAGTCATGTGAGCATTAGTGGGACCACAAGCAGCAGAGAGAGAAAAGGCTTTAAGATGAACCGAAGGCCATGAAACAGGAGGCAAACGCTGAGAAATGAGTCAAGTCATGCAAAATCCCAAGAACTAGTTCAGGGAGTCCATGGAAGAGGTTCAGAGGAGCAAAACAGACGTGTGGATTAGAGAAAAATGCATGTTTTAAAATCAACAACATTCTGGATGAATTGTAAGAGAATAAATCTGGGTGTTTAATGACAGCAGGATGACCAAGATTTGTCAAAAGAGAACAGAGATTTGTAATGTTTTAAAGAATCAGCAGAACCCAACAGAAAAAGCATGGATAGTGGTTGACAAAGGACAATTACAAATACTATTTACAGTATACTTCACAGCTTTTTCAAGATGAAATCCTGATGCCTTTACATGATTTTGTTTTCCCCTCTTAGTTTCAGCTGGGCTAGATTTCACCCTGCCATCTTCCTCTGTAGGAAATGCTACACCCCTCCTTCCCATCACTTCTCACACTGAATAAGAACAGCAACAAAACTACAAGTCTGGAAAAAAGTGAGCACTGAAGTTTCCAGTTACCAATAAAAGTGAAAGAAGAGCGAGCTAAGTTTTATATTTTAGCTAAACTGGGCTTAAGAGGACAACAGAAAATCTACAATGGATCATCAGACCAGCAAGATGGGACATGGAAAGTAAGATATAATTGGGAGTAGTACAGAGGCAAAACAGGAATACAAGAACATCACCAGGCGCTAACACACTGAAGAGGGAAGGCCCTCCGCATTGTGGTGTGTAGAGGCACTCATACCAAATACTTTGATCTGCCCATAGTTTGCCTTATACTGCTTTTCTTCTCACAGACTCTGCACCCGTCCACACTCCACAATGCACTGTCTCCTACAGTCCATCCTAATGAGTTGCCCTAGGATTTTTTTCCTAGTCATTTTATACTTCAGGAAAAATCTTTCTGCGACTTCAGGATTAATTGTGATAAAGGTCATGGAAAAGCACTAGCTAAATGATTCCCTCAAAGTGAATTTTAGCCTAAACTGAGCCAGAGTCTAGATTCTGAATTATATCTGCAGCAAGTTAAGCATGCTAGGCTTAAGGTGCACTCCAGTCCAGACAAGGTTTTTCTCTTGTAGATGTTGGACAGGTTTAGGATAACCTAGAGTAAGACTTCAGTAAGATCCCCGTACAGCATCCTCAAAAGCATAGCATGTCTTTCATTTTCCAACATCCCTTCACAGTTTCAAGCCTCCCTCCACCATTCCACTATATACCACAAAACAGTATTTAATAGGGTACTAAAACGGTAACAATAAGGATGCTACCAACAGAAAGCTCTGCTATCTGAAGCAGACAGAAAGCAGCCACCAACTGCAGGAAGCAAATTTAAACCACAAACTTTTAGGATCAAGAACCCTGTCCTAAGCTTGCACAGTATCGATTACACCAACAGAACAAATGAGTCATTTTCCCAGTCTTCTGTATTTTAGCATTTTAGTAGACTTTTAGTGAATTTAAAAATAAAATTTAAAAAAAATCCAAAACACAATGACCATAAGATCTAGTCAATATAAACATCTCTGAAATAAAAATAAAGTCCCAAATGACTCATTTCCAACACTGGAGCCCCACATATCTGGGCAGCCTATTTTCCGTGGTTCACCGTTGCATGCCACCATGTTTTAATGGACACCACATCCATAAAAAAGCACTAACCAGGTTTATACTACTCCATGATTTAATACATGCTATTGATTAACAATTAGTTTTGAAGAGGCATTCTTCCAGATAAGAGAGACAGGACTGTTATCAGCTCCTTATGGCTTGGAAAGAAGTCATTCGCCCAAAGTGGAAACAGCGCGAAGACTGTGAGCATCCCTCTGTGCAAGGCGTTCATTTCTGGACCGCCTGGACTTTCCTTCAGCTACCCTGACTGACCGCTCGGACCTGCGCTCAGACCCCCAGACACGTTCTGCTCACAACGAGAGCATTCAGTACGGGGGAAAAAAAAAAAAAAAAAAGAGGGCGGAAAAAAAATAAATAAGAATCCAGCCCAAACAGAAGAGCATCAAGACGCTTGGCTTCACCTTCCCTTCCTCACACACAACGTCCATTGAGGCGGGAGAACCACCCCGGGTGCCAAGACAAGAGCTGCATTCAAGGCTGACGCGCCCGGCC
>VXAL01016726.1:231820-319741 GCA_013399475.1 Chauna torquata
CGGCCGTTGGGGCCGCTGAGGTGAGCCCGGCCGCGCTTCCCCTCCGTGGTTTCCCTTACGCGTGAGGCAAAGGAAGAAGGGGTAACGTCCCTCAGTGACTTTTTTTTTAATTATTATTATTTTTCTGACTCATCCCCGCCAGGTTCAGCGGACGTTTTCGTTTTCAACCGCTGGAAGGTCGTGAAACGAGACATCTGGCAAAGTGCTGGAGGAAAGTCGGCAGCAGCTCTGAGGAGGACGGAACAGAGGCGGCAGGCCGTTGTCCCTGGGCATTACGGACCCTTCAGTACAAGAACGGCATCTGCCTTCCTTTGTGCGTTTTGTACGCTCAATAAATCACACGTTTCTGTACACGTCCACGTGTGTGGCCCTGTGAGTTTGGGAGCTAGGGCAAGAACCCCGCCAGTGATTTTCCACGAGATGCTCAAACTCTCTAGGGTGAAACTCACCAGCTTGCTCCGCTCGTGGAGTCCTTCCCAGCAGCCGCTCAGGGCTGCGCTTCTCCACGGTCATACATCAAGGCTAAAGGAAGGCAGTCTGGCTGTTTTGACTGAATGAGGCTGGAAACTGGGTTGAATGGATCAGAGAAAGAGCAGGTCAGTGACAGGATATAGCTGTGTGTTACGTGACATGGCAAAGGGCTCTTGGTGTGCATGCAGTTCATGCTAGGAGCGCTGTTTTGTGGGGATAACTTAATTCTCTGACTCCTCAGGCCCAGTTCCCCCCCAGAGAGCAAGAAAATGGTCAAAAATACAGAGGTGTCTCTAGGATTTTGGGATGCTTAGGTATGTCAGCTGGAGTCAACACACCAAAGGGCTGAGGTTAGCCAGCTGAAATTCTTATGTGGACCTAATTGAAATGGGAGGAGGGAGAATGGAGGAGAACTGGAAAGAGGAAGGAAACAAGGAGAAAATATGCAACAAAGTATGAGAAAGGAAAAAGGAGAGCATGTGGAAGGCAAAGGAACTGCCTCAGTTAGGAGGTATCCAGAGACACTTATCTGTACAACTTTGACTCATGCCAAATGGATGCTCTTGTGAGACTGCCCACAGAAATTTACATGACCCTTAAGCAGTTCTTCCTACTAACTTGTGTAGTGCTCGGTGGAAATAACATCTGCCAGAGGTTCCTGGCAGCCTAAAAAGCAGGACTGGAGAAACCACAAAATCCACAAGCATGCTACGTGATCAGCATCGCTGTCTTTGCATGGGATTCCCCAGTTAGGTGAAGGCAACATTAAGAAGACAAAAGGATTGCCAAACTGTAGTAGTAANATAAACATTTTTAAAATAATGAATGGTATAGGGAAACTACAGTATTTCTTTTAAAGCAAAAATGAAGGGTGTTTCATGAAGTTGTAAGGCAGAACTCTTAATTAAAAGGAAAAGAAGAATTTCATGGTGCATGATTACTGCATGAAAATTATTCCCAGGTGCTATCTCTTGGCCCAAGAGCTTTACAGAACTTGAAAAGCTATTGGCCATATAAATGAATAATGTGGGCATCCATCATTGCCTTACTTAAGTATTTAAAATTAAAGTTAAAAATCGTAAGGTATGTAAAAACTCACAGCAAGTGACTGAAAGCATTGAGCAAGACCTTTCCCATAGGGCAAACTATGATATAATTCTCCTTTTGGTGTTCTTGCACCTTCTTCTGAATCACCTGCAAATGGTTAGGATATTCCAACAGCAGGAACAGTAGTCTGACACGTTATAGCAGTGTTATACTTGTGTGTTCCTGACCCTGAACATCTGTGCTTCATAACTGGAAGGTATTTGATTAAATTTTGAAACTGTACTCTTCTCCATCTGTCTCTGAGTCTCTAAAGGCCCATTATTCCATTGAAACTATATCTTAAAGGGATGAAGAATGACACGAATAACCCTGAACCTACTGCAATTATATAAGTATGGATGAGAACACTTTCAGGCATTTTATAGAAAGTTTGTTTGCAATTTTGATTCAATGTTTCTGCTTTCCACTCTGAACTCTCAATCACTGATTGCTTAATTAGTGCTCTCAGTAACTGAGTCAGTAAGTGTTTAAAAACAAACCTGTAAATCACACACTGTTTTGCCGTGTTGAAATGCAATTGCACTTGTTAGACTGTCTCCTTGTGTTTCTCTGAGTTTCAAAGAGGTGAGCCCGGTAAGGAATACCATCTAGAAGAACAGTTTATTCCCCGATGAACAGTAGCCAACTACTCCTGCAAGTAGAAGCGATCCTCTGAGTATCAACATCTTCTTGCATTTGGGTGTTTCACTTTGATTTCTTTGTCTTCTAGAGAGCAAATTACAAGGCATTTTTTCATGCCGCTGTCCAAGCGAGTGTGGCAAGAAAGAGTGTTTCTGTAGCTGGCCTCTCTTTGCACCTCCTGATGTAAAATGCCTCTCCTGACCTCATAAAAGATCCCATATCCTTTTATTCATGGCCCTTTTATACTCTGTGTTTCCCTTGGCTTAAACAGTACCCCTATTGTTAACCCACAGCACCTGCAACATAGGCCCCACAGCTTTTCATGCTAGCTAAATTAATGAAAAGGCTGAGGTTATTCACTCAAAGGCTTTTAAATCTCATTAAAAAATCAGGGGAGAAACAGCAGATAGCACTGTGGTGAGCAATACCACAAGTATCAATCATTCATATCATTTGCATAGGTCATTATTCAGGCTGTCCAGTCCAGAAGGAAATCTCTTTCATCCAAGCTGTATGTCTAAGACACATTTGCTGTACAGATGTTTCCTAGAACAGCCTGAAATGAATGAGTAAATGGCAGAAAATGTTTTAGATGGAGCAAAGAGAAGACATTATTTGGGCAAAGGAAACCTGTCATGTGTGGCAAAGACTTTGTATTGAACTGAGTATGAACAAGATAAAACAATTAGGTCTCTTCAAGCCTGTGCTGTTTTTCACTTGGAAGTCTATTTTTGGCTGGTTGGTGGCTCTGCTCTAGATGATACCTGTCAACTCTGCATCTTTCGGTTGTCTTTATCCATCACAATTTGGGCACCTCCAACATTGCTTTCTAGCGTTATACGTCTAGCCATAGTTTTAAGTAAGCTGAGAGGTGTACTATCGTGACTAGCAGTTCTGCTTCTTTAGTACGGTCGGGTGTGTACAGAAGGGGTAAGCCTGGTCTGCAGATGATGCAGAATTTTATATGAGACATTTGTAGAAAGTTCAAAGTTTTTCCATGTGTTCATTCACACCTTTTGGCCTAAATATTTATACGTAGCACATTTTGTGCCCATGTGTGTTGTACCATGAATGCACAGTAACATATTCTAAATAAGATAAAGAATAAAAGCCTTAATGAAGCAACATACATACCACTGCCACCACTTCTTCACCAATGGGCAGATAATGAGTGAACAAACACCACATGATAGATGTTAGTCATACTGCTTAATGAATAACTGGTGATGAGTACAATACCTGTGTGGAATGGCTGTAATGCATTCAAGGAAAAATATACATTTGAACCATCTGTTCTTCAACGAGATACCCGTAGTGTTCAAGAGAAATGTCTTCATCAGGAACTCCAGATATTTCAACATTTTTTCGGTGTGTATTTCCTTGACTGCCTTGCTCCTCAGCCTTCCACAGCTGTCTTGGGATCTTCACAACTGGATGATGAAACCTTGTTCCCTTCAAAATATTTTTACAAAGAAAGACTCCGGCCTTCTATTTTTACTTCCCCATGGCCTGAATCTTGCAGCTGGACACCGGTGGTACCAAATGCTTGTGATAGACCTTGACTCGGACATTCACATTCATGGCAGTGATCTGGACAGCTCAGAGTACAGCTGTACAAAAAAAAAAAAAAAAAGCTTGGACAGTATCTGTCCTGGACTGGGTTTTACCATCATGATACCTGGAGCACGCCAGTATTCTAGATTGTGTGCCTGAGGCTGGCTGAGCACCATGACAACGGAATCAGCAAATAATGCAACAATCTGTTATTTTGTTATGTAAAACATCACTGCTTAGTCTTGTTTTGGCATGATTAAGAAGGAGTTAAATTCTGTTTGTGTACAGTAATGTGCATGAATGTCTGCACATTCCTCTGAGGCTTGCTTCCCAAACCAGTTTAAATTTGTTTGCATCAATCTTGTGTCAGATCATAAAAAGGCTTCTCCAGTGTTACGGTGAATGCGACGGGCAGACCACGGGGGAGATTTCAAGGAGCTGCCTGCCTCCCCCGTCTCCCAGTGGGGTTGTGCAGCACCACGCGTGTGTGCCAGCTCGTGCAACGGAGGCCCTTGTGCGGGACCGGGCAGTTCCCACATCCATGTTGGGCTCCCTTCCATGCCCGGCATGTAATGCTCACGTCTTGTTAGTCAACATTACTACCTGCTGCAAAGAGCTGTTCCCACCTACCTCTTCCCTTTATAGAAACAAAGTTACCACATTAATTTTAGCTGAGGAAAAGCAGAGAGGTTGATGGCTTTCTTTTTTTTTTTATCCCTACTGGGTGAATACAGTCTCTTGGATAACAAATGAGGACAGCTATATACCCCAAAAACATTGAAAAGGAGCACATTTTTATCATCTATTCTCTTTGTCCAAATCCTGCAGCAACAGCTTGGTAGGTTAGCCTGGGTCTTAGCTGCGGAAAAAAAAGTTTGAGTGAGCAAGTGAGAGAGTTGTCTACACGCTATTAAAGGAGCATATATTTAAAAATTTTTCTGTATGGACATTAGTTGCTTTTGTGCATGGTGTCCTGTAATGAAAGAAGGGTCATGACCCATGCTGTCTCCAAGCACGCGCTTCTTCCTCCGAAGCTGAGTCCCTGGCATAGTCTACCTCTGCAACCCCTTTGCCTGTCACATGGTCCTTTCTGATCCCTCCTCCATCATGTGTGGTGTTGGGAAAGAAGACAGCAAAGGTTGAGCCATAGCATCCAGAGCCGTCCTGCACGAGAAGTGCTTGCAAGCTGTTCGTGGCTCTTAATTTACAGTTTGTACCCTCCGGGACCATTACCAGGAGAGTTATGAAGAAATTTTGGAGGAAACTTGAATTTCTGTGTTTGTTGCCTTCCAATGGTGCCTCTCACATGCCAAGACCCAGTGCAGAAGTAGCAGGCAATCTAGGTCACCAGCAGATATGACTCGAGGGAGGCAATTTGGCACAAAAATGCCTGAGTTAAAACATGAGGAAAACCCCCACATGGTTCTAGTGCTTCAGTCAACAACCAGACTGTTGTCACTGCCTTAAGCATAAAAGCTTCCTGCATGCTCTAACTTACACTGGGCCTGGTCTCAAAGTGAGCACCATGCTTTTGGCTCTCACTGGCTTTGCAGGGATGTGTTGTGGGGGTCACAGTCAATTAGAAGATAACCCATGACTGAAGTGGTAAGGCAAGTCAGCTGCTGGAGGTTTCCGTCATTTTTTGTAGCAGCTTAGCACTGCTCTGTTCTTCCTTCTGTCCAGTGGCCTGTTGGTCTCAGAGCAGGCCAAAGTCCAGGGAAACTGGGGAAGCAGTGAGTGAATGGGAGCAGATTAAAACTGGCCACACTGCTGCCGTGTGACGGTGGTGTTCCCTTCAGGATCTCGTGGGGAATTCCTGGTAACTCGGATCGGAACAAGGTGTGGGAGCAATGAGATGTGGGAGAGGCCTTACAGGAATCAGAGTTGAGGGAAGGCAGCGAGTATGTGAACAGACAACTTTTAACTATACCTGAGGATCTGCTAAATTTGCGAAAATCTTTGGAGCAGTTGGTGGGGAAGGGGAAGAAAAGAGGGATGGTGATGGGAACATCAAGGTGAAGTGAGGTGGTGCTCTGTAAGGGCATCCTAATGGAGGTGAACACCCCTAGCTGCTTCTTTCATTCAAAAGGACCATTGAGCCAGCCAGAGGTCCCCAGTGTATATTGCATTGCCAACAAGGGTTATAGAAACTAATGGTTAGCAGGCTGTTAGAGGTTTCACAACTCATTTCCTTTGAATATTAGTTATTTCTTTTGCCAAAGAGAGAAGGAGAAAAAGGGAGGAGGAGGAAATAAAAACTACATGGTACGGCTCAGTTATTTGAAAAGGTTGAGTCAGTAAGGAGATGCGTGAACTCTGTAGATGGCACTGCTTCAGTCAGGACAGAAAATTCAGTGCTTTTCTTGCATGTGTTTAAAATTTCTTTGGAACAAGGAACCTATGCAAATAACGGGACCGATCTGCAAACACTTGCACATTAGCAGCCTTTGCTCAAGAACTCACTGATGGGGGATAAAAACTCCCCAGGCAGGGAGCCTGTCTCTTCGGTCTGCCTCAGCTTTTCCCCTTGCTTCACTCCCTGCTCTCACCCCTGATCTTTTGCAATTCAGTGACAATCAGAGTTAATAGAAGGTGTGTCTGTGATCCTATAAGGCAATTTGCATCATCATCCTTTGTGATGAAATTTTCACAGGGAAGGAGGAGCAGCAAAATTTTACCCAAGTTAAGGTTGCACTGGCAATATACCAAGCAGCCCGAAGCACTTAATTTTCATAAGAGAAATCTGATTACAGCAGCCCGTATTTGAGTACAGAAATGTGTCCTGCAGAAACTACAGCTCCCATGCTGCTTCCAAGATAAGTCTAAATGTAGTCTGAAGCTTACAGTCTTGCATTACTGCAGTTGTGTCACGAGCATGTGGACAGGCTTGGGCTGCTTTGCTGAAGTTACCATAGTACATGTACAACAGACCATGCAACTGCTGCCTCTGCCTTACCAAAAACATCATTTTCCTTAGCTGGGTTGAAGAAACTGTGCTGCTTTCACTAAACAGAAGTCACCAGAACGTGACGGTTGACGTTAACTGTATGTTATTTCAGTTTGTGTCTATTATAAACAGATGACAATGCAACTTTCATTTTAACTAAAGCAACTGATAATTGACACAGAGCTATTAAAACATAATAAATATGCAATGTCTCAGCCAGTTGAGTAAAAGAACTGTCAGAAATATCTTTCTTCTGCTGGGCTGCATAGTACAAATACAGGAGCCTTCCTTATTAAACAAGGCCTCATTTAGTTTTGGGCTTGTCTCAACACTAGTTTTACAAGCACTTGGGACAAGATCATTAAACCCGCATATATCAGCTGAAGACCTGCCTCTCAAATTTCCTTCTAATGCTGGGAAAGGCCCTAGTTACACAATAATACATTAACTAACAAATAATTATTCTCAGCAGTGGGAAGTGAGGTATTTTGCAGCTCTCTGGTGGAGTGTTCAGATGCCTTATATGAAATCTACAGAGATTAAATTCCTTAGCCCTTCTTTATAGTTGGACAGCTTGCAGGGCATGCTGCAATGCTGGCATCCAAATCTGCTTGGGGAGCAATGTGGAAAGATTAAAATTGGAATACTCATTATCATGATAATGTGTGGAAATCTGGCATCCTTTAACAGAGCAGTGTGGGAAGGACATTGCTGGGGCTTATAAGTAAGGCAGAGAGGAGATTTTGACACCTAACATCACTGATACAGAAGGGTGGGCAAGACTGGTATGGTCCTTCATTGGCAAGGCACAGTGGGGAGCGTGCTATTGCAGGGAATGGTCAGGCACTCTGAAGAAGGGTAGCACTGCAGCCTACAGGAAGGGTTGTGCAGGGGTAAGCGAGAGCTCACACTAGCAGCTTGACAGTTTGCCAATGCATACAGAAGCAATATGCACCCTTCAGTTAGTCACTGCACTGAATTATGTTTTCGGTTGTACCTTGTAGAGTGAATAGCAAATAACTTTAGACTATAACGCTGTCCAATCTGTTCCCCCATATGCACTCCTCTTCTCTTCCAAAGAATACACCGTACCATGCAGTAATGAGAGTTCAAATAACAATGGAAAGAATGACTCTGATATTCTGAACTAGCCTCAAAGCTGCATATCCAGTTCTCTCCCTTTTTTGGTCAGTCTCTTTACACCGTTTATGCCTGTTTTTAAACAGACTGGATAGGATAAGAGATTCCAGCACACCTGATACAATTTTTAAGCTGAACTCCACAGAAGGGAAGACATTATGCATTCTCAGAGGAAAAAAAAAAATCAGTAGAACTTTCCCTGCTCCCAGCACATTTATATTTCTTAAAGCTATCCAAATGATATGAGAGTGGGAGGTTACACATGAACAGGAATGCAGGACACAAGAGGTCATATCTTTCTGTAACACTATTATCTCACATGTGGGAGGCCACTTCCAGGCAATATTTCAGAACTCACAAGTTGTCTTTCAAGCACCTGTGAAAAACCACTGAAACCAACACAGGCCACCTGCGAAGTGCAAAGTCATCAGCCAAAAGCCACATTCACAAAGCTAAGCTATAAAGTCCACTACAGTCCTCCAAACTTGAAAGATTTATTGTTCTTCCGGGGTGAGCTTCAGGCATACAACTTATTCCCCTTGAGCTCTGACAGATTCTCATATTCTTTTTCTTCTCACCATTTCCTCTCTATGGCCAACTCTGCAGGCAGCTCATCTTCTAGCTGGATAAACTGCTTCTGCTGTAATCCCAACACTTGCCAGGCCAACAGAGAAGAGAGTGGAGCCAGACACGTAGGATAAGAATGGTACGGACATTCTCACCACAGGGTTGTACATAGCACAATACCGAGTGAAGTTCATCCCTGTGTGCGTGGCCAGGATACAGTTTATACAGCGCTTGAGTTCTACTTAATCCTCAGCCTTGCTGTAGGTAACACATAACTCTTGTGTTAGACTTCTGCACATGGGAGAATTTTGATTAAGGATTATTTTGGGGGGAGTGGATATCTTTACTTTTTCTTCTTGTTGGAAAGTACCCCTAAAGCCCTTGTGCCTACTAAACTATAAAGACAAAGAATGGAAGTTGCAACTACCATAGGGTTGGAAAGCTTCTACATCACCCCTCTGTCCTGTTTGAGTGGTCCACCTCCATGCATTGTTCGTGCTTGGACACTGCAGTTTCTATTCAGAAATGTTCCTTCTTGAGAGTTTGCTATGTGCAGCAATAATTAACAGAACATTTGTCATGTTCAGAGCCTGGCATGGTACATTGTTCTGCCTTTCCAATCTGCCGCGAAAGGGCTCAGCCGAGTTCAGTGGCTGCAATGACATGGGTCAAGGCTCCCAAGCGCACTTGCTGAAGCAGATATATCTCCAAAAACAGTGCATCAGAATAGGACAAGCAAAAAACAGCAAGCGTCTGACTGAAAACTAGATCGCCTATAATTCTTTCAGTTTTTGTTCTCCTTTTGGTCCACGCAGGAGCATGTTTCCTCTACTGGAAGTAACTCTGTTTATGCAGGGTTGGGTACAAGCCTTCCATACCTCTCAAATCCTCCAGGTTTTATAGATAGACAGGTGTCATACTAACTGTCTTCCCAGACATATTTCATCCTTGATGCAAAGCAAATTTGGCTCAACCCTTTGCAGACCTCTGAACTGTCAAAAGTTCAGAACAATGAGACGCCCCAGTAATTGCATCACATGAGTGGGGAGGAGGTCAGAGGCAGTAATCACTTGGAATGCATGCCCTCATGTCAGCTCATATACGGGATCTGGCATGGGACATGTTAGATCACGCATAGAGGAGATGCACAGGGCACGCCGCTGCTGGCAGATGCGTGCTGCTTAGCAGGGTTGCTTTTCCACCTGCCCCAGCTCTAGGCTTGCCTTGCCCACAGGAGTGCCACCAGGAGGGAAGAGCACAGTGGAGGAGTGGCAGAAGAGCATATCTCACCCAAAACACCTCAGGCTCAGCAAGGCTCCTCTTGGCATCTACCAATGAATTGGGTCACTGCCATCACAGCCACAGAAATAATGACCAAGGTTGACCATTCCTTTAAAAAAATGTAGAGATTTCATTTTGCCATGGACTGAAACACACATCTTGGATGTTATTTTGCTTGCCAAATAGCTGTAACCTCTCAGCCTTTAGTTTCTTTTTACCAGATCAACCCAACACCCTCTCTAATCCTCTGAATATGCTGTGTCTTGTATTTTATTGCTGAAGGGCTAGTCTGTTTGTGCTAGAATAGAGAATTTTTTCTCCATGAGGAACTGTTACCATACAGGTTACTAGGTTCCTTATGGCTTCCTCACAAAGCAAATATTGTTGCCTTTTCCCTAGAAAAAGACTGAAATTGTCAATGGATTAGTGTCCCTTTAAGAAGGGACTTTCCTTAGCAGGAAAGTCAGAGAATGCAGGCACTCTTTGGGTTCCTGTGTGTCAAAGCCAAAGTACTGAAAAGCACCTCTCTTCAGATTCAAACACAAACTGTGGCACTCTGTGCTCTCAAAATGGTGTCAGCAATTGCAGAAGTGTGGAAAGGGAGAGGAAATCTGATGGTATCAGGCAAAGGAAAGAGAGGCATTGAAATGAACAGTGCCTCTTCCACCAGCAAGAAAAAGAGGAACCACCAGCACTGTTTCTGTGCTCACAGGATGCTCCTCCCAGCCTCAGCTTCAATTTAAAATTGTTTTTCGGAGACATAGATGTGGATATCCAAGGCGAGGATTAATTTTTGCCACAGAAAATGAAAGGAACCCCTGAAATCAGGAAAAGAAGGACTTGAGAAAGGGCTGAATTTCATTTCCCCACATTTTGCTTTGAACTTGCTTAAGTCCAGGTACATTCAGAACTGGAGTTTAGAGCAGACCCATCTCTGTTATCAACTCACTTAGGCTCTGTTGTTATGGACTGTTTATCAAAGAATAGTGTATGCAAGATATCACTCAAGGTAAAAATCATAGAACCATAGAATATCCCGAGTTGGAAAGGATCCTTAAGGATCATCAAGTCCAACTCTTGTGTGTAGAAATATAGAAAAATGAGTTGTGAATGCAGTTAATAATTTCATTGTTTAAAACACTTTAAATAATATGGTTAAGAAATCTTGGGACAAGTACTTTTGAAGATACACGGTTTAGAACAGTGAACTTTAACCATATAGCTGTGCACACTTGTACAGATAACCACGTCATAAACTCAAGCACTCTTGTGTTAAAGAGGTTAAAGCAGGCTGGAGTTGTCAGGAACTCTTAAGCTGCAGACAGAACATATTTCAGCAAGTGAAAAGGAAAACAAAATAGTCATCGGTTGAAAAATCTTTTACTCTGCTCTGAGTTGCAAACAGAGCAGAATTTGCCCCAAAAATATAGCATCAGAAGCTCCTAGAAGTAATATAAAAATAGAAATGCAATGCTTTTATACCTTTTATCTAAATTAATTTATAAGTATTATTTAGCACTAACTACACCTTTGTGTTGTGGGAGTGTATTTTCCCAGGCAGCTCTGATACAGTCATGTGAATTATCCTAGGTCACAAGACTTAGAAATAAAAAAAAAAAAAAAAAAATCAGTAAAACAAAAGTGGGTAGGAAAGGGGAGGCAAGAGAAGAACTGCAAGGAAAGGGCCAGGGATTCCATCAGGACTGAAGCCTGTTCCTGCTGGACAATATTCTTTGTCACCATCATTCTCACTAACTTACCTTACCAGCATGAAGTCAGGCTACATATTGCCATGGCTTTACACAATATCTTTTTTTAGATTATTAGTTGCCTTCTTTTTGAATGCTCACCAGGTTCACTCAAGGGGATATTAATGTCCCCCCTTAGAGAAGCCCAGGCTGTATTATCATACTTTAGGAATAGTTTCTGAACTCAGTTCCAGTTGCTGCTTAGATATTAGAATAGGCTGTGTCTGTCAAGCTATCCCTTTTAACTTTCCCAAGCATTGGAAGTTTGTGCAGTCTTTTACTTGTATATAATTACAATGACGCATGACTGAAATATGCTTCAAAAAGTAATTTTATAGTAAGCCTCTGGAATCTTACTGAAGAGAGGTTACTTCAGTTTCTGTCTGGTCACAAGAACCTCCCATGTAGGAAATATATGGGTCTTTTCATATGGGAGAAAAATAAATAAAGGGAACTTTGTAACTAAGAAGATGTTAAGAGATGAGCGACCATTCAAGGCTCTGACGGGCAAATCAGGGAAATGATAGCAGACCACTGGTTACTCTGAGAAAGATGTTCTTAGTTTCCCCACCCAATAAAGGCTAGGTCCAAATATTTGTTGTCAGTTGCTAGAGAGCCTGTAACTTGACATAATCAGGCACTGATGTCAGGGCTTCATGGCTAATACTGAGCTAAGATCTTGCCAGCATTTATAGTTAACCTGTTTGTACTACAGATCGATAGCATGAAGCAAACTGAAGTCAATGTTTACCTCTACTGTTAAAAGCAAGGAGAAGGAGAGAGGAGAGTTGGTGGCTCCAAGAGGGCTTGATAGCCAAAGACTAGTGTCCTTGTAAATCTGATAAATAACAGACAGTCCAAATTTTTGTAAGAGCTCCAAGGTTTCCTGTGGGATTCCTTTAGATAAGAATTTGAAGGGCGCTGGTCACTTCTGAAGGTACATTCCCCTCTCAAGGTCCAGCATATGAGGAGAAACAACACTTTAAAAAAAGAAGAAAAAAAAAAGATTTGGGTCCTCGTTGCATACCGTTGATAGGGATGGACTCTACAGTTTTGTAGAAGAAGCATGCAGCCAGTGGATGCGTAAATCAAGAGGAAAAATTAAATGTGGTAGTGGTGAGTAGAAACATAAAAAGCAATGGAACTGAAAAACAAACAAACCTTGCCATATATAGCCTCCTCAGTCAGGGTCATGCCCTAAATACACAATACTGTCTGAAAGTAGTGCATGTAGTAGTTAAGTATCTAAACACACACTTACTGCATACTTGTAAAATACTTTCCAGATCCAGCATAATATCCTTCACTTGTACAGTGTGCTCCTTTAATATAGGGAAGAGATGACAATCCTGAACCTGCAGTCAGAGCTCAGGGTGCTTGTCTTAGAGAAGGTTCCTGAAACCTTCTCGGTCAGGCTCAAAGGCTGCTCAAATGTTTAGGCTCAAACTAATCAAGTTTGGTACATTCTTAACAGATTATTTTCTCCCCTTCATAGCTCTTCCCTGAGGTATATTAGTCATAAACAGAGCAGAACGCCTACATTGCATCCACATTATTTGAGGTAGGTGTTAAAATAGTCCCCTACCTGAGCACATCAACCTAGTAACTGTTCAATCAGTTATGCGATTTACATCTGTAAATGAATTTTGCATTCATAGATGGATGCACATGTGTATCATGGAGGGGAATCTGAAAACTGTTTTATTACATTCTAACCTAACAAGGTTTTATCATATTAAATTATAACCCTATGTGTTTATATATATATAAAGTGTTTTTATTTTTATATGTAAAGAAGCACAGAATTTCTCTGTCTGTGTTCACTTCAGGAGCTGTAACAGTGTTTAGCCAATTGAGAAAGGAATGGTGGAGATCTGCGCAAGACAGTCTTTGCTTGTCACATTTTGGGAAAGTGAGTGGGACAGCAGGACTGGTGATTTTTTCAAACTCTGCTGGCCTGTAAGGATGGTTGATTTCATACTCTAGGTGTTTGTATTTCAGTTTTCTCATCATAGCAGCTTTTACTCCAATTTTTTTTTTTTTAAATACAAATTTTCAGGTTATGCAATGCACTATTCAAATTCCATATTGTCAAATCTTTGAAAGGAAATGTGTCACCAGACCCATTGGCCACTTATTGGTGCTGAGTTTTTAGCAAAGGATTGTATGAATGCTGAGTTTCTGGCACCATTTTTTTTATTATTTTTTTTAGAGAACAGAAAAACACACAGTTATGAGTTTTGCAGCCACATGTAGGAAAATAAGGTGGCTTAACATTTGAAACTGCCAAGTCACTGTCAGTACTATCAGTTACTGTAGTATAATCACAAATGAAAGTACTTTTGCATGATCAGGCTAGTATAAAATTGGGTGGTTACTATAACCAACAATTCACTTACCCGTAGAGAATTCAACTGTCATTGATGTCTCATGGAAACAGAAATATCTTCCCTATAGTCAGATGCTCAAATTGCAATCCGCTGTTTACAAAGCAGTTCCCCCAATATCATTTTCAATTTCTACATGGCTGAGAACTCCAAAAAAAGGTCTTTCTAGAGGTCATCCTACATTTCATGTTTAGTGGTCAGATTGAAGTTTGGGTAGCGGTAATGGCACATCTAGGCTTTTCAAGTTCCTCTTAGGAACCGCAGAGCTACTACTAGGAGCCGTGAATGTGGCTTTGTCTATATGCCTGTAGGCATGGGTTTATATTACAGGTTTATAGATCTGAATATTGCCCATCAGATAAAAGACCATTAGTCAATATAAGATGTTAGGAATTGATCAAACCACTTGACTAATTCTACAGTGGCATCTCCCCAGTATTGAAATAAATATGTAAATATAAATATACAGTGAAATGTATTTACATCAAATTCTGTTACCACATGACTTCTAAAATCTTAATCTGAATGATTCCCAGCAAATGTTGGGAAAACAAAAAAGACTCTCAATCATAAGCCCAGAAACATTTCAGTACTTTTTCCTGTTAGAAAAAAAGGGCAGAAGTATAACTCCAAATTCATGGATTCTCTCTCTCTCTCTCTCTTTTTAAATAATAACATAAATCTAGGAATGATAAAATTTTAGAAAAAAAGGTATTATACTGGTGAGCAGACACCTGGAGTAGCACATTAGCAAACTAGGAAAATGAATCCTGACTAACTGAGGTGATGGGCTCTTTTCTGCCTCCTTAGAACTCAGTTTCTGGTTTGCAAATTTCCAATTAAAATGTCTTAGAAAGAGTTAGGAGTCAAAAAAAATCTTTGCTTAATATATTATGTTTCCTTTCCTCCTATTCTCTCATGTTATTTAATCAGAGACTGATGCCAGTAATTCAAATAAACAGAAATAAAAAGCTTACTATAAAACATCCGAGATCCCCAGAGAGTCCTGTAGGTAAATCAATCTTAAAAAACTAAAGTTGACAATTCCACTAGGCTCCAGAACCTCAGAAGAACCAGAGAAAACTATTGTTTTCCCTTTGTAGATCACTTTAAGGTCAGGGTATGCTACTCACTTGAAAATTTCAACCCTAAAAATGGAAGTGTCAAAAAGTATTAATCCTGCCCACTGGTTATTACAGAAGACATGCTGCTATGGGTACTCTCTGTCCTTTTCTGGTTTTTGGCTGCTGCTAGCTGCCCTTGTTTTTACTGCTGGAATATAGCTTTATCATAGGAGCTTGCTGTGTTATAGTGCTGCTTCCTACTGGTGTGCTCTAGTTTCATTTCTTCAGCTACTGTCTAATGTTTATGCCATTTGCAATATGTGAATGGAAATAGAAACCAGGGCATGAAAGACATTGACAATATAGATAAAGTTATGAATCTATACCTTCTTTTATTTCCCTACTTCTGTCTTTATTATCCTCATATTTATTTTACTTTGTTACAACAATGTACAGCATTTGTGTTTACCCCAAAAGTGCTTAAACATTTGGGAACCTTTTGGTTAACTAAGGAAGTAGGAATGTTTTTTTGTAGGCAGAGCAATTGTTTTTCCATCCAGCACTATCTTCACAACCTCGTGATGTCTTTGGCAGATGAGGTTATTCATTTCACTGTCATCTCCAGGGTGGACTACTTAGTTTTATTATGATATTTGGACCAGAGGCATGACTTTTACCAGCACAGCTACATAGCTGAAACCTATAGGAAGAATGCAGCTGAAAAAAGCAGATACAATGTTCTCCTTTTTCTGTGGTACTGAAATACTCTGATATAAACACTTTACTGCCCATGTAACTTCATCCACACTTTAGAAGATAGTTGGAGCAGTACAATTTCTGGGTGAAAACATGGCCCAAATGAATTTTTCGTGATTTCTTTTAAACCCAGTTGGCTATCCTGGCCAATGCAGAATTGTAATTCGGTTCTATTATGTATATAATTTGGTTTAAGTGTTTTCTTAAAAATAAATGTATTTAAAACCCTGAGTTAATTTAAGATTAAATGCTTTACTGCATATGAATTTAGGTAAGTGCTTAATAGTTCTGTGGAATCAGAAGCCAGTGAGTTAATGAATCCTTACATGATTTTATAAATTCTTCTTGTAGACTACATATTCTCAGGCTCAAGAACTCTCAATGATTCAGCACAATGATTATGACACATTTTTTTACCAGGAAATACATTAAATGATACCATACATATAAAATGGAAGCTATGTTATAGTATCCCCCACTATATGCTAGATGGACAGAATCAAGAAAAGGAGTACCTTGTACTGGGAAGGCAATGGTCCAAGGATAGGTGATAACAAGAATCATGGGAAGGGAAATAGTAAGGATGGAGTAACCAAAAAATCTCTGGGAGGTGATCTGATACTGAAGGAAAGAGTGTCATTAACACATAAAAGACAATTTTATCTACCCAGACTTCAAAGGAAGAGAAAGATGAGAATCTTTGTGAAGGTTACCTTTAATTTTTGATAGTTCTTCTCCCTTGCAAAAGATTTTCCAGGTGATCTCCAAGCAGTAGCAAAGTTAAATGAATATGTTGGGATGAACTATATGAATATGACAAAAGGTGACTGGGAAAACTTAACTGTTGAGAATAGTAAAAAATCTAAAATGCAAAAGCATTTTATTAGAAAATATATACTCAAAAGACTCCATATATTTCACCAAAATATTTTCAGTGAGCTTTGGATGGGATACAGGCTGGATCCACTGGCAGCATGCAGCTTGCTCAGAATCCAGCCAGCAGGTCTGTAAAGCAGCCAAGAACTTGGGCTTCCAGGTCCAAAGCTCCATGTCAGTGCTGCAAGGCTGGCTCTGTGGCTCTGGTTTAGCCTCCAAGCTCTTCCAGATCCCCTGCCATCAGCCCTGCCCTGACATTTTCTTTCGAAAATAGTAGTCTGAAAGTTTTCTTGCTCCCTGTCTTCCAGGTCAACCACTTTAAGACCTGACAGTGACCATTGCTGAGTGCCACTGCTGGGAATATGGAAGTCTGTAAAATGAGATCTCTCTACTGGGAAGAACTTCAAGGCTCCCAGAAGTAGTGGGTGGTCATATTGTGCCACATCGGTGTTCCCATTCTAAATGTATGTGACACCAAATGGTACCAAAAGCGTTAGATGCCAATGATATGAATGATGTTCTTCACAGTACCAGTCTTATCTGATTGTGCATCCTCGGGGAATTTTATGGTATTTATATCTTTAATTTCTTTACTGAAAGAAATTAATTTTTCCCTCTTCTCTTGCAGAATTTCCAGCTTCCAGCTAACTCTAGAAGACAGAGTTCAGGGGAAACAGGCACTGCACATGCAGGTCTAGGCTCCTGGCAGATAGAGGAAACAACAATTAAATTAATGAAATGCATGATGATTCGGAAGTTTACTCATTTTCTACTCAATACTTGCTGAAGAACAGCAAGTGTAAAGAAGATAATGGGAATTTATCTGTGTTAAGAACTAAGGATTTGTTCCCAGATACAGAGAAACCACCTCAATGAAAACTAAAGTGTGACCACTTCAACTTTTAGCCCAGAAGGTGTGACAGTGAAATTGAATATGTGCTTATCAGAGCAAGCTGTTGCTGCCACTTCTCAGTTAAGCTAAGATAGAAAGAAATTTGACCAAAGAAACCATCCAAGACCTCTTAGCTGTAAGCATGGGTGTAGATACCACTTTTATTGTTTCAGGTGGCTAGTGCTCAGCATTTGTGGACAGTTTGATTGTGTATACGGTGATTTGAAATTATCTAGACATATTCAAGCTCCCCCCAAAACAAACAAACAAACAAACACGCAAACAAACAAACACATGTGAAAAAGAATTGATGTCTGGCAGAGCAAACAAGGATTTAAGACTGAGCTTTCTCATTTCAATAAGGCATTCTGAATCTGTGTTCAAAAGTCATCTTATTCTCTAAAACAGCACAAATTATTTGGCAACTGATGTTCACAAAAACCTGATGCTGTGAGCTCCCTTGTCCTAACATTGTTTCCCTGGTGTTTTATTTTTGCCTAGAAGGAGTCGTTATACTCATTTAATTTGGGGTGCAGTGTGACATTACAGTTATGATGGTCTATGGGCTGGTGTCACTGAAGGAAGAGTTCCCACTTCTTGGAGCAGTTCCTTATGTAAACCTACACTAACACAGCTGTAGAGGTGTTAGGCAAGTAGGCCTTATATTGGTATAGAAGCTGGTGTTAAACTGATGTAATCTGAGCGGACGTAGCATTCTCTGTGTTGATTTTACCTCAGTTAATTGCCTACTGACTTAAGCCAAATCCTTAAAGACACTCTTAAATTCTTACACATCAGGATGTATTCCGTCTAACCATTATACTTTTCTGTAAAGAGGTTAAATCTTCAAATGTACCTCAGGGATTTAGAAGCCTAAGATTCCTTTTAGAAGCTTGCATGTCTAGAAGCCTCAGTCTTTTTGCAAGATGTCAAAACTTCAGCTTATCTTGAAAATACTATAGGCAGTCTTAAAATGGCAAGAGTCTGCACCTGCATTGTGCAGCTTAAAGCCCTAGATTAGAAAACAAGTCCAAAGTAAATATTTAATTGAGGATAAACAATTAACAGTTCACAGAGATCAAAGAGAGAATTCACACTTCTGACTATGATTGTTTAAACTTGTCCAGCTGCAGGTTAGGAACAGTGACCACACGGATGTTGCCTTCACAGCCAGAAGCGACAGGAACTTTATCGCTTAAGCAATCTCAGGTCTCCAGGCAGAAGATCTGTGGAGAGCCCTGAACTCCACGCTAGCTATACATTTTCCATGCCTGAGGATTTCTAATATTTCTTTTCTCCAACCATGAAAGCCAGTGGTGATCACAAGTTCTTAAACTGTCAGTTATCTGCTGTTTGTGTCTCCTGTTGAGGGGAAAAAGCAGTGTGTAAAAGAGGGAAAGATGGCATGCAAAGTGAAACTGAATTCAAAGAGAGATCTGCAAACACGTAGGCTGAAAAAACAGCTGCTAATCTATCCTTTAATACAGAGATTCAGGAAAAGTTAGGAATGGGGAGATATCTTCTGGCAGTGTCAATACACTGAGAAAGCAAAATGTTAGCATGGCTTAAGACAGCTTAATGAGCATAACTTGGCTTCCCTGCCTTATACATTCATTTGATGAATTTAATATTTTCATCTTCTACCTCACTTGGACATGATGGCATCAGTTCAAAATCTGAGACACAAAGGTATATCATCGTCATACATTCTCGGCTAAATTTAAAGACCTGGCCTTGTAATATAAGTAACAACAATTTTAGTATTAATCCTAGCTTTCTGAAAAGGACGTGTTTTCCAAAAGAGAGAAGATGATTTAAAGAGAAAAATATCTAAATATATACTTAAGAGACTTACAGGATATCCTTTTTCTGTGTCTTGCCTGTGGAACATGGCCAAATGTGACAGGGCTTGCTGATGGACCTGGTGGCCTGACCACACCAGCCCTTTATATTTTGTGCTGTGAAGCTTTGGGATTCTGTTCGAGGCTCTGGGACATCTGGGCAATGCTGCTCCAGTCATTGCTCCTCTCCAGTACACTGCTTTGAAAATATTAACAGCAACGAGCCACTTCTCTGTCAATATCATGGGCTGTCATACACTAAAATGACCAAGCTGAAGGTACAGAAGGTCCCTAATAGAGTTGAAAGCAAAGACTAACCCATGTGTGAAACAGTGTGAAAAGTACAGAATTTACCTTTTTTTTACAGTTCAGAATGAAAAAGTCAGGCCCCCAAAGTCATGATTTAAAAAATGTGTGTGTTCTTGTGCAAGTTGCACAGTCTTTACTCCCAGTCTCATTCACTCAGCGTTTGTGCCAGCTTGAATGAGGCGACGAGGCAGACAGCTCCCAGGTTTCCCTAAGATTACAAAGTCCTACTGCACTAAGGATCTACCCAGCATCCAGCATCGCTCACCAGTCCCACTGCCACAGTTCTTGTGGCTGCAGGTATTCTTTACCTTTCCTTTTATCTTAGGATAGTTGGTGTACATCAGTTACCCTAAGGTTTTTTTAAAAAAGAAAAGATAGAAAAAGAAGCTTTCAGCACTGAAGACAAGCCCTAAGGAGATACTGACAAGCAATCTGTCTTGGGGGTAATTTCCAGATGGATCTGGTGCAGAAACCACATTCCTGAAACTAGTAGATGAAAGCATGGCAGCTGATACAGCTTAAGTTTGTGACTCAGGCAATGCTGTGTTTACCCAGGTAGGATTAATACTCATACCAGCCAGAACCGCAGCCACTTAGTGCCAACATTAATGGTTCTGGGGTTGTCCATTTAAACTGACTACTTGCTCTGCTGACTGCTATGAATACACCGTTGATTTCTTCATTTATTTAAAAAATGACAAAACAAACACTCCCAGTACAATCTGGGCTTTGACTTGCAGGAAGGCTGAGCTGGTTCGGTCAGGTTATGGTAATTTGTCTGTTGACATTGCTCTGATGGACAAAATACCTATTATAAACAGGTTTGTTGCTTCTCCCACTCCAGTGGCCTCTAGCCAGAAGTATGGTCTGATTTGGGCTTTAAGAGTTTGCTCTGCAGATGCAGTGCAGCTCCAAACACTTTCTAAGAGAAAATTAATTAGACATACCACTAAGCAGAGCAGGGAATCTTATAAGGTGAAATCTTCCCGCAGCTGAGTAGAAGAAATGGGAGACATGCATCCTTCTGTGGTTGGTGAATTCAAGGCCTATGCACTATTTACATGCAGCATGCACTACTGGAAAAGGATTCAAATAGTCCATAGGCCTGCAAGCAGCCTTGGCAGTTTCAATTAATTAATTAATTAGTTAGTTAGTTAAACTTATTATCTTTAAACCAGATCATCTCACAAAACAGGTCCTATTGCAGACATACAAATATTAGTTCTAGCATAAGGAAGAAGGAGGAAATACAAAGCTGGAAAGTAGAGAAAGGAAAGGTTAAGACTAAAGCAGCCCAAACATAAATCTGCTCAAGGTGCCTGGAACCCCACTCGGAGTTTCAGCATACGCTTTGAGATCAATGGAAAATGAACTGAAACTGCATGTGCTTGTTGAGCTGATCTATCTGCAGTTTTAATAGTCATATCAGAGAAGCCAAACCTCACTCATTTCCCAGGGTCCCCACACCCTTCAAGTTATATCTATCACTAATGAACACTTTACTCAAAACCCCTTTCCGTGTTTCATTACAAACTGGTTTTAGGATCAAAGCTTGCAGCAATAATATGACACATGGTGACAAAAAGGAGCCAGGAAGTTCCACCCTCTCTTCTTGACCCCTCTCCTTACCAGTAGCAACAAAAAGTAGGGAGGCACTCTGCAGTGCCAGGCACCAAGAAGGTTGTCCCGGCACAGAAGAGCATGATAAAAAGGGATCAAAACCTCTCACAGGAAGAGATATTGGAAAGATTGATATTTTCACAGAGTGGAGGATGTGCAGGAGAAAAGTATGTGTAATAAAGCAAGCGATTTGGAAAAGAGAGACTAGGAGCTATACTAAAAGCATAAGAGGATATCTTTGATCTTATACCCCATTATTTAAGCCACTCTGGAGCAGATGGATTTCCATCTGCCCACTCCAGGCTCCTTCTGCCTGCATCATAAACCACTGGTCTGACCTCTGTCTCAGGTGGGCTTGGACTAGCTGGATGTTCAATCTGATTTCTCACAGAAATTCCTGTGTTCTTCTAATTGAACAAGGCTCTTCATTCAAGGTTCAAATCTGATTGCTGTGGTGATATTTAAACATGCGTTTAAATGACTTGCTAAACCAGAGGTTAGGTTGGTACCTGTTTTGGGCACTGTAGAAGTTGCACCACTCTTAAGAGCAGACCTCTGGCCACTCTGGATGGGAAAAGGTGCAGGCATATGACTCTTAGCTCTGCTGGTTTGATTAGCACATGTTAACCACTTGGGTGGATGTTTATTTAAAACCATCTGCTCAGTTAATCTGTGTAACTATCTGAAACAACTCCTGAGGTCAGTCTTTTAAACAAAGGGATTGGACAGATGGTCAGCTTTGCAATGCAGGTGGAGCACTAGAGGTTTGAGGAAGCAGATATAATTCCAATATAAGCTTGAATTACCCACTTTTCTTGCAGTTGTTGGATTGTTAGAGCTGTTGCATCAGTTCCCAGGCAGTGCTTCTACTGACATAACCGTATTAATTCATGCTGCTAGTAGCATGAGTAGCTAGCATCTGTGGCCAACCTTTGGGGTATGTGAATTCATAGAATAATTTCACTGCTCAGCTTCCAACTACCACTCCAAGGCTAGTGCTTGCTGCCCCTTCAGCTAAAAACAAACAAACAAACAAACAACAACAAAAACAACAACAACAACAAACAGAATTATTTGAGTGCATACAGCTCTAGACCCTTTCTGGGGGATGTCTAAACTTCTATGCTTAGTTTGCATTCCTATGACTGTTACTATACCTGTGGTTAGCTACTGTATCTTAGCTGAAGCGGAGTGAAATTAGCCTCTGAGGGCTGATAACTCCTTACATTTATTGAAAATAAGAAATCATCTAACTATACACACTTATTACTTCTGCAGGATTAACCTGTGTAGGCTGAAGCCAACAATCTACCTACCTACGTCTCATTCCCTGTATTTACAAAAGTAAGTGATATCACATATCTGGCTCCTCAGTGGTGCATGAAATATAATAAGAAAATACACCCAGTTTTTAAAAAGATCCAGAGAGACGTAGACTGTTTTCCAGGTCTTGTGAGGGTGCCACTTGTTGAGCATGGAAGTCACAGCAGAAAAGGAGGGCAAGCCTTATATGGATATTTGGGTTGTCCTTGAAACCTTACAGGAATGTGGGAGCCAAAGGGAAGGTAACTAGTTAAACATATTTGTTTAACAATGAGGTTATCTATTCACAGAAACACAGAAAAACAGCGTAGTTTTTCAGTAAAATTTGTTCTGAGCAATTTCATCAGATGCATTTACTAGATGGCTGTCCAAATAATTGATTTTGTGGCTTGGCAGTTAAATAAAAATATGGGGGGAAATTCAGCTGGGATCAAACAATTTTAATCGTTTTGCCAAACAAAAATTAGGAATTGATTTAATTTGACATGTCATGTTCCAGCTGATGCGAAATATTTCAGCTGAAGACTTTACACAGAAGCAGAAATGTGGAGAGAGGGAGTAGTTCTTGGAACCGCCTCTGGGGAGACAGTTGCCCCTTTATTCACTGTCTCAAGGGCTGTTCCGTTTACACAGGACGTGAGTGATCCAGATTCAACTCTGTCCCTGTCTCCATTGCTCACCTCCCAGCAGAGTGGCATGATCAGCACATGTGGCTAAAGAGCAGCTCTCCAGTTACGTGCTGATGCACTTTCTCTTTGGATAAACATTTACAGGAGCAAAGACTGGAGCTCCAGCCTTCCAGCGAGTTTATCATGCACCAGGTGGAAGCACATTCCTGGATACTTTTCTGTGGTCTTTCTTTTGTAATTTTTAAATATTTTATGTGAAATGGAGCTGTGGTGCTAACCCCTGGGTTTCTCACAGTCTGGGTGAAGGCTCTACTCCCAGGCTGTCAGATAAATGCAGTATCTGTTACATCCTCCTTTATCTTTGTGGTAATAGAGGAGGAGGATCAGGTTCTAGCCAAGGTATCTGAAGACTTCAAACCCAATTTGTAAATAACATTAGGATAAATAGTCCAAACGCACTTTGCTGAAAGTTTGTCTAGCTCCAGTAATTTCTTTGCAAACTCTTGGGGAAAGAGTGACTGCCAGATGTATTGTCTGGCATGGGAAAGATCAGAGGATCCAAGGAGGTGGACTGTGGTCAAAAAGTTTTAGGTTTAACTGCGTTGAATATATGCAGTATATAATAGCCTGCATGAATATATGACCATTACATGAATTAGATATAAAATATATTCATGGACTGGGAAAGACAAATTGAATGTAAAATTTATATTAAATTGACTGCTACTAGCCATTTTTATACTTCAGATGCATGGAGTCATATTTCCTCAAAAAATTATTCACACAAATTCATTGGAATTACAGTGATCCTAGCTTCTAAAATATGTCATCTCTGTACTCCTTGTCAACATGATTGTCATTTAGGTAAATTTAAATTGAAGAAACTGTGTAGAGAAGATAAATAGAGGAAATTTTTAAGGGGTCACTTGAAAAAGATCTAAAAAGGCATGCTGTCTCATGTGTTGCTGCTGATGCACAAAAAGACTGCCTGGAAGAATTCAAGACACTGTCAAGAACGCTCGCATAAGTAGATGAATGCTAATGTTTTGTTACATAGAAAAAAAATAGACAAGACCATCACATGCATCCACATGTAGTGGGAATGAGGAGAAAATCTAGCACATTCTTAATGTCAAGAATCTAAGCCAGAAGACATTTTAAAACATGTTGATTGATTACAAGAGGAGGAAAAAGAAGGGCACACAGTGGCTTTCATCTTTTTTACTATCTCAAAAATCAATCAATCAATAAAAAGTTGTATTTTACACCACACTGGAAATGACTGCAGTCTAGTGCCATCATCCTTAGACAGAAGCTGAAACACAAACTCTGGCCAAAAGTGATGTCAAGACCTTTCTGCTTGGATGCAACAGCTTTAGAACCAGTGCATAAGTGTGTGCTGTATGTTCCAGCTGACAAGTGGAGGCTGGAAGAAAAAAAATAAAAGTAAAAAAAAAATCTAAAAACAACCAAACCAAATTCTGCTTTTTGTATAATTCTAGGTCATTAACATTAGAACAAAATGCCAGTGCCTACCATTTCGAGCAAATGGGAACAATACAGTCCATTGGCCAGCCAAAATACCTGCTCAGCTACAAGCAAGGAAGCCAGGAAGTTGGCCAGTTCCCAGAGAAGCTAGCCAGGCTGTGAGCCCATCAGGCAGTTACACTGTTAGCCAGGCAGCCAACTTGCCTGGTGTCTGACAAAAGCTTTCCAAGTACCATTGTGTCTCCAGGAAACAGCCACAACAAAACCAAGAAGTTAAAAAAGTGAAAAAGAGTTATTTTCTGGGAAATGTATTTTGGTGGAAAAATTGTAATCGGGTCAAGAGGCAATTCTCTCTGAGGTGCTCAAACAGCCTCCTTTGCCTGAGGCCTGGAATCATTACAAAATATTGTGGATGCCGAAAGGAAGGTACATACTGGAAATACGATGCATGATTTTGTAGGACCAACCGGTGAGGTGAGATGGTAGTAGGACTCAAAAGGCTAGCCACAGATAATGAACAGAAGCCTACCCTGCTACCAGCACTCCACTGAACGAGGAAATACTGTTGTTTTGTGTACATTCTCATTACCAGCTGCTGCTTTTACCTATGGTAATTGGGAAATTTTGCCTCTAACTTTACATTCTAGCACATGCAAGGGGGAAAAAAAAAAGCATTTGCCAATATTTAAGGTATGTTTGGTATGGATCAGAAGTACACCAAGAATCACATATGTCTGAGGCATAGCTGGCTGCAGCCACAGTCCAAGAGTTGGACATTTTATTTCTGTAAAACAAACCCTTTATTACCTTATTAATAACTTACCCTTGGCTTGCACGCTTGTGTTCCCTGCATTGACCCTCGCTGGGGTGAGTGTTGGATATAAAGCTTCTCTTCTTGTTTGCTTTACTGTATTCCTAAATGTTCCTTTTATGATGACTTCCATAACATCATAAAGACTTGATGGCTCTCACAAGACCTTTATGGGACTTGATAGTAAGAAATAAAAGGGGTCATTGAACTGTGATGGACCACTTAAGGGCCCTTGAGTACTTTGGTGTACTTCCACTGACAGAAGCCAGCAGAAATATACAGCAGAGATGAGACACTTTCTTTGCAGCACAAATCACACAACCATGACAAGCTAGACACTAAAGTGCTCTGTGTCACAGAGAAATGGAAACTGTAGATTTAAAGAAATTCTTCACAAGTGCTAAATATTATTCCCACCCTGATTAGAATTCACAAAGCCTGCCAGATAACCAAAGACCAGCCAGTTTCCATGTCCCAGAGGGTTTGCAGTTGGTATCGGAGCTTTCACTTCAGCCAAAGCAGACCTTGACAGTATCCCCATTTTCATAGTTGTGTAATAGAAATACTTTGCATTCCTTGTGCACCTTTCATCAGCAGATTGATCTCCTTTAAAGACAGTAATGAATCAATGCTCACAATGCCAATGTCAATTGGGATTTGTTTTCCTTGTTCTGCAGAAGGGGAAAGAGGGAAACACAAAGATGACGCAACTCATTTAAAGAAGCCTTGGCAGGGCCAGACACAGAATCCAGATCTGATACCCAAGCCACTGCCTTAACCTTGCTCTCATTGCCCTTTCAACTTCATGCTATGCAATAAGCATTCAAGCTGGGTATAAATACAAAGAAAATCTTCATCTACTTTTAAAAACAGATGCCTAAGCTCATGGGTTAATAGCTAGATATCAAGTGTGCTAAATGTCCAGCACATCTTCAGGCATGAGATTTCACTATATCTGTGCTTTTTTTTTTTTTTCCCCTCTTTCTAATAAGCGCTTTTATCTGGGTTTGCTGTGTGAAAGTACTACAGAAAAGAAAAATATATTGTGAAAAGAAAAAGAAACTGCGCTTGCTTCACTGGTGTCTGTGTATCTGTCTGAGATGTCATTGTACCCAGAGCTGATATCTATTTCTCCACATTTGGCAAAATTTCCAGGAAATATGTGCTTGGACTAGACCTGACAGTATGTGATTTTGAGCATAGAATCTTAAGCTTTTTCATAGGCTGACTATCAACAAAACATCCTATATCATGTGGTTACCTTGCTTACACTGCCCAACGCCATTATCTCATTTCCCACTTAAACCAACTCATAGTCATATATCATATCTACGCCAGCTGAGTGAATTATTAAAAAAAAAAAAGTAGGAAACCAGAGCTGACATCATGCAACATTCAAATTCTATGTGGACCAAAGACTTTGTTGGATACTCGCATTTGGGTGTATTCGTTGATGCGAGGAACAGATGTAAAGCATTATTCCAGTGGCAATAAACAAAAACAGGTGTAACTTGGAATGTGTCCCCATGCCTGCCTCTCCAGTAATCCTGTGTTCCTGAGCACTCTCTTTCTTTCATAACATGTTTGAGAGTGTTTCTACTGCAGTCTGCCTGTTCTTGTTCCTTCTTGCACGCAGGGAGATGTTGCCTGCGTGATCCCACTGATTGGAGGGGTTTAGCTTCAGATCCAACCAGTAATGTGAACCATTTTCACTCTGTGCACAGGATCCGAGATGTTCGAGCTATAACCATGGCTCTGACCACAGACATCCCCCTCTACCCTGTTTTGTACTTGGTCTTTTTCCACAGATACTCTTTGTTATGGGAAGCTTTCTGAAAGGCCAGTCTCCTGCAGAAATTTCTCTCTACTATGTGTGCCTGTGCATGTAACAGCACTTTGGCAGGAAAAATAACTCATCCTGGGGACACTGAGGTCGGGTAGGCAGGTCAACGTTAGGTTGTTTCACCTATGGCAGGGACTGAAGTGTCTTTTTTTGGCGTACAAGTTGTCGTACACACTAATGATGTGTGTAATGAGTTTCTGGGTAAAAGAATGCAACAGGGAAAATAAGCATATATTTTTCTTCAGATGCTTGACTTTATAGAGTACTTTAGTCCAGAATTTATTTTTTCATCTTTCCTCATTTCTATTCTTTCTTTCAGGTCTTACTGTTTAGCTTTCAGGAAAATATTTCCTAAATAGTTACTATTCGGCTCATTCTTATTAATCAGGACTTTCAAGTGCTTTTGACTTTAAATCCTGAAATATCTCCCCTAATGGTATGTTGAAGGCTCATAGTCATAACATAGAAATGTTTCCAGACATTGATGGAGACAATATATACGCCTGACTTTAAACCTGTTGCTGTGCAGCAGTTTTCCTTCCATGCTAACAGTCTGAAGTGCAGTTGCCTTTAAAAGCCCAGAAAAATATATGTGCATTTTTGAAGGTAAACTCCAGGACAGGACATTCAGTGCAGCTGGACACCGAGGAAGGATAATTAGTAAATGCAATTCCAGCCTCACCATTCTTAATGTCCAAAGGGGCAAGCAGAAATTTATCATCCTGTTAGTTAACTGTGTTAGCTAATTGTAATCCTGGGTTATGTATGTAGCAAAGGTATTTTCTTACCTCATATGGAGAGTCTGAGGCTTGATGTTTGAGTTCTTTTTGTGGAAGATCACTAATGGATTAATTCAAAAGTGCTGGCTAAAGATCCCAAGCTGTTGAAAATCAATGGGTGGGAGGTGGTAGTGACAAAATATATGGTTTTTGTCTTGTCAGGCAAGGTTGTGGGACCTCTCAGGGACTTAAACAGCACAGACAGGAGTATGCTGTTTCTAATATGCAATTGTGAGCTACAACTGTAATCAATCTTTATACAAATCTGGAACAGTGCAGAATATCTCCAGATTTTCTTCTCCCTGTTTTTGCATTTCTCAGAGAAATGCATTTCACAAAGATTGGGTTTCTTCTAGCCGAAGTGTACGGTAATACTGAGCAAAGACACTCAGCTCCCTGTAAATACGCTTGTCTCATCAGAATGATTCTGTCTGTGCTTTTGGTTCTGCAAGACACATTTTAATTTTGTGTATCTTAAGGCACATCTACACTAAATAAAGGAAAACAGTGCAGCAGTTCCTAATTTAGCATGCCCAGATGGCTCTGTGTGGAGGACAAATGCTGAAGATAGTTGCTCAGGTCCAAAAGCTGAGCAAGTAGTAGCAGAGCAAGCTCAGCTGAGCAAGCTGCCGCAGGAGCAAGACAGTGGCAGAGCCAGGCTGGGAGAACTGGGGGGACAGGGCTGGGGACTGAAGGCAGGAAGGTGGAGGAGCTGGATCCTGAAGGTGGAAGTGGAGAGAGCCATAGGGATGTGAGAGACACGTGATGATGCAGTGAAAGAGGTTGCTGAGGACTGAGGTCTGACACAGTTTAACGAGGGATAATTCCTGTGTCCAGAATTTCACCAGCTGTGAGTACCTGCTGTGCTGAGTGCCCTCCAGCTCCAGAGCCACAAGCAACAACAGCTCAGGCTCCTTTCACAGCTCTTTGACATGTGCCGTGGACATGACACCCAGGTAGCTGCAGGAAAACTACTGGTCCCATTGCAGACACCTGAGATAAGATTTAATCCCATGTGTTCAATTCACGAGCCTCACGGCATATATTGTTCACTCATCCACAGCCCTCCTGCATTCAGCTGGCTGTTTGCTGGGTACATGCTCTTTACCTGCCAGGAATCCAAAGCATTTAATGGCGTGCCAGCATCTGGGCAATTCCTGCCAAGCTGGAGATGCCCCCTGGCTCTGCTGTGATATCCTGTCTGAACAGCTGCCAGAGCTCTGGTCTTCACATTCTCTCAATCCATCTGAATTTGCAATATTAATTCGAGGGTTAGCTGAGGGCACCTCATTTTGTGCGTGTTTGAAAAGGTCTGTGTGCTTCCTATGCGCTATATAATTCTCTTAGTTTCATCTGCCAAATGGTAGTGGTCTCCATGTGACAGCATAAGGACGGCTTGAGAAAGCCATCCTAATTTAACTTGAGAAGTAAGTTTATAACAGTATGGGGCAACTGATGCAGACACTGCCATTACAGCTTTAACAGACGAGCTCTGGCAAAACTCACCGCAGTAGTTCAAAGCTACTACTCCAGCAATTGCCTTTGCTCTTGACTGCTTTTTTCAGGTGGAAGAAAAACCACTGTTGGGGATTATTTTATCCCCACCATGAAAAGGGACATAATCCCCATCCAGTTATTCTGATATGTAATTTTTTCTCTCCAGCTTAGCTTTGGGTGCTCTGAATAATTCAACTTACTGAAAACCAAAGAGAGACTATTATCCTATAAAAAAAGGTTCATAGGCAGTACATATTCAAATTTAGGGAGGGCTCCATTTTTTCTTTTCTGGATAACAGAAATGCATTTGTGTCATGAAGTGCATGAGCATGCAATGCAGTAAGGCTCACAGGACTAAATGCACAAATTCTGCAGGTTTGATCTGCACAAAACTGGTAGGAATTTCTTTGGCTTTTCTTCCTGTCAGACAGCCCAGGCAGAGCTGTACTGTAGTTGGTGGGCTACTGGACATGTGGACACAAGCTCTGGGCAGAAAGAGAGGACACACTGGGGAGGACATGGAAGCATGGAACTCCCAAAGCTGAGATATCTAAGCTAGATGCTTATGTGCATGTTATTAGGAAGCC
Source organism: Chauna torquata (assembly GCA_013399475.1). Lineage (NCBI taxonomy): Eukaryota > Metazoa > Chordata > Aves > Anseriformes > Anhimidae > Chauna > Chauna torquata. The sequence goes on from VXAL01016726.1 coordinate 261,959, forward strand.
TCTGGAGCATAATCTGGTGTGCCAATATTAATTTGATGCATTGGTTATGGAATTGTCTGCCTGGACAGTACTCTCTCTGGGTGCCTACATGAGGAAACTGTATCAAGTTTTTCATTAGCTAATTATATGAAGCTAATGAGAAAAAAAATATACCATGTAGGCAAGTACTTAGGCAAATCTCTATCTCTACTTAAATTAGCCACGGATATTCTGAAATAGGGGCATCTATATAACCTTTTATGTTGGTATAAAATCTCTTTTAAGTTATATGAGAGTAGTTTTCCCTTGCAAAAAAAACCACGAGTTTCATGTTGCAGTGCAAATGAGTTGCTTCGCATGGTCTTTTATTGTCATTGGTTTGACATTTTTTTGCTTTTCCAGGTCCTGAAATCTGCTCTTATTTCCTGATTTAGATTTTAATCTTTGGGGCAGAAATGATGTTTGTGGGTGTTTGTACAGCAGAATTGGGTCTTGCTTTATGACTGTGGTTTGTAAATGTTACCACAATATAAATAGTACATTAATCATTAATTATATTGTTGATACATTGCTATGTCCTGAGTGGTGGCACAGTCTATTATTCTTTGGCTCCTCACAGACATGATGTCAAGACATTTCCATACTCAAAACATTTGTCTGAAGTCATGGCTGCCCCAGATCTTCCTGGAACAGATTCCGAAACAGAGATAGACTTTGTGTTGTAAACTTCAGGTGCCTAAGGTAGCATCCATGTCACAGACTGGTAGATTTCTGTAAAACTTCATAGGGTTAGAAATACTAATTATTAGCTGAGGTACATGCATTAAATCGTGTGCATTTATACACAGTTTGATGCATCCGAGAATCTCAAACTGCTCTGCCAACATTATTTGGCTTCCTATAATGTACAAAAATGTTATCATCTCAGTTTAACTCCAGGATAAAATAGCAAGTTTTGTCAGCACTGTTACAAAAAAAATAAGGAAGTAGGTAAACCTATCTGCTTGATGTTTATAAGAAATGAGTAAGTGCTGGACTCCACAAATTGGATGCAGATATGTGCCAATTTCTTGTGATAGCTAATGACTAAAGCATTGAGTTCACTGTTACTTGACCTGAATTGATTGTCAAGGCCATGCTGGAAATCTGTGGAAAAGAAAAAATAAAAAGATAAGAAAGAAACCAGATCTCCTAACTCAGTAAATTATGATTTCTGAATTACAACAACAGATGGTGTGATCCATAATAGCTTTTAACCACATAAAGAGCAATTTAAGACAATTTCCTAATTATTCAAGGCAAATGACTCAAAGCTTATTCAAACTGCCTAGGGATTAAGACACTCAGCTTGTACCGAGACACCATTTCACTCTTTTCTCTGTAGGATAGATCAGCAAAGCAAAATATCTAACTATCCATGGCCTAAGAGACACAGATTCTCCACTCCTTCTTGAGCCCCCCCAAACACAGTGCTGCATACTGTGAGTCCCTCTTGTCCTGTCCCTCCTGGCCACAAGAATTTTGTAGTGCTGGTTCCTTGACCCCATCAGGAGGATCGGAGGTGTCCACCAGGAATGTCCTTTGCCTGGTGACTGGCTGTCTTGCAGAAAGGGAGCCCTGGGTTCAATGGCCCTGAGTCTGAGGAGGGCCAGAAAGTGACTGTGCAAGTGGTAGCTGCTGGAATAGGCTGTTCTTCTACCTCATTTGTTTGTCTTCATGTGCATGACAGAGCTGTTGAAGCTTAAGAGCCAGTTTCCTGTTCTGTCTCACAAAGTGCCTACCTGCATAGCTGAGTTAAGCTACTAAACTAAGAGACAACACCTCACACACATCTCTTTCTTCATGGTTTCTTGTTGCCTGGCTCAGTGCTCTGAATACAGGGATGCCTGTTGCCAACCTCAACTTTAAACATCTGCCCCTGCTTGCTTGTTGTGCGGGACACCTAACTCAGGACCAGGGGTTCCCTTTCCGGAGGTGGACACACATATTTTAGGTACTGGGTATCACAGATCCCTAAAACTTTTTAAAGAGGGTTCTGAGATTCCTCAGAAGCACAGTATTTCAGTTATCTAAAATCCTGCTTTGATATAGGTCATGTATACAGTACTTTAATAAACAGAGAAGATGCAGCACTTTAAAGATCAGGGAAAGCAAGAAGTAGCTGTGGAAGAAATGGCTGGACTAGTGATCAGGGACTCTGAAGACCTTGATTCATGTTATTACTTCTTGCACAGTAAAGCTATAGGCAAATCATGTCTCAGTGCCTCAGTTCCTCCTCTGCAAAAGGAGGAAGACTATTGGTGTGTCCCAAAAACATGCTGTGAGGATGAACTATGAAGTGTGAAGGACAGGAACAAAGGTCAAAGGCAGAAGTGACAGTGTGAGTGATCATAATTCAAGTTATAAGAACTACCCACATGCAGAGGGAGAAATTACTGCAAACAAGACCCACCTTGTATGAGGCTTCTTAATTTGTCCAGGTATTGTCATGTTGCAGCAGTTTATCCGCTTCTGGGGACACACTTGGCAAAATCAGGAGTCGATTCTTGGAGCTTTACAGGGGATGAGGATCCCCACTCTGTGCTTGTCTGACCCTTCCCTTTCTGACTGTCACGATCATCTGCTACCCTCTGTGTCCCAGTAACATTACATATCTTCATATTGTCACTACAGTTCTGACTCACATCACTGTCAGACTGCCTCCTTGTCAGGGGTCTCTAGACAAGAGAGGCCAGGTATAGCTATTTTACAGGCGATGTGAAAATGTTGATCAGCAAAACATTAGGATCTGCATGAGTGTTTGATTTCTTTTCCACCCTTACCAGGCACATGATTCCAGGTCTCTTAAAATCAAGGTGTAAGAGTAATTTCATTGTTTGTTCATTATTAGAAACAACCCTCATCATTCAGTAGAAGTGTTGATGTTTATTAGAACAGGTGAAGTGTGGCCGTGTGGCCGGAAGGGCTTATAGCCTAAATGTTAGACGTTAGACAACCAGTGAAAGAAATGAAGTAAATGGAGGGAGGGGAGAGGTAGGGCAAAGGTGAAATTTTTCAGCTAGGCTGCTAGAGAATGTGAATATCTAAATACTTTTCTTCCATTTTAAAAGCTTACATTTGATAGATAACATTAGAGAAACAATATTCTGGGAGATATCTGGAAGGAGAGACTGCAGTCTTGCAAGTAGGGAGAAGGGGAAGTGTTTCATGGAGGAGGTGGAAAAGAAAACGCAAAGGTGAGGTCAGCAGAGACTTTACACCAGTGAGACTTCATTTGCAGCATGCAAACTACTGGCTGGCCCTTACTATTCGTTTAGAGGAAACTACAGAACTTTTCTTTAATCACAGTCATCCATTTTATAGGGGTGTCTTAAATTCACATGCTTATCATATGCTGCAAATGTACTAGAAGATAATTAACCAACTGTAACGAACCTTGGTACAATCACGTATTGTCTTCCAAGATTCAGCCGGATAAAGGTCACTGATTCTGAAAAATTAACTGCTTGATCTAATAAGACCCTGCATCACCTCTCACTTTGAAGTTGAACTTAAGTGATCCTCAGATACTATTTGTCTATCTGTTATGTAAGTGCAAGTCTATCCTGTCATTTCACTTGCAGTACCATTTTCAACACAGTAGTCAACTTATTCCTCATGGTAAGTCTTAAAAATATCCTCTCTTTCTGCTCCCACAAAATTGGAACATGTAGCATTGAAGTCCTGTAAGGATAAGGTGCTCGATCTTCTTATTATTGGAAATCACAGTGGCATTACAGCAGCAGCTGAGCACCAGCAGCATGGTGGGTGCCCAGCAGAAAATACAAAAGGGAAAACTCCTACCACTGTGGAGGTTAGAATATTCCCAAAAGCAGTGTGCTATGCTGTGCAATCTGATTTGGGGTGCAATCTAACTAGACAGTAGAGAGAGATGGGATTGCATGGGAAAAGTCTATGGTCTTAAAACATTTATGTGTACAAAGTAACAGAGGGTGTTAGGGCACTTGAGGGAAGTAGGGGATTTAAGCATAGTTGGAATGAAGCAGATGAAACACAGGATTAGTACATTAGTGGGAAGAAAATGGAAGACCAGAATAGGATAGACACATATGAAGTGCGTGACAAAAGAGAAGCCTAGGATAAGGTGTATGGGAATATAATGGGTTAGCCCGTTCTTTCAGGATGTTCAGACTTGAGTTCTTCATATGAGCTACTGGTGGACAGTCCAGGCTTGTCTGATGCATACCCAGGTGGAAACCCTGATCAATTCTGCCTGTCCCCAACAGGAGCCCTGAAACCCAGACATACAAAGCAGATCTGGGAGGCCCACAGTCATTAACATAACCACATTTGAACTAGGGGTGCGTTTGTGCAGGCTCAGTTGCAGTTGTAGCTCAAAGTTTCCAAGTCATACTGTAGTTATCCCAGCCAGCGGGTATCACTGTCCCTTTAAGGGAAGCAATATCAGCAACCCCAAATATGTCAGCCCCCACTCCTATAAATAACAGAAGAATCACTTAGAGATCGCATAGCTTCCTTTATATTTAACTAGTTGCCATAGCATCTCTACTGTGAAACTGCGATAGCTACAGCTGCCTAATGGTTCTCTAACCTCTGTCAATCCTGTTTCTCTCTCTGCCTGGAGAAAAGTAAGAAATTAAGCTTCAAAGACTTTTCTTGGAGCATAGCTATGTCTATCTGATGATGTCTCGTGCCTTTTTAGAAAGTCTTTAAGTCAGAAAAATCCCAGTTTATGAAAACTAGGAATGAAGAATTGAAGTACATGTTCAGACAACCTCTACTCCGCCTAGTTTGCGCAGCCCCCACCACATGAATAGCTTCCATCCCCTTGGATGCCTTTGAACAGTGCAGGGGGATGTGGTTGCACTAGCCCTGCAGCCAAATTCCTGGCGCACCTCGCCCCAAGAACACCAGATCTCTTACATTTGATAAGCCCTTCACCTCTTTTTTATAGTCTGTTTGTCTTTATGCACTTGGCGCAATCTAACCTTTCGCTCACCTGTCATTAAACTTGTCGTGCACAGACAGCTACCAGCTAGCTGTTGACATCCTTATTTATACCACCAAGGTGTTTAGGACCTCCTGAAGGTACACAAGACAGACGAAGCCCTCCTTTGATCAAATGAGGGTCCCATCAAGGAATTTGCTACCCTACCCCCAGATGGGAATGGTCCATCTGGATGACCTTTCAACATAAGTCACAGCTCTGTCAAAAGGCTATGACAAATCCTTCTGGCTAATCACACCACGCGCACGGAAGGCAGGTGGAAGATTTGAACCTAGTTCCAGTGCTATTGACAAGGAAGGGTGACTGTCAATGTTTTGCAGAAATAAATCCTTTATTGCCAATTTTTCCTAAGTGGGAGTTAGACCTGAAAGTGTGCTTGAAGGGCATGAAATACCAGTGGACAACTTTCACTTTGCATTAACGATGCGTGCTCTCAGTGCATGTAAGATCTGTCAATGAATTTATGAACCTCCCCGGTGTGAGAGCTGGCCGAGGTTCATGCCTCCCACTCTACAAGTACTAAAATAAGGCAGAAAATTGAGCTGGGAGATGCTAAATCATCACAGCTTCATTCATGTGGTGTAAAGATTAGAATAATGGGGGGATCCCAGAGTTAGATGTACACATTAATTCTAACTAATACGGTCTGAGGTCAGAAAGAGTCTTTTTCTGCTGTTATTTTTTTTATGAAAAGTCCTAATCCCCAATAAGTCTAAGCCAAACTATTTCTCAGCACTGTTGTCTGGAAAGGAGTGTTTAATCATTAGTCTCTTAGAAGAAAGCACCATTTTTTATATAAAAAATAAATCTTTGGATGGGTTTCATGCTTTAAAAGTCTAGTAAATACAAAAGAGGATATGTACCTCTCTTTATTACAGTCCTTCACTGTTTTAGATTTCAACCTGCTTTAGAAGTAATTGTTTTTAAACTGTATGAATGGTAGTCTGGGTTTCCTCTGTATTATGTCAGTGAGCACTTTGGAAGCTCTGTGAGCTAAAGAAATTATAAGCAAAACCAACTGCTCAGAACAATAAAAATAGTCTCTTGCTCTGCCTCTCTGTTTCCATCACCTGGTTGCTTGCTGGAGGCCTCTTTCTTATGAGTCACTGTGATCAGGACAGTTTGCTCAGCTGGATTATCTACCAGAGCTCAGGCTGTGTTATGAGCAATGTAAGTTATAAATGAAGTTATAGGCGATGTGATGCAACCAAATATTTGCATACCACTGAGGTATGTGCTCTATAAATACATAAATGGAAACAACCATGATGTTTTCCTTGTGGTCACGTTGGTTATTTACTATAGTAGGTGTCAGTCTCTTGAACAATTAAGATATCAACTAAGTTTAGAAATGGCTTGTATTTATTTATGTCTGTCAGGTGTGTGGGTAATATTGAGAAGTACCTACCATTAAAGGGCACTAACCAGCATTGTCTTTTCAAAGCCAAGTCTGCTAGATGACAGCAACACCCCTCCTGAGCCTCCTCCTGGGCTTTGTTCTCTGGTCTGCATCCTTGGACAAGCCCCTTGCCAACCTCCTCGGGTGAGCTCCTGAAAGCAGAGCCCTGTGTTTTTATCTTCAGCCACCAAAGGTGCATCTCAGAGACACAGTATAGGTTAGTCCTGGTTTGTTTGAAGACAAGAATGACTGAAGAAAAGGACTGGACAAATGCAATGTATTGCTAGAAAAGCAACATGTGGGTGTGCTCATGAGTAAGTGTTCAGCTTTTTTGACCATTCCTCCTTCAACACAACAAAGAAGCAACAAATACAACAGAAGCAGCACTAAAATCATCCAAGGTGATGCTGACCACACTACAGGGTTATCAGCATTCATGATTTCTTTCCTATTTATCACCTTTCTAAGTAGAATCTCATTTTAAAGCACTGCATGGAGTTAGTCAGTGGCTGAAGTACTTCAAACAATTAAGTTCTAATTGTGTATTAACTACCCAAAACACATTTTAATATCATAAAAGCTCATTATGGACTTAATTTTAATGAACCTCTGGCTAGTACCAGAACTGAAAGTAGAGCTGTTTTCCCAGCTATCTTCATGGTAACCGGAGGACAATAAGAGACTGTTTGTTTGCTGTAAGCTTTTTATCTGAGGTTTTGGATGCCAGACAAAGATGCAGGCATTGTTACTCTTTTTGAAAACTGGATTAGTCTAACTTTTTTTTGGTCATATTGGAAAAAATGAAAGTGAAAAAAAAAATCAGTATTTTGGCTGTTTTTAATTATAACACCTGTTTTCCTCTTTGCTCCTGAGCTAAGCTGCAGAGGTAAAGTCCTGCAGAAATAATTCACTACCAGTTTGGATCTGCCCTGGGAAAGATTTAAACTTGTCTTTTCAGAAGGTGTGTGCCAGCATCTTGTGTTGCTACAGTATGGAAAGAACTGCATAAGCTTAAGCAGGAGATAAATTGGTTGAACTAAGATGAAATTCTTTAGCTGAATTTTACAGAAGTTAAAGAAGATAATTGTTCCAATCTCTTCTGCCATCATTATCTATTCATTTATAAACACGCATTCCTCAAAAGAGTCTAACACTTCCCAGCAGCAAAGATTTAAATCCAAGGGAAGATGAAGCCTTTTATGAGCAAAGTGGGTAAAGAGATTCAGGAAGCAAAATGTCCATGGAAATAACTTTCCAGCTCAGTAGCTGGAACACAAAACTCTCACAAATGAGTGAAAAGGGAACAAATGTAGGCTTCCTAACATCTCACAGTGGCATCCATTCACAATCTCTGTTGTGGCTGACATCTGTCCCTCTTCCCTCAGGTTTTCTCCTGTGCTACTTCATCAGGCCATGCACTGATTTCCAAGCTATGATCTACCATTCGTGGCACTTGGATCAACACTTTCTGTATGGATTATCAGATGCAACTGTAATGATAATTAATTATATCTATTTTGTTATTATTAACTAAATCTATTATATATCATTATATATACCCATTTTTACTCAACAAAGGGGCAAAAAAGACCATGACCCATGCCCTTTCCGTTCATAGCACATGTTTGGTCAAAGATCACAAAGCCTAAATGATAGAATAACTGGTCTACATGATAGAGTAACTGGTCTCTATTCATTCCTAGTGAGTTCAAAGTAGCCCATCAGGAGCAATAAAATTTATAGGGTTGCTTTGGCTTCTGCAGTGGCTTTGTCTCTATGGCTTCACTTGCTAACATATTATAACTTACCTCACAAAGCACAGTGGTTTCCTAATAGTAGTGTAAATTACATCTAATAATTTTAGAAAGCTTTACAGAGCAGTTTTCCCTTTTAGATAACTTTCAGATCCTCCTTCTTTTCCAAAACAGAGAAAAGGGGGCAATGATCATCTTTCACTGGAAGCAAGACAGAGCCTGTGATTAAACTAGGTATGCTCAGGCAGATAGAAACAGTTAGCAAAGCAGGTCCTCATTTCCTACCAAGGCCAACTGGATACCTGAACTGATGGTAGAATGTGCGGACTGCTAAGAAGTCCACAGTGGCAGAGGCTGTGTTGGTGATGCAGGAGTCTGGGAATACGGGAAAAACTTTGAATTTTTTACTACAAATGTGCAGTTTCTAAATGTGAATGCCATCCGTATCTAAGTATCATTATATCCCTGCATTTCTGTTTCAAAATACTCAAAAAGTTCTTTTTTCCTTCTGTTTCAAAACACCTACAAAGCCTCCCTCGGCTGCTGTCTGTCTGTGCTGGGCCGGAGCAGTATGCTTCTATCCCTGCAGCCCGGACTGGTGGCTTAGACTGGGACAGGGCTGGAGCTGCCAGACCGTCTTCACTGCTCCAGGACACGGAGCCAGCAGAGGAGTGTCTGGCAGTGACAGCACAGCATTCAGCTGTGCAACACCCCTGTCCTCCTAATGCATTTCACACTCAGCAGATTGAATTGCTTTGGTCTTCTCATTTATTTTTCTTCCAGCAAACAAAACAAAATTTTCCGTCCTTTTCCTTGACAAAGACTTTTGCCATATGCTCCAAATCAATTGCAACCTTTCTGATGCTTTGTTACCGCCCACATCTTGGGCTGTGTTCAAAAAAAAATGGCAGCTTAAGCATTTCTGTTTCTGCTTCCACCAAACTAAAATTGAAACATTCTGTTCACTAATTCAAGGGTTAAGATGTCTTATCACTCCTCTCTTCTTCTGTATATGAGCAGCTCTTAACTAGAACTGAACCAATTCTGTGCTGTAAATAACATCTATCTGACACATTTTTGTCTTTCTGCATGGATAGTTGTCATGAACAGAAAGGAATTTGCTCATATTCATTCACTGAGCAGCATTATTTAATGACTTAAGTTATGCTTCCCTGCTTATCTTTATTTGATTTAATGCTGTGCTTCACGCATTTCTGTCCCTTTCAATGTGCTGCCATCAGTCTTTGTGTATGCACACAGTCAGCTGGACTGGGGGGCTGGTCCAGAAGGAAACAAACTCTTCTTACCCTTCTTTTTTTTGGTAGAACTCATTCTGAGCAGGGGCTCTTCCCATGTCTGCTCAGTAAGCATTGCTGTGTCCCAAAGCAGAGGTAGAGGAGCCCTCTGCTTTCAGCGGCAATGGGGATTTATATGAGCTACAGCTTCTGCCTGATTCTGGAAAGTATCTCTTGGGCTGTTACTCTGGGAGTTAGTTAGGGTGTAAGATGTCCGTGTACCATAACAGCTCCTAGTGAGGATGTATTTATAGCAGTAGAACTGCCCTTCATTCAGATATGGTGACCCACTTATTAACAAACTGCACTGATAAAAACAATTTGCTCTGGGAATAATTGGGTCAGCCCTAGGATATCTGCTGGCACAGCACATACTGGTGAGGAATCATGCCCCTTTCCTACCTATCTGACAAAAGTAAACCCACAGAAATCTGTTGGCTGTTTCAGGGTCTGATTTATTTGGAGGGATAGGAAAAAGAAGGCAAATATTCAGAGCATGGAAACTACATCGCTTAGCTTTAAACCCAAGATTTGTATCTCCAGTACCTCACTTCTTTCCTTCCCCCTCTTCTCCAAGAGTGCAGGCCACTGGGGAGGTCACCTGTGCCCAGGGATGACATGAAGCGATGCCAGTGCAGTCCTCCACACTGTGCATCCAGCCTTGGTGTACAATGACTGTTGCTTTGTAATCCCCAGCTGAAATGTGTTTTACAGGTTCCTGGCTACTGCTTTTCAAACTGGTTTCACTGAAACCTTACAATTCTTTGATATGTTGTTCATTTCAGTCCCTGTGGGCAGTCATTATACTTTTTGTTTTTTTTTTTTACTTATCTAATATTTGATGCAAATTGACTTTGTTTCTATTAAGCCATTGGAATTTGCTGGTGAGAATTTTCACTACAAGCAAAAGAGAAGGTATGCAAATCCAGAAGGATGAAAGACAAAATCGCATCTCTTGTGACACAGATGCAGTTAAAGAAAATGCATGAAAACAATTAAATCCTTTGGGTCATCTATTTTATTTAATTCAATTAATTAGTTTAGAACCATTAGCTAGGTCTCCATTAGGAAGACAGTCGGTATAGCTAACCTAGTATAATATTCAGGGGCAAAATCAGTTACGTTTTTAAATGCAAAGCCAAAGAATATTTCTCCTCTACTGCTCCAAGTCTGCTTTTGCAGTATAGGAGCATAAGCAGCCAAAGTAACCTAACAGTTCAATTTACATCATGTGATAGAAAAATGTTTCTGTCACCTTCTAAATCACAAAAGTTTTTTAATGGTCTTAGTACTTGCCTTAGCTAAAATACATAAAATGTTTTCCCCGTATTAGTCCTTAAAGATACTTCACAGGAATGTTATATGACTGCAAAGAGAAGAAAGCAGTTTTGACATAAAGAAAGGAAAAAGTGAGCCATTCACTGGAAAATTTGAGAACAGCTGAATTTGATAGATAACACTTTGGTAGGAGATGAGAATTCTCCCCACCTCTTCTTTTCAGCTCAACACCCATCTTATCCTGGTTGATCCTGTGGAGCTAAAACCTATGAAACAGACTCCGATTATCTTTCCCTTGCTGTCTGGAGTGTTAGGAGTTAAGTTATTGCTGTTTGTGTAGTACTTTGACTTCTGGAGGCACAGGCCCCATAGGAGTATGACCACTTCAAAGAGGCTCAAAAAAACGATGAGCCAAAATGACAGGAGATAGTGTGAATCTGCACTCATCTGGGCGAGCGAAGACAGAGATGACTTGGATTCACTTCAGGTTATTACATTTATAAGGGAGCATTTGCAAGGAAACAAAGCCGTTCATGTTGATTTCAGTCCAGCATTTGTTTCCAATGGCCACTTCCAATTCAATGTCAATTTGCAATTGACAGAATGTAGAGACTAAATATTCAAAGCCAGAACACCTGATTGCACAGCTTGAGGTTTAACTCAGTCCTGGAGTTCTGTCTCCTAAGGGCTCTGTTCCACAAATGTCTGAAGAATTCACAATGTCCTTAAGGCAATTTACACATTGTAATTACCAATGGACTGCACAAGTGTGAAGAGAGAGCTACACCAGTGTGGATCATGCTAGCAAATTTCTAGGTTCAGGTTTACAAATTCTGGTCCACCCTGGACAGGTTATAAATATATTGATCAGAGGAGCAAGATCTTGTTTTTTACCAAATGTTTATACCAGTAGAAGCCCTAGATAAAGATGCCTGACACGAATATAAACTATATTGCTTCTCAAGCCAAAATTAACTGTGCGGCACTTTCAATCCGTATCGTTATATTTGCAGTAAAGTATGGGGAAAGGTTGCTTGCTTTAACTATGCAAATACAGTAAAAGCTGCAAAACTTCCTAGCACCAAGAAGCCTTTGCTCATTGAACCTACTTTTCCTCAGTGCAATGCTTGTTGCGCTGCTCAGATCTTTTTTCCTCAGTGTAGATAAGGTTTTATCATCCTCCTCTTGAGTGCCAAGTGGAGGGGCAATTGCAATTAACCCTTTTCTGGCTGAAAGCAACTGCAAGGAGTGTCCCTACACTTTCTAGTTTTCATAAACATCAAAGCTGGAGAAAGAAATGGGTCTCTGCCTGTTCTCTAAGCAATAACAAACATGGAAGAGGAATGCTGTTTATTTGGTACAGCTGGAAAGAATGAAGATCTTCTTCCTTTATCCCTTTCAGGAATTCAAACTGCTGTTAGGTAACAAGAAAACTATGCTAATAATTTTCCACCTAAGTAAGCAAGCATTTCACCACTGATGCTCCAACTGGCTTCTCTGTTGCTGCCAAGATGCACAGGTAATGGAAGAAGCCTGTATAGCAATCCCAGATCCACAGAGAGACTTTTCTGCTCAACTGCACTATAGTGATTAATGCATTTGAAGACACTGAGCAGAGGAACAATTAATTCCCTTTCTAATTTATGCATTTTCAACAGGGCTAACATAACTTCAGTGTTTAGCTTTAGGACAAGATCCACTGCTAGGCTGTATTCCTTCCCGTGCTTGGATTAAACTCCTTTTCACACTATTTAGGTGTAAAACTTAGCTTTCTCTTCTTCAGGATGTGGCGCTCAGAAGTAATATTTTTAAGTTCATCACTCAGCTCTCTGTTTGCATTGGACTCAGGGACCTGGGGCTGGGAGTTGCTTTCAGCATCAGGACAGCTGGACATCAGAGGCTGCAGTGTGAAGTCCCATTCAGCTTTGAAATTTGACCTTTCCCTACTAGCACTGATGAGGCTGTCTCTAGATGGATGGGTGTAGACAGTCCCAGGGATGGTCTGCTTGCTCTCCACCAAGCTGCCTGGACATGAGCCACTTCTGGTACTGAAGCAACAGCTTTAGTGTGGGACTTGTATCTGAGCTCAGACCCTCTGCCTCTCGGCAAGGCTGCTCATTTGGGCACAGCACCACGCTAACATGACTGCACGGTTTCTGTTTTGGATCTGGCAGCCAGGAGAGACCATGGGGATAGCAGATGTGTGGATGTTTGCACTGGACTGAAGCTGTGCTTTAGTTTCATCATTATTATGAAAGGGTTCAGTTTTGGAGAGACTTGGGAAGGCTGACAGTGATATTTGGTTTTGGACAGGTGGGGTGCATTTTACTCCAAACCACAATGCGAAGACGATGATTATGGAAAAACAGTGGTGGTGGGGTAATGTGCTCAGTAGACCAACCCTTGAGTCAGTCATGTGGGCCCCGCTATCAGAAGACTGAGAAGTGGAAGGCAGAGTCTCAGAGTGAGTTATGTGAGTGCCAGTGGATTTTAATGGAAGTCCTGAAGAAAAGGATCATTGTTGGCAGGAAGTAATACTGATCATAAAAGGTTCTTTGTCACTCCAAAAGATAAAACAGCAATAAAGTTTCAGGAACCTGAGATATTCCGTATAGCTCTGTCTGTGAAGGGGTAGGACTAGAAGAGAGAAACTGCAAGGGGAAATGCTGAAGTGCTCTGTCATTCCCTTTAACATGCAAAAAGAAAAAAAAAAAAAAAGCTGGCTCATGGCTAACAACCTCAGTTTAGTGCTTCTGCAATTGCAGGTAACCCTGTAAGACACCTCTCCTCCAAAAGGCTCCACAAGCCACCTGCACCACACACCTACCTCTCCACTGCACCCTATGCAAAACTCTGCAAGGAAGGCCATAGCACAAACTTGGCCATAGGAAGACATCAGGGAATCACAGGCTGTTACTAGTGCCCTGCGTTATTGGCCTAGAAAGTCTATATTGGACAAAAAATATGCTGAAGATTCAGGAGTGTGGCCCTATGTTACAGGAGAAGACTAGGTAGATAGATAAAAGCAGAAAGCAGTTGCTGGCAGGCTGAACTGAGGGAAAGTTCCTTCCAGACCCCACATTTTGTAATTGATAGACCTTATTCTCATGCTGGTGGCACTTGGGTTTTCCAGTGCTGGTACCACTGGGAGTAATAGTGCATGCCGCCGGCCAACTGGCCAAACTGGGGGTCGCCTCAGAAGGCAGGGACCTCCCCCAGCCGAGTGATTAAGGCAGGGAAACTTCTGAACTGGGAACGCTGAGCTGTTACGTTTCAACCTTCAGGAGTCAGTTCACTTCTCTGCTGCATGGGTAGAATTAAGGGAAAAATACAGTATTTCCCATCATCTCCTTCTGACCTTTGACGCACTTGAAATAGGGCCTGTCTTATTCTCTGCTTATAGCTGTTTGGTAAAACGGCGTTCTGCTGTTTGTGCTTCTGCACACAACTCTGTATCACAATACAGCCCTTTAAAGCACAAGTCACTTTTTCCCTCAGGACCTTTGCCTGATAGGCCATCTCACTGTCACAGGAATAGCCTAGATCTTTCCCTTATCTCTTCTGAGTCAGCATGGCTAGCCAGCAACTCAACACTGACCCGCCAGACCTCACCTTCAGCTGGGACTGGGTGTTGGTTCATCAGCACTCTCTTCCCAGGCTGCACTGCCGTGGTACGGGGATTTCAGCAACAAATGCATCTGGGAGCTCCTGCCCACCATCCCATCCATCTCCAGCTGCTCCTTCATGCCAGCCCCTCCTCTGTGTTACCACAACACTGAAATGAACCTCAGTAGAAGTAGCTCTTTTGGGGAAGGGAGAGAAACACCTGTTTACAACCCATCTTTGTTAAGTGGTCTAGCTCACGGCACGGCCTCATGAGCAGGTGTGTCTGTGTGTGCGAGGGACCCCCACACCACCACAGGGCAGGGCCACCTTCACCTGCTGCTGCTGCCAAACCTCTTATGCTGCTGAACGATGGCCTCTCTTTGTGCTGCTGCTTCTTCCAAGTGCAAGAGGAAGGGGAGGAAGGAAATTGCTAATGGTCATCTTGTCAGCATGTGCAAATTTGTAAGAAAGAGGCAGAGTTGTCAAGGAACTGTGACGTACTGTTAATTACTTCTTTTTGTCTGACTATAAAATGCCTGAACTCCCATTACCACTTTAAGGATAATCTTGCACTCCGTTATAAAAGGAACATCTTTGCTCATAGTTTTGTTATGTGGAGGGCTTTGTTAAACATGGGCTGAAGTAGAACATAAGAAAAATTAATTAAGTGTATCTGGGTGTGAGAGTGGGAAGGGAATAGCCAGCTCAAACAGGAAGGTGTATCATTTTAACAAACCGTAGATGCTGTACAGATTTAGTTCAACAGTGCAATTCTGCATAAGGACATTCTGACATTGGCTTGTGTCTTGTTTACTCTGGATGTACGCCACAGAAGTCAGATATAAACTAAAACTACATGTCACACCAACATCATGACTTCAATTTAAATAGAGCAAACCCTTTGAAAGATACATGCTTTAATTCTCATGTATGTTATGAAACGGTATTTTCTTGTGTGATCTGATTAGTTCTTGATGTGGCTAGGACATAACTTGATCTTCCATGAAATATCTTTATGAAGTATCTCCTGCCCAAGCACTTATATCTTAGTTCAGCCATGGTAAAATCTACATCTATAGCACAGTTTGGGAACAAAACTAAAATAAATTTGAAATCTGATTGTGCTATAACCAGGTTTAGTGCAGTGTGTGAACTGAATTGCATGTCTGTCAGCTGAAAAATAGCAGAAATTGGACCTAGAGTATGGTAAGTTTCTCTGGTCTGTAATTCACAGGGAAAACAAATGTGCAAAGCCAAAAAAAAAGAAAAGAAAAATTCATAAAGTCACAACATGTTATTCAGCAGTCAATTAAGAAGCAAAATCATTTTGCTTGGTCAATGGCTGCTGACAGCTCTGTGGTTGCAACAGTTGGGTGGCCCTTTTTAAAAGTATATAAATAAACACTGCATATTCTGATATGGCTGGACTAGAGTGTCTCATAACAGAGAATAGAGGATGCTTGCTTTGATTTCTCAGGCTGGGCTTCCCTGAGATGGTAATTCCACTTTTCAGGATGCATAGTTATGGGCTGAAACTGTTGTAGTCTCAGGACGTGAGGCTCTGAACTAATGCTTACTGTCTTCACTGGCTCAAAGACATTAAAAAATATTTTGAAGCAGTAGCTCAGCAGGTGAGATCTGCTCTCCTGCAACTAATTAGCTAGAAATGGCATCCTGTCCTCAGGACTCATCCATACCAAATGTGCACTGCCACATGACCCTGCAGAGCGCAGAAACTGGTATTGATGGACAGGGAACTGCAGCCTCCTTGTTTCAGGTAAGCTAGAAGATGACAGAGAGCATTTCCCCTCCTCTTTAGCCCACACTGCATTTAAATTGCTGAAGGACCATTTTGCAGCAGTATACAGGGTAGAGAAGGAGCTGGGTAAGCGACCTATAACTTGTAGCACCTTGGAGGTGAAATGTGGCTCACAGACTAAGAAAAGCTCACCAAAAGGAACTAAAAAAATATGTCAGGGCAGACTTAAAAAGCTTGTCTGCAGTAGGTAGGTACTGAGATAGGCGCCTATTTTAAATACCGTATAATTTCTGAAAATAAAAAAGAAATGGAGGTGAGGACTGTCAGGGCTGACAGTGGTAGTTACTATTCAGATTCGAGTTTGTTGCCTGATCAGAATTACAAAAACGTTTTATGCTCAGGAGTGTGGTTCTGCTGTTTTGGCAGGCTCTTGGCACAAGAATTAAAGTTATTTCCTTAATATGAGGACAGTATGAGGACAAATGCCTGAAATGGTGGAGGTTTGGCTTCAAGTCACTGCTTGCTTTGGGGGTATTTGTCATGTAACGTTAAGCACTTCAGTGTCTAGGGTCCCTCTGTAGTCAATGACGAGAGATAAGGACTCCTGCTCTTCATCACTTTGAAAGAGCTTATCTCTCCCTTGTGACCACAGAGAAAACCCAAGAAGATGAGCTAACTGACTTCAGCGGCAGTTTTACATTACAAAGAGCTTCACAGCTATTCTGGTTTAAAGTATCACCTCCTTCCTCTCCCTACAGACCCCTCCCCAGAGATTTCTTCTCTCATTTACACCCCATCCAGTGGCACGCTATCTCTTCAGCTGTGCAGCTGCACTGTAAACAGCCTTGCGCAACCACTTGAGTGAGAAAGTAACACAAAGAAAATTATTTTTCGGCTGGAGTCCTCCAATCTGGTTCCAGAGTGGCCACACAAGCAGCTCTGCCAGCACAACTGGTGTACCCTTGTCAGGGGCAGGATAAGGCAGCAGAAGAAGGAAGCAACAACACTGGTTGAGGGTAGTCATAATGTCACACAGCACCTTAATCTGCCGCTGAGCTTCTGGAAAACGTGTCCATACTCCTGGGGCATGTCCCAACTGTGTCCAAGTCCCTTTAACCGGGTAAAGCTTGAGCATGCACCAGCATCTCTCCTCTCTTTCTTCCCACTGTCCCCGTGTTCACAGGAAAAAAAAAAGCCAAAAGTTTCTTCTTCCCGTCTAAAAAGTGACATGGGAGCAGAGATGTGCTCTTGCACAGTGGTGTGGGAGGAAGATCCTCCAGCACCTGCTGTTGAATCTACAGCTATCAGTTATGAGCCAGGTCAAGGCACTAAAAATTAAGCTGAGCAGTTTCAGCCCCTACACTTTTGTGTGGCCTTGGGCAGACGTTTGCTTCAGAACCTCCTCTTCCCATATCAAACTGGAGCAATAACACTTTTGCAACTTTCCAACTCATAGCAAGAGCTGCCATGAGGACAGAGGCCAGCAGATCAGTGACAAAGTTCAGGCAAGCTCAAAAAATCTAGAAGAAGACTGTAGTGTCTTCAATGCCAGATTTGCTGATAACAGAATTCAGTGTAAGCAGGAGCCAAATTCTGCTGGCTGCCTCTCAAAGGCAGCCTCATGACAGCTTTTTTGTGATGTGGCTTTACTCTAACTGCTGGTTGTCAGCCACCATTGTAACATCATTCGGCAGTAAGGCATCTGTTGCTTGGGGGCAAAAGATAATGGATGCTTCTTATGAGTAAAAAAAGTGCCATTGGTTTTGGTGAGGGTTGTTCTACCAATTATAGAAAGGTCTCTTCAGACTTGCACACTGGCACATGAGGCAATGAAACCCTCTTAACTGCAAGCATGTAATGTGCTGGAAAGGGGATCAGAGCAGTGGGAGTCAACTAAAATAACTATGCAGTCATGTGCTGAGATACTGCCAGAAGTAATGTTTGTAGGGGCTTTCAGAAAAAGAAGGGGAGTGATGGCCTGAGATTGGCTGTGGGCCTAAAATATATCACAACAAAAGCACCAATTCACAGCAGAGTTTTTAACTCCCTGAATGGGAAAGAGCACAAACTTCAGGCACAAAGTTTTAAACAAAAACAACAACCAAGTCCCTTGCCTTCAAATCACTCTGCAATTCAATAGCCACAAAATATGGGTGCAAAGTTCTATAATGGGAGGAAAACTGTGGCAACAGACCTTCAAAAGGGATACTGCGATGTGCACCTTCTCTGCTGCTTAAGACAGTCACCAGATGAATAGGTATGTAGCAGGGGCCAGTTCTTACCCCAAGATCACTTTATGCAGAGATGTGGTCAAATGCATATGGAAAGCAGGGTAAAAGGGTGAGAAGCAGTTACCTTTGTGATTCGGTGTCACTTGACCAGGAACTTGCACACCAGTCTGGACTGTGCCTATGGAAAGAGCACACTCCTGCACCTTGCTACAGCTGAACACCTCCCCTCCACCAGCAGACGTAAAAGCACAGCAAGCCAGCTAGTGTTGTTTCTATTCAATAACTGGATTTCTATTATCCCAGGGTGAAGACTGAGCTATTACAAATGTACACAGCACCACTGGCACTGCAAACAAACTGGCAGAGAGCACTTCCTCTGTGGACATTGGCTTAGATTCAGAAGAAGCCATTCACAATTTGTAGGAACCCTTGATGCATCAATGCAGACTCGTCCCCCAGCATTAGCTGGCCTTTTTTTATGTATGAGAGGGAAGCTAAAGGCAGATCTAGTCACACAAGCATCAGCACAGAAACAGCCACCAGCGGTTGTCTCTTTTTTTTTGGTTCTGAAACACATCTGGTTTTACCCCAGGGAGATAAGTCATTGCCACACCATGGTGCAGAGCTGCTGCAGATATGTATCACCCACTTGGAAATGACCACCAGAGGGTAGAGGACTTGAAAAGTTATTGCTTCTCTGTCGATTAATCTTCTTTTCAAAGTGAGCTTCTGCTTGTCCAGCTGACATTTTAACTTTATTTAATCACAACTAATATATTGGATCTGGTGCCTTAATTTCCTTACAATACCATTTCCTGACATAGACCCGTAATCTGGACATCCTATTCAGTGTGATTATTTATCTTCATAGGCTGGTTAAATCTGTATCTTGCCGCTTCTTGCAAATATCTCCACTTACAAAGCTGAAGTTCTCCTCTAGACTATTGTCATCTCACACCTTGATGACTACCATTTCACCTTTTTCTTCCTCTTTTCCTCCAAAAGCAACTTCTCCTGAGCCCTGTTTAATTCTACAGAGAACTAATGGTTTCATCCCTATTTAATGCTACAAGGGCTTCCTAGAGCATGGTGCCTCAGAAGGAACATATCTTATCGTGGAAGTGCTCAAAGGACCCATCTCTTACTAGCACTCCAATCCTGAGAGATTACTTCTGCACATTATGTTTGGATCTGTGCAAGCCTGTGGACTCTGCCTGTTGAGTGGTCTTGCTAGCATGCAGAATCAGTGCTTGGGAAGAGACTGTTACAAAGAGTACCCACAGTGGTACCAAGGACTGCAAATAATGATAAGAAAATAGGGCAGAGTTTAGAAGGACAATGCACAAGATCAGATGCTTCTGCTTCTTTCAAGATAGTCTGAAGATATTTTCAAGAAACAGAAGTTCACTGTGAGCTCAAGTGCTCACAGGTTTGTACAAGGAATACAGGCACATACTGTCCAGCACAGATCCCTTTGGTTGTGGCCTTGCTACAGCACAAGGATGCCTGCACGGAACACTACAGCTGTGTAATTACATTCATAAGGAAATAGTAGTAAATTTTTGCATAGACAACTCCTACAGTAATCAAATAACAAATGTTCAATCTGTAAAGAACCCTAGAGTGTGAATTCCACTGAACACAAGAAATTGCTGCATATATTGTTGCTTCTGCTTCTTAAAACATAAAATGTTTTGTTCTGATATTGCTTTCTACATCTGTGCCCTTGACTGTGTAGGCAGATGTCCTACTTTTTCTTTATTAGACTCTGTACGGGAGTGTAGAAGAGAGAATCATTCAGTCCTTTGGTTGAGAAGGAAGTGTAGGGCTGGAGAGGCTGCCGTATGCGATGCAAAGCAAGCGGGCTGTCAGCTGAAGCTCCGAGGCTCCCTGACAGGGGTGGGACTGTACATTCAGGCTCCCAAGTAATGAAGCTGTTGTAACGCACAGGCTGATGAGGGTTTGATACTGATAAATACCAAGAATTAGTGTGAAGCTTTAAAGATATGTGGGGGAGGAGAAGGAAGAATAAGCAAGACACCATATTTTCTATGTATCAGAGCACCTCCTCCNAACAACAACCCTACAAGAACAGGAATGCGTAAGCTACAGAGTGTGCAACACCAAGGCAACCATCAGAGATGTTGAGGACTTCACAAGTGAGCTGATAGCTCTTGTTTGCGTCATAAAGTTAATTACAGAAGGGAGCATCTGTCCTAACACCGAGGAAGTTGTCCTGTTGGCAGAAGTACCGTTATGCAAGGATCCCCCTTCAAGGGTTTTCTTCTCAGAGCTGCAGGGCATCCCCAGATGAGGCGAATGACAATGATGTCACCAAAACTTTGATGACCCAATCAGAGCCAAAGCAGGGAGCTCACTGCCATGTGGGAACTTTCAGGTTTCAGGTCACTGTAATCAAAACAGCGCTGCAGCCAGGAGGGGAGGAAACTGGGCTCTGCTCTAGCATTGCACTGCCAGCCAGCTAAGGACGAAGTCCTAAGCAGCTGCTCTTGTGTAAGACATCTGGGTTTTGGCAGCTTTATATACAAAAAAAAATGTTTGTAGCTAATTTCAGGGCCAAGAGATAAGATGAACAAGAAAACACGGAATTAACCTTTTATTAGAGAGATGAATCATGGCAGCTGAAGGGGATTTTCTGGTCCCAAAGCCTAGGGTAGGCTTCAAGGGTATTAGTATAAGGTGGAGTACAAGGCATCATATCATCAGACGCTGGCAAAGCAGGATGAATCTGAGGATGGGTTAGGGTGTGTGTAAGGGAAGTGCATGGGTGTGGCCCTTTGCGTGACGGAAAATAATGATTTAATATTTTGGGAACAGATTTTTTCGTGGGAAGGCGTGGGAGCTGAGGCTGCTCAGTGAGGACTGAATTTGGATTTGGCCAACAGGAAGAAGCGTGGAGTTGGGAAGAATCAGCCTTGCAAGCAGGAAGGTGTTCAGACACCACCGAGGAACTGAGGCGAGCTGGCTGCTGCAAGGTCTCTATGTCACAGCTCTGCAGGTGCAGAAGACAAACCTGGCCTGGGTGATCACATAGATCTGCCCTGTCACAAAAGGGTGTCCTAAGGCCATTACTGTACTTTGCAGAGTGCTAGCCAAGAGTGACGGCAGACATTCAAAACCCTTGGGAACATACCTGTCACACCTTCCTAGTCTGGAACACTAGCCAAAACACAGGCAAAGCTCACCTCGATACATGACGGAGTTTGGTCCCATTTCACAAGCAGAAGGAAACAGATAGTTAGCTTTGCCTTCAGATAGTCAGGCTGTTTCTAGAGAGGCAAATTCCCGTTTTTGCACTAGCACTGGTGCAGATGTCATTGTGGCTGAGAGAATACCTTTGTGGTGGCACTTGTAGCTGTGTCAGCTAGGCTGGTCATCTCAGCTGGAAAATCTGTGGCTGTAAATATGAGACCAAACAGCATATGGATAATAACCATTAATGGACTACTTTACACCGTGCATGCGTATGCATGTGTTTGTGTGGGTGGTGAGTGCATACAAGA
The DNA here is from genome assembly GCA_013399475.1 of Chauna torquata. Lineage (NCBI taxonomy): Eukaryota > Metazoa > Chordata > Aves > Anseriformes > Anhimidae > Chauna > Chauna torquata. Next base: position 283,813 of record VXAL01016726.1, read on the forward strand.
TGTTCCTACAAATTCTTGTAGAACGGAAATTTGAAAGTGGAATTGAAAGTGGTGAAATTACTGTGTGCTGCATTAAAGTAAAAGAGATACCGTGCAACCAGATGGTTTTTCCATAAGTCTTTGCAAAAGACTGGTATTGGCCTCACTGGATTAGTAAGATTATACTTGCTGGTAAATGTCCATACCAAACTGATGATGCATTAAGGAGCAGTGTTTTTAATCAATAAGTGTTTGTTTATCGTGTTAATTTTATTCTCCCCAGCATATTCACTGTCATAGTGGAAAGATCCTAAGATGAATGAACTCCAGCATCAAAAGAAGATGTCAGAAGACTCTTTAGAGGTTAGCGTCTTTTATGTGGATTTGGAGGTTTTAGACACTTGTTAAATTTTGGAGTTAAAAGAGAACAGCTTTGCCTGATGATGCAATGTAATGTTGGGATTGCAGGAAAAGAAGATCCCAGCAGAAGGCCAGCACACAGATGTGTCAGATGATACTGCATTCCACACACTAGAAGTCATGATCTACTCTCTGAGCCATCAGCAGCTTTTCTTCGGACTTCCCTACATTTGAAAGCACTCAGACACACTGGGAGAAGTGCCAGTCATCGTAAATAAATTTAGCCTAATGCTAAAAAGCTAGAAGGTGCCTCAAAAATACTATCACTTTTAAGGTAAGTGATAGTACCAGGGTTCATCACCTGGAATCATAATCCTCCAAACAACAGTAAACTAAGTAAAGAATAGAGTCTGTTTTTTTAAAGTATTTTACTTTCCTTGTTTGATTTAATGGGGTAAGGGAACTAATATATCACTTAACAGTTAAGGACACTTTCCTGACTGTTTTGTTCTCTTTTACTCTTTGGAAATATGCATGGATATGAGCCCACAAAAGGCTATCCAGCCCCACACTTAGAGTAACAGAATCACAGATTAAGTCAGGCTGTCAGGCGCCCGGAGGCCATCTGGCTGACTACCTGCTAGTAGCAGGGCCAGCTTCAAAGCTAGATGAGGTTGCTCAAGGCCTTGCCCAGCTAAGTTTTGAAAATCTCCCAGGACTAAGACTCCACTGCCCCTGGGCACCTGTTCCTGTGCATAATCACTTTCATGATGAAATTTTCTTTCCTTATATCCAGTCAGAGCTTGCCTTACTGCAGACTGCGTCCATTGCCTCTTATACCTTTCCCAGTACATCTCCAAGAAGAATCTGGCTCTGTCTCCTCTATAGACTCCCTCTTGGTAATGGAAGATGGCAATTACCTTTCCCCTTCCCCTTCTCTTTTCAAAGCTAAACAAACCTTTCTGTCTCAGTATCTCCTCTCATGTCATGTGCCCCAGCCCCAGTCATCATTCTGGTACTCTGCTGGAATCTGTCCCATAGGCTGGACACAGTTCTCCAAATGCAGCCTCATGAATACCAAATACAGTGAATTGTCCTGCTGGCAATGTTCCTGCTAAGATCCTCCTTCTTGCCTTTCTTGGAGGTGGGTGTGATATTCTCCTTTCTTCTTGTCACTGGGGACCTCATCCAATTGCCATAATCTTTCAAATATGATAGGACGTGGCCTTGCAATGACATCAGTCAGCCCTCTCATAACCCTTGGATCCATGCCATCCCGTCCCAAGGACTTGTACATGTCCCCATGCTTATGCTGATGCATTTGTTTACGCAGTCTCTGACTTAATCTTCCTCTACCACTAGCAATATTAATCTCCTCCAAACTGCCACAAAGCATACAGGTCTGGGAGGCTGAAGGCAGACTTTGAAGGAGAAGACTGAGGAAAATAACTAATCGAGATCTGCAGCCTTTTCTGTGTCCCCCATTACTAGGTGTCCTGCCCCAAACAGTACAGCATTCTCTCTGGTTTTCCTTTTGCTGCCAATTTACCTATAGAACTTGCATCTTTTATGTTAGGATTGCTCTGAGCTGGTAATACTTTCTCCAGGGGAGGTTTGAGCATCCAAGTTGTGCAATAAATTTTCACTTCTGGCCTGGTTCTGGTGTTATTTCAATAAAAATCTTAGTGAGAGAAAAGAAAGCATGAAGCTGTGAATATGAACATCTGCAGAAAAAGATAGCTATAGACCCAAACAGATAGGCTCTTGCTGGGCTGTTACCAGTTAGATTACTTCTCACATAATGGTAAATATTTCCCTTTTTTAAAAAAAATTCATTTCATTAAAAAAAAAAAATCATTATACACGGAAAAAAAAAACAAACCACCAACAACAAGAAAACCTCTTAACTCATTCCCCAGGCTGTAACTCAGCACAAAAAGAAAACACATATGTTTCCTAACACAGCTGTACAGCGAGCTTTTCCAGGTTTGAGAATTTGGCACCCTCCTGCCTCTTTGGGACACAAAGTAACTGCTCAGGGTGGATGTGGCAAAGCATAGTTCTTAATCAGACCCGACTGTGCTTCAGCAATGCCATGGGGACCAGGAGGTAAGGATGACACCCACCAGCCAAAGCCCCTAGGATTCAATAGGGACTAAACTGGAGATAATTTGTGCCACGGGTTTTGATTTTTAGGTTATCCCACAAAATCGTAAGTCATTTGCAACTATATAAGTGATAGACACTCAATTCACAGCCCTATGAAGGCTACTCAGATTAGAAATCTGACACAGGGGAATCCATAAGGATTTTTAGGAGTTTAAGCCATTTGCAGAACATATGTGGTAGAGAACAGGTGCAGCTTTTGCTCAATTCCTTGTGCATTGGTTGGAGTTGTAATCCAGTTGCCTGAGGGCTGCAGTGACCATTGGTGGTATAGCTTTAAATTAAGACTTGCCTCAAGAAAAGAGAAAGCAAGAAGGCTATTATCCAAATTGATATTCCTGAGGCAAATTGCCTTGATCGTTCCTCACAGGGCAGTGCTGTTAACATATATTTCTTGCTGGAGGCAGATGTATCTAGTAACAACGTGGCTGCCCAAGACAAGGTTGCTTCCTACATGCATTCAGTGACTAGACTGAGAATCTCACTGCTCTACAAAGCATTCTTTTCCAGATCCCTGCCTTTCCACAACTGCAGGTAACATCATGTAACCTCTTCATTTCCCAGTTCTTGCAGCCAATTCCTTCCGGATGCAAAGCCTGCAGTCTCCCTTCCCACCTCTTCCAATCCACTTAAGGAATGTAACACCAATTCAAATTCACTTGTGTTTAAATACCCTTTTTTCATAGCTAAAAAGACTAAAATTCTGTTTAATAACAAAACAAACAAACAAAAATAATCAATTCCCATTACCCCTCATGAGGATGAAGGATCATTGGTGTTTCATGGGTTCAACCATACTATGTTATAGAACCAAAGTACTAACAAGACTACTTGCTGGACTACTGAACAAAGATTTCCTCTGTGAAGAATTAAGATGAATAAAATTAGTGATTTGTAGAAAGGGAGAAACTCTGGGTACCAGGCAGATCCCCTATTCTGTAGCCTCTACAGTATATGCAAGGCAGAACAGCAATGCACTAAGCTTTCTCCCTTTGGGACCATGGAAATGGATCAGTCTTATCTTTTTTATGTGCTTTATCCAGATTTGTTTGGCACACCAGAAAGTGGATACTTATTGATTTCTTCTGAGTTTACAGTTCTGTCGTAATAGGGTCAGATTTTTCACAGGGGATTAGTCTCAAGGGACAGAAAGGGACAAGAAAACAACACAACATTTTTAAGAATTAGTCATTGCTTTTCTGCTAAGAAAGTGTGCAATGAAAGCATGTTTGATTTACTTCTAGAAAACAGGAAGATGAAGAAAAAAAACGTTTGGATCAAGCAGAAAAGAATGGGATTGGCTGGTAGCAAATAAACAGCATTTTTCACCTCCTGAAATATCTAGCATGCAATTTAAGACGATAGGTAATTATGAGCACTGTGTCAGTGCCCGGAGAGTTAGAAGAAAGGAGCCATACTGTCTCTGACTGGATAATTAACCTTCCGTTACCATCCAAGAGGGTGGGTTGAGATAAGCTGTATATGTGGTAGGTGGGAGGAGCAGAGCAAAGAAGGTGTGTGAAGGCGAAAAGCTAAACGGTATGGAAAAATGGGAAATATTGATTTAGTACAAAGACATGCTTCAACTCACTGCCTCCTCTTTTCCCTATGGCAAGAGACACAACACTAGAAACTAGGATGTTCTCAGCTCTCCCAGATCTACTTAACTTTCTTTAGCAATGCTCATGCTCCAGACCTGTTTATTTCCTAGCAGAATCTTGTCATCATCCCCAGGGAAACAGGCAGTTCTGACAGCTTCTATTTCACTTACAGGGTAACAGGCCAAGAATGTAAATGTATGCAAGTATAGAAATCTATCTTCTAGGATTTTTCCAAAGCACTAAATCATTTGGCTGTTGTTTGATTCAAGAGAAGTTAGATATGAAAGGACTTTGGAAATATCCACTAACCACTTGCCTACATTTTCAGGCACATATGTGCCTTTAAAAATGAGACACTAATTTATTTCTAAAATTGATATAGAAGCTTAAGGCTATGCCTTATGGTAGGTCTCCAGGGAGAAAAGTTGGAGGAGTTAGGCTGGGAGCTTTGCAAAACATTTGTAGGTCTGACTTGCTTTCATCTTGCCTGATAGATCAAGCTAGATGCTCAGCAAGAAACCTGAACTTGACTGTTCATAGATGGAAAGGAAAAATGGCTGGCTGGCATACGATTGCCTAACATCTGCGGCTCAGGGTCCCTGTTTTGTCTAGAGAACAGCCCAGCCACCTCTGACATGGAGTGCTCCTCTACAGGTTTAGTCAGTGTAGAGTAAGGAGAGCAAGTGTCGTTACAAGGTCCGGTTTATAAATAGGTGGTACTACACGCAGGAGAGCTGATTCATTTTGTCTGGCTAACTCTGTGGACCAAGGAGGGAGGTCTTTCACAAGAACTCACTTGGCTCTTTGACTCCTTGTGTCTCACTTGACTCCTTATGTCTTCAGTTTCCCAGGTCTGCTTTATGACAATAAACTCAGGGTCTATAAAATAACTGTTTTACGTTCAATATATTAATCTTGTTGAAAGCACAGATGTTCATTTCTTCAATGGAATCATAATAATAGCTTGTCTTCCTTAGAGACCGGCAGAGTGGTGTGAATAAAAGAGCTCTGCTAGACAGCAAAGTATGCCAAATGGGCATATTTTACTAGATGAGAAAACAGCTTTTCTTGTCACTTCTAATTGTTCAAATTATGTGTGATTCAGTTCTTCCTGTGGTTATTCTTAAAATGTTGTTAAGAGGGTATAATGTGCAGCTAAGAATAAAAAGGGTGTGAAATTGCTAGCTCTCCTGGTAGGTAGGTGGTGATAATGAACATTTCGTAAAGTTCTTGTTAACAGACAAATCTCTGTAGCTCTCAGGAAGTGTCTTACAGCATTAATAGGCTCTTGCTAAAGTAATGGTTCTTATGGAATACACACGGGTTTTGATCTGTTGCCTTTTTTTTTTTTTTTTCACTTTTGCTTAATTATGCTTTACAGAACAGAGCTAAAATCAGAGTGAGGGGTCAGAACTCCAGGATACCAACCATTGTGCAGGTGTCCAAAAGCGACATCCGAAACTGCTGGTTGGTACTGCAGCACATGGTCTGCAGCTGGCTCACAAGCCATGTTGTGGGGCTTGGCAAAGTGCCTGTCTCCCACCACGAGTGTAGCTGCAGCAGACACTTCTCCGATTACCACAGACCCCGTAACAAGTCTCATTTTCACAGCTTAGTCCACTAGTCCAAAATTTGGGAACTATTGGCTTAGACCTTTTCTGGCCTGTTAACTACTCTTGTTCTTATGTGGGTATATAAAAGGTCCGCTAAAGCAACCAGATTTGTCTGGGATATCAAAGGAAATCAGATCATACTGACAACTCAGACATTGTGCAAGATTATTTAGATTATTGAACAACTACAATTAACCTCCAGATCTCAGACCTCCACCTGGGCAGGGCCTGGAGAGCAGCAGTCCCTGAACCAGGTGGCTATGCCAGCAGACTTCTCTTGTGCCGGTGCAGTTTTAGCAGCAGAGCTGTGCTTTGTCAGTAGAGCCTGTCTTGTCCCTGTGACTTCACCTGCTGCTGTTTCACCAGGCCATGGCTGTGCTTACAATATCTGCAAACCTATGGGCAGCAACCTCAGCATGTGCCTGAGCTGTAGCTGCTGAAACCCATATAGCAGCGCTTGAACTAACTTCAGACTTGTTAGCATGGGCGCTGGTAGGTATTAGCTTGGGTACCGGCAATGTAGCCGTGGCATAAAAAAGCTCAGCATAGGTTAGCTGTGCTAGCACCTATCCAGCCTCACAACAAGTGTTAGAGCCTTTGCTGCCTGCAGGGCTACACTGCCTACAAGTGGGGGCTTTCTGATCTCCAAGGTGAAAGTCCAGCAGCTTCCTTTTAGATTAAATATTCGCTACCCATCCATTTCTTCTAGGATGGAGAAACTGCTGTTTGGAGCAGAGGTTGAAGGAGGGTATGGAGGAGATAGTTGGAAATGGCACTCTGGAGTGGAGGAATCATCAGGAACTTAAATCCCACTCAGGTCATCCCAGCACCCTTGGAATAAGACGAGCTCATTGTGTGGACAAGGAGTGAAACCTGTCAGTGCTACAGGGAACATCACATTCTCACACATGTGAGTGCTCACAGGGATTTCCTGTGTCTCTGACATGGAGGCATTTACAAACGGAGTGTATTAGTCTCGTAAACGTGCCCTAGTCTGACTGAAGGGCTTTGTTTGCTGGGCTCCTGCATGGCCTTATCCTGCTGACCTTTGTTCTTGTTCAATTAATTGACTTGGTGGATAACGAGAGCCCCTTCAGTCTTTGCAATGCCTTGCTTTGCTGGCAAGTATCTTCCAAATCTTCTTATTGGCATGTCAAGTGCAAGCTTCCCACAAGCACCAAAATTTCTGACTGTGGGTCATGCAACTGGTAACTTCTCCAGAATCCTATAAACATCATTCCTTCCTGACTTTGGGTCTGGCACTATAGAATTCACTTCACAGGGTGACCTCCACACTTGTACTCACTTTTAGTGTAGGATCTCATCCTCTGGCAGAGCTTCTCTTGTTCAGCTTCAGATGTTTATGATGTGAATCGCTCTCTCAGGTAGTCATGCTAAGCTCACTTTATGGCTAATGGAAATGGATACTTTTATACTGAGATTTATCCACAGTCTGCAGTTTATCTTTTCATCAGCAGTTTAGGAATGAAATGAATCATGCCTTAGCCATGTCCATTCTCTCCATTAATTATCATGAGAACTTGGTACCTTGTTCAGATGAGAGTGTCTACATTTCATTGGTGAATCTCACCCATGTCACTCCCTCTGCCAGGTGTTTGTAACATCAGCTGGTTGTAATTTAGTTTGCATCAACATGATCATAACTAAATATCTCACCAGCTAGGTCTAGTTTGAGGTTAATGAGGGATTTTCTTCCCATGACCAGCTCGTCCGGGTATTGAAATTGATCTGACCTACAAAGCAGAATGAAAAGGGTTCTCAAGGCATGGGAGTAGGCTAATGTTAAAAAAAAAAAATGTCATGACATGTCTCTTTACAGAAATCTAGATCACACTTGGTTGAAAAATTTTGCCCTAGCTTTTCACTGCAGCATGAAAAATGAAGGTAGAACTTACATTGCTGAGTTACAACAAGGAAGTGTATAGTAAAACATTCTAAGACTGGAAGAACTGTCATATGGACAGGAGTCTTACCCCTACCAGTGACATTGACTTTGAGACCTTTTCCAGGTCACTTCTAGCCAGCCAGTCTCCCAGGAGATAATGTGTACTTGCAGCAGAGTCAATAAAGAAATAAAATGAATTTTCAGCACCTTGAAAATTAGTTTAACAAAGGTCTCAGGCTCAGTGCAAAACTGTGGTGAAAAACAATTCACAGAACTAATCTGAGGCTTAATTATCACAGCCATAAAAGAGTCTGTGACCTAGACAAATAGCAAACTCAGTCCTAATCTCACTGATGTCAACAGTTACAGCTAGCATGACTGGCGTATCCAGACTTTGTTTTTAAAAATTAGTTATTCCAAGCATCCACAAAATGAAAGGCACTTTATGGACTGTTGGATAAATATGTTTCTTTCTTGGAAGAACTTAGCAGCCCCATACATTGGCAACCTGGTATGCTCTGGGAATGCACCATTCAAGAGCCAGCTACCTATAAAATTAAAGGATTTTGGCTCTCCACCCTGATCTGTAGAATCAGTCATTCTTGGCTTCTGTAATTTTTAACGGTGTTAATAGTACCACACAACCTCTGGTTGGCAGCAGGAAAGGGAGAGGGGTTTATGAGAGTACAAGCTGAACAAAATCTACAATATCAACTTTCTGCACAGCAACTTGGGAGGAATGAGGAAACAACACTTACTTTCCTTAACTCTCTGGTCATCATTCATGTTCCTGGTTCACATTCCAGATAAGGGTTAAATTATAATCCAGGGGCCAATGACTTTGAAAAGAGTGATTCATTTACTATGCTGAATAACTGATGTTTGTTTCATGCACAGAACACATCACTGGTCAGATTCGTATCTCGAATTTTCGAGGCCCCTGCTAAACAGTGTCAGCAAACAGCAACGTTTGTGGCCAGATAAAGGGATTCAGGTGGGTGTTCCTACATCTCAACTCATCACCAAAATTGTCATCAACAGAGCCAGCTTTGGAGCAGGCAAAGTGAGTAACCTCTTACATCAACTGAGAAATTAGGGACACCAAAAGTGTTAATTTGCAGACAAGAAATACTTAATATTCACCAGTAATAATTTTTTATTGACAAAAACTGCATAGTGTGAGAGTGATGAATCTTATTCTCTTAAAATATTATTGGAGTGTTAAGAAAAGCAGCAGCTCCTGTCCTGCCTTGCCTAGAAAAAAGATTCAAACCACCACCAGTCATGGGTGGTTCTTGTCAACCTAAGAATACACAACAAAAGCCATTCTCAGGAATCCACCGATTAGCAGCTGGGAATAGCTTGAGCTTTATCACTTAATCCAAGCCATGCAAGCAAGATTTTTGTGCACACACAGCAGGGGATTTAAACAAATGCACAGGCAGGAGCATAGTTTAAGACTGCAATGTAGACATACCCTGAAACTGTGATTCCATTAACTTGAGTACTTACATCCAGTAACAGGCTGTGAGTGAAACCCATCAATCTGAATAGACAAGATGAACAAAGAGAGGTCCCAGGGTCAGGCAGCAGGTCAAAACGAAAATGGAGAACAGAATCCAGACCTCTAGACTACCAGCCAACCACGCATCTCACCGGTTTGCACGCGTCCTCCTACAACTTGCCTTTGAGCTTAACAGGAGACACGTTCTGCCTCAAGTAATGCAGGCAAAGAAAAAGCTGGGATTTCGTGTACGAATGTAAATCTTTTTGGTGTAGGTTCACATATAGGCATGTATGCTTTTACAGCAGAAAGTATGATCCAAATTGATAGCTGGTTTGTGTGTGTGTGTGAGCATGTGTGAGCAGTCCCAGCACTCACAAGTGACCCAGGAATAATAAACTAGCCCACAGGTAATTCAGCGTTCATGAACAACATTACAATAAAAACCTTCATACAGCCAGTTCTTGAGGGCAGCTCCGTAATAACTAATGGGCCCACATAGCCCAGCATTCGCAAATCACCTAAAGGTAATAAACTTGAACACCTGGTACATATGACTTGCCCAACAACAGCAAGGCAGCTTGTGCGGCTCCTGACTCTCATAAGCACTCCTCTCATCCCAGAGTATCCAGAAATTCCCACCAGAGACAGGAAAAGCCTGGATAAGGTAACTTTCCTGTTGCAAGGCAGTGAAAGATTATGTATAAAGCGAAGGGAAAGAAAGCCATCTTGAAGGTGTGCTGCAAAGAACAGCATGTTTTGTCCTTGTTTCAGAGCCTCAGAGGCCAGAAACAATAAGCAGTGGGATAACAGCAGGCCTGAGCCTGACCGCAATAAATGGAGCGGTGAGGAAAGAGGGCTACGTTTATGGCTGCTGCATGGAAGCCATTCAAAGGAAAACTAAGGATTTTATAGCCTGGATAACCTACATTGCTTGAGGCTGTATAATGCTGCCACACACCCTCGCTTCACACTCACTTTGTAAACTCTGCAAGTCAAGGTGAATTAGATTTCGCCACTGCCTCATCAACACCAATGCACTTTGCCACCGGTGTTACGTGCCTGCTAACTAGGGTTTACCAGACTCTTCCTACACAAAGCACCCTTGGTTGGGAAAACAATGGATGCTCAGGCCGTTCAGGATGTCAAGTGTGGGCTCTGTGATGCCTGGTCTGCCCCGAAGGAGAGGCCTGCCCCTGTGAAGCAGAGCAGGTGTCAGGCGAATGAGCCTTCAGCAGTCCCGGTAGCCAAGATCTCAGAAGGACAGGAACTGATTTCAGGCCCCGGGGGATCTCTTGTCTTTTGGTAGGCTGATCAAGAGAAGGGAGATGGATCTAAAGATGTCACTGCCATCGTGGTTTAATTGGTATCTGTGCATTTTGCTACAGATTTTCAGTACCCCCATCACAACACTGTAAGCCATCACTAGTATCTTTAGTGAATGCTGTCCAATGAGGGTATATTCATCCAGCAGCTCGTTCCTTTTGTGCACTTTTCTGGTCAGGTAACCATGACTTCTCTGTTATGCTCAAGTCTCACCTGTTAACCTGCTCATTCATCTGTCTGCTTCCCCGTCTATCCACCTTAAAAATCACTTACAAACTGACACAAGAGCATTCACTCAGATGTTGATGTTAATATAAACGAATCAATCTGGATCATCCCCTTGGGTCTGACTCTCATTTATATTTAAAATCACATCTCACAGATCCAGGAAATGGAAAATTAGATCTTTCCAATTAAATTGGCACTTTCCATTAACGACAGTGTTTTGCTGTTATTATTGACAGTTCAGTGCAGCAGCTATCTAACCAGCCCAACGGGTTCATTTCTGCATTCTCCAACACTGTGAAGAAAATGATCTTTAAAGACAGAAAAGATTTTAGCTCAAGAAACAGAAGAGGCTAAAGCAGTTAATGCATCTATTACAAATAAATAAATAAATAAAAAAATAAAATTAGCTCCCACAGATGAGGTTGTTTGCTTTTGGTGTCTGATGGTATAGACGTGACCATGCCTTTTCCAGCTCCCCATATGACTAGCCCGTTAAAGAAGAGTTTTAAAAAACTTCCACCTCCAACCAAAACAAAGCACAGAACCAAACAAAAATCCCAGGCGACATGGGGAAAGAGGAGATATTTAAACATCTAAGGGTACAGGAATAAGTGGTTTGAGCATGGAGCTTACATTTTGGGGTGGAAAATCAGAAAAAAAAAGCATTTAAAAAATGTAAGAGTAAAGAAAAATATTTGAGTTTTTATCTCTCTGTAAAGAAAGTTATTGACTTGGATTGAGCCTTTCCCTGGGAGTGTTTGCAAACCAAACATTATAAAGCTGCCAAGTGCCTGAAAACCAAAATGCGAAACTGACCAAAAATAAAAGCAAAAGTGATTGCTTTATTTCCATCAACACAGTATAACTAGAGGCTTAGATGCAGGGTGAGTAAAGACCTCTAGGATGTGATTCATCCACCTCCTTAATGTGCACTATGCCAAGGCCACCTATACAAGCAACTGAAAGTTATACACTCTGTTCAAGTGAAATTCGTCCTATCGATGAATCATACCCTTGAAGTGCCTTTGATTAAGTTATATATAAATGCCTAATATTGGATGAGACGATTGCTTTGTCTAATCTTGAACATAAATCAATCTGCAACACTATATAATGCCCTTTCCAGTTAAATTAAGCATTTTAAAGAAAAGTAGAAGAGAGAACAAGAAAAAAGATTTTAGAGACGGACAAGATAAGGGAAGGCTGGAGCTGTCCTGTGTTATCTGCACAGTGATGGCGATTCCCCAGGCTTCTTGTACACTACAGATTGCTCCAAAGCTACATTTCACTTGTCGCTCAGGGCTCTTGTCTACAGCCACACACTAGCTAGAGCTTACCGTGAAATTCTTGATAAAGTTTCAGGTGCGCTCAGGTGTTTTTCCCACAGAAGTGAAATAGATGGGAACTAGATTACGTCTGGGAAACTGGCAGCCACACAGTCGGCGTCTTGCTTTCCTCAATAGCTGCCACCGTAACCAGCTAGAGACAACATCCAGCTTACGGAGCTGTGTGGGTGTTCACAGGATGCAGTACTCAATGCATTAGTGGAGCATATTACAGGTCTTATTTCCGAAATATCATACAAATCATAAGGAGTGACTTCTCTCAGTATTTCTGGGAGCTGCAGAATAGGGATCATTAATTCCATTTTATGACTGGCAAACTTGAGTTACAGAGAAATGAAAGTCTAAAGAACAGCTTCACTCTTCCTTCCAGGTTTTGCCAGCCTGAATATGTTGGTCCAGAGAGTGAATGCAGCAGTTATTACAACAAGATAAGCCTTTATTTCCTTGGGGAAAGTAGTATGAGCTTTATACTAACTAGGAGGGTTTCCTGGTATAACATCACCAATTGAAATTAACTGGCAAATACTTCCTGGTGCAGATAAAGTTTGAATTAGTCCAGAAGACGTTCCTACACCATGATCATATATTCCCCCCCAATCTGCTTTACTGTTTCTCATACACATAACTTACTGCATTCAAAATCCTGTTGCTACCTTATCGTGTGCCCCTGTGTGTGTCTGCGTGCATGCAGAGTTTCAGCACCCCTCGTTGCTCAGCTTAGAAGTGCCCTGACCCACAGAGAGTTAGCAGACTGCTGAACCAAGATCTGCCGCAAGCCTCCAGTGCCTGTCTGAGCAAAGGGGTCTGGGGCTGCAAACTCAAAAGTTAGTGCCTGTGTTTGTTAGTAAACATGAATCAACAGATGATCCCATGCTGAGCAGATCTGAAAACAGATGTAAGGTCAGTCACACCAGACCCTGCTTAATCATCTGGCTTTGCTTGGAAATGTGATAAGGGAGGGCAAGGCTGGGAGACGCAGCTCCTATTGGCAGTCTCTGACAGCTCCCTCTTACTGCGAAGCAAAGTGCTGTGGAAGATTACAGGTGTGAAACCTGCTCATCTGCCCAGAGACTGCACAGTTTGACTTTTTTCCCTGCACGTCATTTATTTGTGTAATGCCGTTGCACAGTTGTTCCAGCTGTATGTAGAGCTGCATTCTTTAAAACAGACCATTCAGGTCTGATGTAACTTAACTGAACACAGCAGAGCTCAGCCACGCTCTGCAGTTCTGTATCGCAGCTGGCATCCTCAGGGCCCTCCAGTGGCAACCCCTCCATAGGTGCCTCAGTCCCCCAATTTAGGGGCTAGAGACCTTCTCAAAATTGCTACTAGCTACTCAGCAGGTACTCACCTGGGATCTGGGGCCAAACCTCTGCCCCTCCTGAGCTGTTGGGTACCCTGAGGTGTCTTTTTCATGCTCTGCAGGTACACTTGTCCCATACGGTGCAGCTATTTTACATTCACTGGACTGGATCCTAGATGTCACATTTTCACATCCCCAGACCTGCACAAGAGAGCTATAGAGTCAACCACTACCTTTCTCTCTTCTATCCCTGCAATGAATGTTTAGCTCAGGAGGTTGAGAAAGACTAACTTCTGTCTAGTCTGGGGCCTTAGCTGTGACACAGGTTTCAGTCCCTTGATTTTAATCACACAGAAACACGAACCCGTGTCTCTTTGACCTAAGTGACTTCCCCAACTTTTGGCTGCTGGCTGTTTTCAAGTGTCTCAGGTCTTCGCAGACAGAAAAGCCACACACAGGTGCCTGCCTCTGCCAAAGGAATTATGGTTAAGTGCTATGTGGAAGCAGGGGCCTGAGTCAGTCAGTCATTTCTGCATGCACCCTCTGCTCTTTCCATCTGTGTTATTTTGCCAGCTTGCACGAACAATTCCTTGTTAGGAGGAGGGAGATATCCGGTTATGTATCCAAGCATTCCCACACATTATATGGGGAACATGCATACCTTTCTCAAGGTTAAGGGCTCCATTCTGGGACAAGCCCACCTAATACCAAGCTCTTATAGTGCCTGAGGACCAACAAGTACCTAGTCTGAAGACAGCTAACTCAGCGACATCTGTGATAGCAGTTCCTCACACTGCTGGCTACTGCTATCCAAGCACTGGACTATTCTTTCTCTTCCTATTATAGTCATTCCCTAAGGACTAAACACACATAAGGATTTAGGCATGCAGTGATTCACCAAGAGAGAGGGTAGATAATAATTCCCCACCTCACGGCCAGGTTAATAATTTATGAACAGTGAAACAGCTTCAAGAGTGGCTCAGATGGCATGCCCATGAACTTTTGGCACATGGTATTCATGTCGTACTGCTGGCCTGCCCTACTTGAGGCAGGGTGTTGACTTGAAAATGGGTCCCTGCTTCCAAGATATGACCCCCAAGAACTTTTTTTCATTTTTTTTTTCCCAAGACAAAGCACCAACTTTACATTTAACTGGACATAATCCAGATAAAGGTACTTCAGTATGCTTGAGTGAGACTGGAGTCCTGTCCACGTTTGTTTTTAACCTTTTTTGACTGTGTCAGTTAACTCCTTCATTATTTTCTGGCTTCAGTGAATTCCACTGTTAGCTACTCCAGGCACAGCAAGGAATATCAGACTGTTACCCTGAGAATGCAAGGTTTTATAGGGGGTGATGCACATGGAGTGGTAAGTATCCGTATTTGTGAGACCATGCAGAAATTCTGTGATAGATCCCAAATTTTCCAAAGTCTTAGTCCAGTGTCATAAGGAGAAAACTATTCAATACACTCTTTTGTGGCTACTAGTTGTCAGTATTATACATCACATCAGAAGTCATACTCATACTCAGTCCTCATGCCTTCAGCTCATTGTTCAGCTGAAACATTCGGTTCCAAGTGCAAGAGGTAACAGTATCATGGAACAAAGAGCAAAAACATCCAGAGCTGCTGGATTTCAAGAGAGATCCCTTCTCTTCCCCAGGGAAGACTACTCCCTGCTCAGTTCCCCAGGTCACTCATTGCAGTACAGTACTTCCTGGATTTCTGCAACTAATGCTGGCCCAGAAGGAAGACAAACTTGTGTGAATCCATCACCACCACCCTCCTTCAGGCTTGAATGAAGCCTGAAGTGTTGTCAATTCCTTCAGATTCTCCACAAACTAAGTGAGTTTGGAGCATGTCTGCAGCCAACACCAAAAACTTCAGCTTTCCAGCAAATTACAACCAAGGTGAAACAAACGTATCTGAGACAGTCTGGCTCCCCTCATGGAGAAGACCAGCAGCTCAGAGCTGGTGCAGATAACGGGGAGATCTCAACCCTCTCCGGAGTCAGGATCCTAAAGTCAACATCATTATGAGAAGAGAGTGGGAGCAGGAAATCCTGCAAATCCTCTGCTTCTCACCCTTCTCTTTGCTTTTTATACAATGCTGGTCCTAGCATAGCACAGAAGTGGACTCTGCTGCATGTACTTCTTTCTAGCACAGAGAAGAGGTCTAGCACAGGAGAAGGGTCTGAGCACACAGAGGAAAAACAAGAGGAGCAGGGCTGATTTTAGCCTGGGAGTGGCAGGGGAACTCACTCAGGAGCAAGACTGATTAGACAGAGGCAGGACCAGGAGGAAGGCTGAAGAAGAAATGCTTTATGAAGAATAAATAATAAGAGATTATCTTACTTGCTGGCAGTGGGTTTGGAGCCATGTGGGGAATGTGTTGTACAAACTAATGTGACCTTAATGTAATTGGGAACACTGGCAGTACCATTTCTTTTTTTCTTTCACATAAGCACAGAGACAATCTATTGCTGTGCATAGCAATAATAGTTCAAAATTCAAAGGGCAGAAGTCTCACTCAGGATTTTTTAATCTCTGGGCTTGATAGTGCTGTAAGCCTTCAAAAGTCCTCTCATTCAAATGGGGATGATGCCCAATCCACCTTATTGAGATCTGAGATGGGGCATTATTTTGGGTGCACATTCCATTAAAGTACTGACTTACCTTCATTGGCTTCTAAGGAACAATTCTCCCTTATTTTTGAAGCCCATAACTCAGTAAATTCCTCATAAATTTGTTAACAGCAAAAACATGTAAAATCAAGCTGCCAGGCACTATTATAGTACACCCAGTAGTCATCCACCCCATTTGCCTTCAAGGATCATTTTTTTTCTGAGCTATACCTCATACAATTAGCTAGTGTTTTGAAATCTTAACCTAAAGTTTATTGATTTAAACTTATCTTTGGAAGGTACCATGTTATCTATTTGAAGGGCAGGGGACCTTCAATATCAGGATAATGTTCTAACAGGGAAAAGGAATTAACCACAGCATCAATCTGGAGGTGAACTGACATGGTTTAAAAATACTGCCTTGCAATTTGAACCTGTAATAGAATTATGTATAGAGTGATGGTAATTATTTTACAATCATGCCTTTTTGATCAGTGGTTAGCCAAATAAGGGCAATCCTAATTCTTAATTTTATTGAAAGCTCCCTCAATTATCTATTCTTCATTTATCATAGACATCTGGGCAAATGCCGTCTCACTGGGTTTCTGCTTGCTTCAATTCATCCTTTCTTCTTGACCGCTATCCGTATTGTGTGCCTCCTCGTTCATTTCCAACATTTGTGTCTTCTTCAGTTTTGCCTTTGGTGGCAAATTTGTACAACCCTGACTTTATGCATTTGTCCTTATTATTCACTAAGATACATGGCTGTCTGAAACCTTTCCATGATCACTGACTAGATACAGACTGATTCACTTATTTAAGGGACAGTTTTTAAAGGCATTACCAAAAAAAAAAATATATGAACCTAACGAAGTCTGAAAAGCAGGTTCCTTAGAAATGAGTACCAAACTCCTTAGGCTTCTCTCCTTCTCCACACAAATTTTCTTTCCTACTATTTCCACCCCCTCCCCCTTCTGTTTTCTGTCTATTATAGCCTGCTTTCATTAGCATGCTCTTGTTCTAATTTAGAGATTTTTGAAACCTGTATTACTCAAGAACAGAATCTTACATTCCAATGAATCGAAGTTGGTAGCAGGGCACATGGAAGAAACAGGCTATTATTACCATAAAAATTAAACCAATTTCAAAGCCTCTCTAACTTAAACTCCATTACTCCTGCCCCATGAGGTAGCTCCAGTACCTAGACTTAAGCACTGTGGATCTATCTGTTTTTTTTACTGGGAATGTCTTCTTATACATCCTTCCCTAAATTAAAGCTACCGTAGCTCAAAATTTGAACAGGAATAAAAAGTTCTGGAGATCACATCTGCACATATATTAACATCAACAGCTTTAGAATACAGCAATTCTTTGAAACTTTGTTCACTGTTGAAGATCTTGAAATAGTTTTCATGCGTTTTCTTGAAGTTCATTTTGTCCTATCCTAGTACACACAGTTTCTTTATGCCACACAGCTGTTTCTTCCTCCAGCATCAGTGACAGCTTTTCAGTGGCTCTTACTGCAACATTCACTGGTCTTGGAGGTACCAGAGATCCTCTCAGATCCTCTGATTAGTTCTAGCTTAAAACATGTACCTGTTTATCTTTGAAAACAAAACAAAACAGAACAAGACAAAAAACATTTGTTTGAATCTCAGTCCTGAAAGATAATTTTTAATGCCACAGACATTGTTCCACTGTAATAAACTATTTTTCTGAGAAAACTTTGAATTTTTGCCCACAGCATGACAGCGATAGTTGCCTAGATGTTCGGACTCAAATCACCTTTCAACTGCAAGTTTCCAAATACTTATATGCGAGATTAAAAAAAAAAAAAAAAAGTGAAAAAAGAACTTCTAAAACCAAAAAGGTGCTCAACAGCAGTCACAAAAATGATCTGCTCTGATGCTACTTCACACACTGCCAGGATTACTGCAAGAGGAGATACTACCAAGCACATGGTTCTCTAAGCCATTGCGTAACAGTACTGAAAAAGACCTTTATTTTTTATTTATTTTTATTTTTTTATTTGCATTCCCCTCTTCCATCAGTCAGAATATTTATTTATAGAGACAGGTACCAAGTTCATATTATAAGACATAATTACATTAAAATTTTGCCCTGATTCTATTGGTAAGTAACCATCTGATGCAAGCCTCTAATTTAGAATGGGTAAACCAAAGCAGGATACAGTTTATCTTACCTGAAGCATGTCAGAGATGAAGCACTGAATCCTTTTGCTGGAACTTGTAGGCAGATACAAAACAATGATGAGAGGCTACACTGAGCTGAATGTTCCTGCACATTTTTGGAACAGCACAATGAACTCTAAACATATGTAAGAGACCCACCCCAGCTAATTGCAGCTGCTCTGTACCACCCTTCATATAAAGCTGTTGTCTGATTGTGAGATCTCTGAAAAAGAATTAGGGTCTACAAATTGCCCACAGAAATGGAACGTAAATCTTGGTTGACATCTGCAGAGATAAAGGAAAATTCTGCAAGTTTTTATGTAAAAAAAGTACATAAATAGATACCCCATAAATACCCCATTGAACTTACCAGACCAGAAAGATCCATTTCTTCTCTGGGAAAAATTGGGTCAATCAGGTCTGCTCAACCTCATGCAACCTGTATGTTTATGGAGATAGTTTGGAGGCAGTGGCAAACCATGGACTATGAGGAGGAGGGTGGCTTGACCTTGAATGCAGAATGGTTGAGGTTGGAAGGAACTTCTGGAGCTCATTTCCCGCCCCCCCAAGCTCAAGCACGGTCACCTACAGCCAATTGCCCAGGACCACATATACATGACTTCTGAGTATTTCCAGGGTTGGAGGCTCCACAACCTTTCTGGGCAACCTGTGCCAGTGCTCGGTCACCCTCACAGTAAAAGGGTGTTTCCTGACATTTAGATGGAACCTCCTCTGTTTCATTGTGCCCACTGCCTCTTGTCTTGTCACTGGGCACCATTGAAAAGAGCCTAGCTCCATCCTCTTTGCACCCTCTCTTCAGAAATCTGTACACATTGATTAGATGCCCTTGAGTCTTCTCTTTTCCAGGCTACACAGTCTCAGCTCTGAACTGAGCTGGGATATCAGCTGTAAGATAAGATATCAGTTGTAAGATAAGATCTCATCAGCCCACCACTGTGAGAAAAATGACATCTTGGATTTTTTTTTAACTCAAAGACCAGTATAGAAAAAGGTTTTGCCTTTTTTTCTTTTTTTTTCCTAATCCAGGGATCTTAAAATACTGTAGTCAATTAGATTATTAAAAACTGCACAGTTCTGAGCAGTCTGTACTATGTTGCCATAACATCTTATTACATATTTCTGGACATATCTCTCCCCAAGGGGTAAACATCTCTTTTGGACTAGCCGAAAGAGCCAGCATGAGAAACAGAGTCTGAAGCCAGGACTTGTCTTTTGAGTCGGGGAGCTAAAGAGAGGCCTATTTTCTTGCTTTAAGGGATTCATTTCCTGGGAAACTGTATAAAGGTCAGAAGCGCATCATGTTCTATGTGATTGTGAAAAAGTCTCTGGACACTGATGTTACATAAATATTTACAACTACTATTACTAACCAAACCTGTCTCCAGTCCCTATTCTTCCCAAGGAAAAACACAGAATAACAGGGAAGAATCGACTTGTGAAGAATAGTAACAGCGAAAGTCTAGCCTGAAAACACTAATTGAAACTGCACATCTATCTGAACAGGAAGAGATGTTATTAAAAAAAAAAAAAAAAAAAATCAAGGAGCGTCTGTAATTTTCCAATGCAGATTATAGAAGACTGCAAGTCAGCTGTGACAACAATGATAACAGCACCATGTTTTTGTTTTCTTTATTTTACCCTTGAGCAGATAACCTTTCATATTTTGGTAGAGTAGACACGTTGGTGATGATGTTTTTGTGATATTGCAAAACTCCATTTTCTTTTCATCCCTCTGGGAACAAATTCATCCATGTCATTTAACCACAGCACAGCTTTATAAAGAACCGAAAGGCGAGAGGCACAGCAGTTTGTGGGGACTCAGACACAATAATATCTATTGTTTGTATCAAAAGCTTGCTGCCAAATTGTCAATAAAAGGATATTCATAAATGACAACATGCTAATTTGATGTCAGAGAACTCAGGCAGAGGTGGTATTTGGACCATTTATTTCATATTTTTTAAGTGATCTAGGACACAAGCAGGCAACTTGCAGCTCTGGAAGATCAATAAGCAGTTCAGATAAGCTTCCCGTTAAGTATGCTGTATCAGAGAGTTAGTGGCAGGACTACGCTGGTGGAGAGCTGCTGGGCAATGCAGCAGCACAGCTGCGGAAGGAAGTGAATCAGCAAGGTTTGCTGGGGCAGATATTGAGTCACCTTGAGACCCAGCCACATGCTTAGGTTTGTTGATGAACCCTGACACACAGTGGAAGCACTGAGATCGATGAAGAATTACTGTTTTTTCCTTTTTCAGGACTACTCCTAGAGTTCCTCTTCCTCCCAGCTCTCAGAAGTGTATATTAGCTGTCCTAAGGCATGCAACCACTTGTACTTCAAACTTCAGTGGGACCTGGGTGCCCAAATCTCTAAAGAACTTGTGAACACCTTACCCACAAACTACAAATACATGCTAGTTTTGAAGAAGATGGGATTAGTATAACGGACACTCAAACTGAACAGAAGAAACTCTTTTCAAGCTAAGCCTTCTTATAGAAGAGAAGAGTTGGTAGAAATCCCCAGAGCCTGTGACATTTCAAATTAAACTTGAAAGAGATTTAGCATAGTCATTCCCATCCTTTGACAGCAGAAACTCCTACTACCCTCTGGGCAACTGGATGTTATGATACAGCCATATTTGCTGAGTTTTGCACCTGGAAGAAGGTGCAAAAGATATACATAAAAGGGTATCACGTTTTATGCTGTGGAATCATGATTCACTTAGGTTTAAAAAATACACTTTGGCCTTACTGTGGGCCAGCCCATTCTGAACATTAATAAAAACTACATTGTGTATCCGTCAGTGAAAATAAACAAGACAAAACATAGGAGAAACCAAAAAGATTGTGCAGAAGGCTGTTAAGGAATTACCCAATGTTCAAAAAATTCAATTGTATTTATTTTGCATTGATTTCCCAACTATGACCAGAGATTTCCACTACCTCCCTTTCTTATCTCTGCTGCCTATTGAAACGGTACTTGAGAGAACATTTATCACTACAGAGTTGGCAAAAGCCTGATGACAAAAAGGCTGACAGACTAGATTTGATCTAGCAGATTCCTTTCCTGCGTTTTCTTCTATAATCCGTTCCACCACATACCGACACTCAGACTGGCCTACTCGGGAAACTTTTTTTCATGATACACGTTCCAGAACTTGTCATCTTGAAGACTGTAAACTTTTCACTCACTGCATTGCTGGGAATCCAGCTATGTATATTTCTAATTCCTGAGCCCCATACTCCAACAGCCTGTGCCTCCTGCCCACTTTTTTCTCTCTGTATGGAATGTAGGTCCAATGCAGAACCTTAGGCTCACCCAAATGCTTCCTTCTGGTTTTCTGCTATGGTCAAGTTTTCAAAGTTAATGCTCTGGGCTGCAAGCAGCACAACAGGAATAAGAAAACAAGAATAGATACGGGTATATATAAATGGCAGCAGGAGTTAGACTCTGTTGGGCCTTTTCAAATGGCATAATTTATCCAAAAATTTCTGAGAACTTAGTGGAATTTAAAATAAAAGAGTTCCAGTTCATGACTGACAGGCCAAATGAGCAGGTCTGGCATTCCACAGATCAGACAACAATTGTGCTTATATGAAGACTTTCAGATACACTATTCATTTATGCCATGTAAGTTCATCAGAATAGCATCTCTTGATCAATGTTGAAGACGCTTCAGTTTGTTTCTAGATTAAAGCAGCCCTTGCTAACATTGGCCACCGGATAATTCTGGAACTACTGGCACTTAAAACTGCCTCTAGTCCTCGTTTTCTGGCTTCCAAGACACAGGAAAAAAAAACAAAGCATCCATATAATCTGTTGAATTTAGCTGATAACATTTGGTCTACATAATACTTTGCAAAGAATGATCCAGCATAATTTCAGGAGTAAAGAATAACCTAACTACCTACTCTCTTTTTAACATTAGTGGACCTCTGATGTAGAAATTTCCCTAACAGAATTGAACATTCAATTTCTATTAGGCACCTCTACAAGCTCTGTCTCATTGCCATCCACGTACTAGTGATCAGACAGCAGAAATATATTACCACCTTTGGCAAGCACAAGCAAATAGGTGATGGAGCACACTTGCAGTCACTGCCAGGTTGTTTAAAATAATATTTGTCATTGAGCCTTTTGGCAACATGCAATTTGCTTCCTGTATTAAATGACACTTCCTTTTCTAGTTGTGGTATTTGCAAAATGCCATACATACAATTGGAGGCTACAAGAACTTTGCATGCAAAGAAAAGGACAACGGGTAGTGCTGGGTACAGATAGCAAAATTTACCTCATATATTGAGATGGCAGAGTACGTATTATCTCTGTAAATCTACTTTTGGTTAAGAGTCCTGCTGGTAATTCTTGGTGGTGCCGCAAATGAAATATTTTGTTACTGTTGTTCAATTCAGAATAGAAGCATTTCAGACTCAACAAGCAGGTTTGCGTCCCCATATGAACATCAGGGCAGCTGCATTCCCACATTTCTAAGCAGTGATCTCTGGTGCACTGAAATGTAAGAGACATCAAGGGTATGTTTCTTCTCTAAAGTACTTCTGTAGGGGCTGTGTGGATGTGACATTCATCTGGCCTTTTTGGTTTTGTGTCTTTGTCATTGCAGCCCTCCACATCATGAAGTCCTGTCATACTGTTTTTGCTGTCATCCATTAAGTCTTCTGCCAGCTCTGTGCTCTTCCTGTTACACTGACAGAAGTCACTGGAGCTCTCCAGTAAGTTGATACAAAATTTGATAACCAGTGCTAGCCATGCCATCCCAAAGAGGATCCAAAGAGAGGTTACATTCTTGTACCAGCTTGGATAGGTGTGGTCTGGGTTCATCCCTACAACAGAATAATCCAAAACATTTCTACATTGAGTCAAGACTGCCTCAAAGGAGGCATTTCATGTAGAACAGAGACAGAAGAAATAAATATGACCTAATATTAGTAGTTTCTATATAGAACTAGGAACTGTGAACATTACCCATAAGAAAGAAAAATAAATTCAAAATTAGAGCTATATCAAAGTGAAATTGTTCATGTTTAAGTGCACAGTTTTCTCCATTTATCACTCTGCTTTACAACATTATGTTAGTATGTAACAGGGATTCCCTGCCAGATAGAAGTGAGTGACTTTCTAAGAAAGGGAGGGAAGGGACTCGAGCAGTCCTAGAACCTCTAACAACAACCAAGCCTGGGAAGACAGCTTGAAATTATGTTACCTCTGTCTGAATGCTCAGTTAAGTAGTTTGTGATCCCTTTGGAGCAGAGTCATATTTTTGGTTGCATTTCCACAATGTTTAGTGCAAAGAGCCTTTTATGAGCTAAGCTAGTGTCCGTAGTAATATTAAAAATAATAATACAGGCAAAGCAAAGGAATGAGGAATGAACTCAGTCTTTTGAAGTGACTGGGCTGTATCTGTAAAGCAGGCTGGGACACACTTAAAAACTCAGGAAAGGTACAAGGTACAAACCAGAGGCAGCAGAGTCTCTGCATTGGCTCTTTCTCTACTGCTTCTCAGGTCTCTTTATTTATTTTCCTTACCTTAAAAATGTTTGTCACTTTATAGCTGAATATCTGCAGCATGGCAGATACTACAGAGCACCTGATTCTTTTGGGACAGAGTGTGAGGAGTTAACATGTATGACACGGTGCCTCCGTAAGCCTGGAGGTCACACCCTGTACCAAGTTCCAATGAAACGTACACATAGGGCTGGGTTGAAACAGGACATCCACAGAGGCAGGTATTTAGGTGTTTATCATCTGTGACCGGTCCTATGTAGTAATCCTGTCTTGTCATTGCCTGCACAGACTAGCTGGTCCCGAATTACGGTCCATGAGCGGTTATGGTCTACAAGACTATGATAAGCAGTAAATGATCAGTGGAGCCGCATTAAACATGATCCTTTGCATCCATTTATTTGGTATTATTATATGGTATATAATACATATTGTATGTATTTTCAGAATAATGGGACTGCAAGGCATTTTGAGGTTGTCATTAGCCACTGATAAATGTTTGGAAGCTACCAACTACTTCTGTGGTAACTACTCTTTGGGTTGCCTTTCTATATCAAGGTGAATTTGTGCCAGAAAGAGTATTATATTCAGCCTTCAAACAAGCACCTTTCACTGATGCTAAATTCAAAGGTATAAAAATTGTTAGCTTCTAAATAATAAATGAAAATAAGGGAGAAGGACTATTTGAGTCTTCTAAGGAGAATGCTTTACTCACAGATCATCTGATAGGTGCAGCCTTGGGGATGAGACAATCAGAAGCAGTTTAGGACCTACATAGCACAACGCTTCTAATAGGAAGGCTTACCGAGTATGTAAATTAATAGATTTCAGGGCCAGTAAGAGAAGCTACGTCAATATCACTAAATAGAACAGGTTAGGGACCACTCCATCACTTCAAATCTAAGTGCCATAGCCTGGCTTATATTTCTCCCAAAACAGCAGCTGTGTCCAAAAGGAACATTGGGCATCACTTCTAGCATGTGATATCCCCTAGAATTTACCTGGTCCAGAACAGTGACAGGGCTCATGCTAATGGGGAGACAGCATGACAGTCACAAAATTATGCACGAACTCATGCCCTGCCCTTGTTTACTTTTATGTAGAGACATAAACCACAAACACAAGATTGTCATGCCAAAATGGTCTGGCCTCTACATACCACAGGTCACTGACATGTATTCACTTATTCCCCCATATGAACCTAATATATCTATGATGGTATGCCAGTTACAAAGGTACCACGCAGGTGAAGGTATGCCTGGAAGTGGGACGGTGTACTACAGCTTCAAGATTAGTTATCAGGAACTGGCAGAGAGAAATCTGCTGCAGCACAGAGTTCAGAAGCATCTACAAAATGCTGAAGTGGAAATGCTGAAGCTCCATTTGGATACCCTTACCCAAGCTAACTTGATTCAAGCTAGTTTAAGTGTGTCTACACAAGCTCTAGTCATAACTTGCACGCATTATTGGCAAGTTCTATGGTAACCACCACTAAATTGGCTAAGCATCAAGCAAACACCATGAAGAAATGAAAGCAAAGAATCCATAGTAAGGTGTTTCAGTCTTTCTGTCTCCCAGGGCTTCAAGGGTGCACGTGCTTCTATAATCAATTTCTTGTTAACGAGAAAGTCTTTATCAAAAAGGTGTGTCCTGTGTTTCAGCAAATGGATCAGGCATGGGCCCAAACCCATTTCCTCTGACAAAGTGTTTTGGCAACCAAAACTAAACTGTGCCTGGTGCCTGACAGTCTACACTTAAGTGACTTAAGTTGGCTTTTAGAAAGCAGTTGTCTGGGGTTTCGACAGAGGAAATGTTCACTGTCTGTTAATGGTAATGCAGAGTAGCATCTGCTTAAAACTAAATATTGCTGGTGCATTGGTGTGCACCAAGTGCACCATCAGCAACTGTTGTGATTAAAAACAGCTCTACAGTCTGGTGTTGTACTCATTCAAGAAACAGACCACCTGAATGCTGGAAAACTACTCACTGACATGGAAATAATTGCTTTGTTCTTCCACATGTGGCATTCCTATCTCAGAAATCGTGTCTTCTCCAACCTGTCCAATACCTACCACAACAGCTTTATTATCAGGTCTGCAGATCGCTAGTGTTGTAAAACTGCCAAGACGAGAACTTGATATGCCACACTTTTGGCTCTGATGTTAAGTATGTGAAAGCAATGAAATTTGAACTACTCACCAATCACATAATCTCCAAACCCTATAGTGCTGAGAGTAATGAAAGAATAGTAGAAACCCTCTTCGTAAGTCCAGCCTTCCTTGTCAGAGAACAACAAGGGAGGTAGCAGGAGGAACAGTAGCAACCCAGTCACCAGTGCACAGGTCTTCATCAGTAGGGCAGCTTTTATCTAGTAAAACAGGAAAAAAAAAAAGAAAAAAAAAAGAGACTCACTAGGAAGGTGGCATGGAAAGTAGAGCTCACTTGCTGGTTGAAGGTGATGTTGGACTCAATAAAAACACACAAGCATTTGGGATATTCCACTAGAATAAACAGTATGGCTCTCCCACAAACTGGTCATTTCATGAGTCCTAAATTCATGCCCTTTTAAAGCTTATTTCATAAATGACTCCGTGTAACTTACATATGTAATTCTAACCATGAATGATGATAAACAAACCAGCTATCTCAGGACTGTGAATGGCTCTAAGGTTCTGGCAATTCTGTTGCTGTAAGGGAAGCCATTCATCACAAAAGTTCCATCAATTAATAAATGACCTTACCTGACACCTCATAGGGCTGTCATAAACTAAATTTATTCATTTCCAGTTATTCCTGAGTATTATTGCCTTTTTGGCCAAGAAGGTAGGCAGGTTGTCCTTGATAATCAGAGGACCCCAAATACCAGACAATGCTCTTTCTCTTCTGAACTTCTGGATGAGGTATACCTGGCCGCATTGCTTACCTTCCAGTGAAACATCTCTAGGCGATGGGCACAACGCTGAACCCCCAACAACATCATCTGCCCTATTTCATTCAGGAGGACAAGGTTCAAGGGGATCCCAAACAGCGCAAACAAGGTGCAGAAGATTCGACCAGCCACAGTGCTGGGACTTAGGTTCCCATAGCCTGGACAGGGAGGAATCAGGTGTTAAATCTAAAACATTCCCTGCTTGCTCTCCTCCCCTTGAGGGGTGAACCTCCATCTTCCACAAAAGTTAGAGAAGGTCACTGTTCCAAAAGGACCTTTTTTATAAATAACTGTAAACTACATCTATTGTTTGTCATATCCTATTGTAGGCTGGAAAATAACATTTTTTCCCTGCCAATTTTATTTAGTTCCTTTTCCATTTACCAGTGAATTTCCTCTCCCCTACCACTGCCCTGGCTGGGATTTGACGTAAATGCAAAACTTCCGTTTAGTTTAATTTTTGTAAGCATTGTTGGCATAGGGAGTGCTGGTAAATGATCCGGCATGGCTGTCAGATGGTCTCTGAATCAAAACAACAGTGTTTTAATAACAATACCTTTGTCCCACAGGACTAGTGAACTTACCACTGCCTCCTTGCTTATACACCTCTTTTGTGCCACAAGTATCAAATACCCCTTATGCTTAAATTGTTGAGTTGTTTGCCATGAGCCAATAAATTCAAAGAAATTATATTTAAGCTGAGTAAAATACTTCAGTTTCAGGCCTAAAGAAAAAAATGTGTTTGAAAGTTTGCCAGTTTTTTTTTCTAATTGCGTGTATTGGTCTAATAAAAGATACTGTCCAACAAGCATAGCTTTGCATGTATCATGGCTCAGACCATCATGGCTTCAACAACACTGCTGCAGTATTTGTCTTTATTCCCCACATTTTCTTTTAAAAATACCCTGTAAATTTGCAGACTTACACTTCCATAATTTCAAGTGTTTTATGCCATGAGGAAAATCAGATCTAACTTTGTTTATTTCAGCAGATGCTTTTAAGACAAGGAAAGGACTAGCATATGATGAGCACTTCGACAGTGACTTAGCTACTTAGAGACCTATAACCTTGACTAGATTTCAAAATCATCTTCACTCATTAGTAATTTGTGTATCTCCATATACGAGATTGACATAGCCTGGCTAAACTTATCTTTTTGCCATGAATAATGCTATGTCCTCCCAGCGACACACAGTTTTTGGCTTGGTACAAACCTGGAGGTGCTCCCACCAGTGATGCCTTGCTAACATGCTTGCAGTTGGTGTAGTCCTGGGACAAACAAGCAGCCCCCAGGAGGGAGAGGTCCAAGGACTAGGCTCTGTACATGAGAGAAGTGGGCACAAACATCCACTGTTGGCTACATGGGGTCCCATTCCTTCACTAACCTCCATCCCATCCTGACTGCAGTAAAGCCACCGACCACCTACGTAGAAAGGCATGCAACTATGAACTTGTGATTTCTACATGTTCTGCACCAAGCTTTGTGCTGACAAAACCTCTCACCATGGGCAACTCCACAAACAGTTAATTATGCACACACACTGGCAAACTACCCCCAGAAAAATGTCTGGCAGCAAACTGTTTTATAGTATGTATTTTCACCTCCTTCCTACCCCAACAAATTCTAAATTTTACAATCCGGATGGCTTCCCCTCCAATAATTTTAGGTTTGAGTGATTTGTAAGTCCCTGTTTTTAACGTACATGGTAAAACATAATGTAACTCCAAAGCAATGGTTCCAACAGTCTGTGCCTGGGAAGGGGCAGAGCCCCTGGGAAAGAATGGGATGCTGTTACGTAAGTAAAGATTGTTTTGAAATACAGTCAAACAAAGGGGCTAAATTAAGACCGTAGTTCCAATGCTGTGTTCTTCACTTATGAGCAACTGTACATGTTTATGCACTTCCTCCCCCCTGCCATGTAATTGCTGACTGTCACTTCTGCTGGCTTTTACCATTTCTAGATTAACAGGTGTGATAATTAGAGACATACAGGCAAGTAAATCTGGTAGATGTTCCCAAGCAAGTGAATTTGACGGATGTGTGCCTTATGTGATCCGTGTCACACTGACTGTGCCACATTTCAGTGGATTGGTTCCGTTTCTTCTCTTTCATGATATTTAGGGTTATTTGCATGTTGATCTGGACCCAGGGGACAGAGCTGGAATGCACTTACTGTAAGGCTGAAGCCTGAACATGAGTCATATACACCTATGGCCAGCCATTCCCAAGGGTTTTTTTCTTCTTTCCCTGCTATATCAAGTTAACAAAGGCTGTGTAGTGACTTGGGCAGTTCTTTTTACCGTAGCTTTCCAGGTTATCCAGCCTCTGGAGAAGACGAAAAAAAAATTCAGGAAAGGGAGGAAGAAAGATCCATGATCTCAGGTCACTGGCTAAAGCACAGCCACATTCAGGATTTTGGGAACCCCACATAGTGCTGAATGGAGAGCATCAAAGGTTAAGCTGTACATTGCATTTAATTTAGAACAGCAAATTCAATGATGTAAGAAGGTCCAATGTGTACCGGGAAGTCCAATACACCAAACACCAGACCTGCTTCACATATGATTCATCTGGTGCCCTTGGACTCAGCGGCTCAAGACAATTTCCTGAAGACTTGGTGAGCAGCTGCTATAAATATGCCAAAAAAACCACATCCCATTAGCTTTTTATACAGGATACAAGGTTTGATCAAACAGCACAGGAAACTTTAGATCATGTAAAAGAGCTAGCAATTATGTCTGGCTGATGATCTACCCTTGCCTTTGGACTAGACAAATAGGTATCAATGTAGTTGTATATGAACCTCAGTTATTATAAACCTCAAGCAGGAATGGGTAAATGGGAATTACTCTCTTCAGTAAATGGAACGAGGGTAACTGGTTTCTTATTCAATTGTGGGCTATACATCAGAAGATCTGCATCAGCTTCAAAGACCAAAACAAACTACAGTATCAGCAGTGTCGCATCCCTCACAAACCTGCTACGGGGATCTCACCTGGTGCATGTCTGCCCCAAGGGACATTGAGGGATGCTCACCAAAAACTACACAGAGTTCAAAGTGGAAGTGTTCTCACTGAAAGAGCTGGATTAAATTCCTGTATAGCTGCTCTCATTTTGAAATAAAGTCCAATTTAATCTTCCTTAGAAGAGGAAAAGTAAGAGTGTTCTCATTTCTAAATGATCATATCCACATTTACTCATGTGCTTCTGTTACACACCTTCAGGAAATCCAGCTTCATTTTCCACTACATTGCTGTACATAAGGGATTCAGAGGATTTGAGGACTTGCTAGGAGGAGGAGACTGAGGTATGATTAATGGAGTATTAGTAAAATATCTCTTCGTTCACATGACAATATCCCACTTGCAGTGCCCCCAGTTCAACTGATGCAACTGCTACTTCCTGCTACTGACAATGGGTGGCTTGTTTGGCTCTAGTTCTCACTGCTCAGCCATAATATCTTAATCAAAAAGCACTTAGAATGAAAAAAAAATGTGGCTTTTGTCACTTGAAAACCATCTGCAAATTCACCAAATTTCAGCTGGGGAAAAAACAGATTTTCACAAAAAGCCAGTGGAAAAGTTGCTTCTCCAGGCAGCAACTTTATCAGTGGTTTGAGCATTCAAACACATTTTTGGGGAGATTTTGGTTTAATTCTTTCTCCTACCTGAGTGGATACAAAACATCACTTCCCAAAGGAGTGTCATAATGCCAAAGTTACAAAACATTCTTGTGTAGGAGTAGGGAAGGGCTCTCAGCCTCACCTCTTGACAGTATTTTGCTTTGAACACTCAAACACTCTGCAAAACCTGGGAGCCAGGTACCTTGCCTTACACAAGTGTCTGATCCACAGGGCTGTTGGGCAGTGCAGTGAGGGATGCTATGATTACATTATTTTGCATTACACATTTAACTACTCTGAAAAAGATGCTTCACTTGGCAGCTGAGGAGATCTCCTATGAGCCACAATCCTGTTCTCCCAGGCACAGGAGGAAACTCTACACTGTTCCCCTACACCTTCAAGGAGTGCTCAAACCACTGAGCTCCTGGCAAGAAGTACACTGCCAGCTCCTCCTCTAACACTTTCCAGAATATCTACTCTTTTCTTTCCCTTGTGCTTCTTAGAAGTAATCTGAATGTTCTAATTCAGGTTAAAGAACGTTTTGTACATGAGAAATTCAAATGTTGCATTCAGGAAAAAATAAAAATATTTATATTCAGTTTAGATGGAGAAGATATCAGTGGTGGTAGAATCTCAGGAACTGCATCTAATATGGGGAACTTCATTTGGATCCTGGTAGGTTGAACCAGTGGATGTAGGGGAGATGCCCATCACTATTCATTTTTGCTGGTGCTGTGATGAAGTAGAGACCAGTAAATACTAATAGGCTGAAAACATGTTTGAACAGTTATTTATCAGTTTTGGCCCTATGCAGTTCCAGCAGCAGCAAAAATTGGTTGCACACTCCTTGAATCTGTGACTGAAAACCCTCTGTGAAAGACCAGGACAATCCTTGGAATGAGCACTACAGTTTTCTTCTATTTGTTATAGTCGTACTGTGTATATACTAGAGGCTGTATAGTGTGCTTAGTCCCAACAGGACAAGATGGCATGTGGTCAGGAAAGCAGACTGAATTTGTCAGTACTCAGGAGACAGCTCAGTGGATGTTGCTGTGAGCACCATCTCCACATCCCTCAGTGACCTCCGTGGACTGTTGTGTTGTGTCCTACTTGGATGAGCCTGTACAGCAGCTCTGCTGGATGCCACAGGGCAGGGAGAAGACCAACGCATCAAAGGTGCAGTGTTCTTCAGTGGAGAACTCCCCTGCACAAACTGGAGGGTCACAGAGGATTCAAATGTGAAGATGGCCCTAGCCTGTTATTCCATGTTTTAACTACTTTGAGATATCAAGGTGCTTTAAATGGATTTCCCAGTAGATCACCAGGCAGCAATAGGTAAAAGCATGGCCATTCCACAGGAGCTCCATCACATGCTGGGCAGCACTACAGAGGGTCAAAGTCTTAGAGACAAACTCTTGCTGGCCCAAAGCCCTATGCTGCCAGGAGTGCCAGGACTTCCCAGCCCTGAACTGGCTGTTGTTTTTCCCCATAGGAACCATTTGTGCCAACGTACTAATTTTCTGTGACAATATACTAAATATCACCCCTCACACATCAACAGTCTGCTCCTTGCCTCATTTCTAGCTCCTTCAGGGGGCTGCTGTTAGGAGCTCTCACGCTGTGCTAATCAGAGAAGGGAAGACTGAAGGTCTTCACTTTCCTTTGTACTGTGAGATGGTTTACTTGCTTTTACTGCTTTATTTCATGTTTAAATTCATACAAATGAGTACTTGTTTTGCCATCAGAAAACAGGAAGGCAGCACCAGGTAATGGCATCCACCCACCTAAGAGAAACAGAGACATGCAGGCTATAAGAGAACAACATTCTTCCTTCTCTTAGGCTAGCACGGATAACCTCAATCTCATCTCATGCCCTTTCCCTTCCATATTCTCTGAAATTACACCACCTTGTGGTGGTTTAACTTCAGGAATTTTAATCTTGTGCCCCACTCTGAACTTGCTTTGACCTCTGTCCTGGTACTCCAACTCACTAGGAAGAGAGTGAACACAGAAGAGAGACTTTGTATCAATACTGGATAAAGATGTTTGAGGGATAAAACCAACAACAAATTAGCTTCTCTTTCTTTAATCATGTTTAATACTACAGAAGTAGTTCTAAATAATAAAGAGAGTTCTAAAGGAACTCTCAAAATTATTATTCAAGTCATTAAAGAGAGAAAGTTTCTATAGAAAAACCTGCAGAAAATGAGATAACATACAGGATCTGGGATGACATGACACATAAATACAGCAATGAAGAAGGCACAAAAGCCTAACAGTGGGGCAAAGGAATTGGCAGAAGGCCAGGACTGCCAATTCCACTTGATCAAAAATTATAAATGCAGTTCCATTCAAATTACAAGACTGGCCAATAGGTATGTAGGCTTTGGGGCAC
Organism: Chauna torquata; assembly: GCA_013399475.1. Taxonomy (NCBI): domain Eukaryota; kingdom Metazoa; phylum Chordata; class Aves; order Anseriformes; family Anhimidae; genus Chauna; species Chauna torquata. The sequence goes on from VXAL01016726.1 coordinate 316,445, forward strand.
TTTTTAAACAGCAGCTTTTGGTTCATACACATCTCTTCTTTGAGCCCTCAGGATCAGAGTACTAAGTGTGTCCAGCCTGCAGGTTAGAACTTAACTTTGCTTTCTAAGCAAAATGTATGTGCTGCTTTTAATCACTACTGGAAATAGATGAGTCTCTGATTTAAATGGAAAAGGGGGACAGCATAGAAAAGACTGCATCGTGAGTCATAGGGACATAAACTGTGTCAGTGGGGAAAGTAGCTCATGTCCCTCAGCTGGTGTTAATGGGGAAAGAGGCTAATACCACACGGTCACTTGTCACAGTCAACATGGGTTCACAAGGGGAAGGTCTTGCTTAACAAACAATTTCCTTTTTAGACAAGATCACCCATCCAGTTGACCAAGGGAAGCCAGTTGATGTAATCTTTTTGGGTTTTAGCAAAGCTTTCGATACTGTCTCTCACAGCATCCTTCTGGACAAAATGTCCAGCATACAGCTAGATAAAAACATAATGTGATGGGTGAACAATTGGCTGACAGGTCGGGCTCAAAGGGTTGGAGTAAATGGGGTTACATCAGGCTGGCGGCCAGTCACTAGTGGGGTTTCCCAGGGCTCCATTTTAGAGCCAGTTCTCTTGAATGTTTTCATAAATGACTTGGATGCAGGACTACAAGGTGTATTGAGTAAGTTTGCAGATGACACTAAATTGGGAGGAGCTGTTGACTCCCTTGAGTGTGGAGAGGCTTTGCAAAGAGATCTTGACAAATTAGAGGGCTGGGCAATCACCAACCACATGAAGTTCAACAAGAGCAAGTGTCGGATTCTGCACCTGGGAAGGGGCAACCCCAGCTGTACGTACAGACTGGGGGACGAGGGGCTGGAGAGCAGCCCGGCGGAAAGGGATCTGGGGGNACATGAAACTATTAGAGGGTGTCCAAAGGAGGGCTACAAAGATGGTGAAGGGTCTGGGGGGGGAAGATGTATGAGGAGCGGCTGAGGTCACTTGGTTTGTTCAGCCCAGAGAGGAGGAGACTGAGGGGAGGCCTCATGGCGGCCTGCAGCTTCCTCACGAGGGGAGCGGAGGGGCAGGCGCTGATCTCTGCTCTCTGGTGACAGCGACAGGACCCGAGGGATCGGCGTGGAGCTGTGACAGGGGAGGTTCAGGCTGGGTGTTAGGAAAAGGTTCTTCACCGAGAGGGTGGTCGGGCACTGGAACAGGCTCCCCAGGGCAGTGGTCATGGCACTGAGCCTGACAGAGTTCAAGAAGTGTTTGGACAACGCTCTCAGACACAGGGTCTGATGTTTGGGTGGTCCTGTGTGGAGCTAAGAGTTGGACTCGATGATTCTTGTGGGTCCCTTCCAACTCAGGATATTCTATGATTCTATGAAACACACCAAGCCTTCTGAAGGGGGCAAAGCAATTGAAGTAGAAACACAAGCTGACAGAGTGGAAAGAGCATCTCAAGGGAAAGAGACAAAGGTAAAAGATAATAGTTTTAGCAGTGCTGTTTGAGAAGTTTTGGGGAAAAAAAATAGCAGATGCAAAAGCAACAAAGACATTACATCGCAACAAAGATACTACATCACGTAAGATGCCAGCAAGGCAAGAATAGCATTAGTTGCAGAGAAAGAGTGTGGAAAAGAAACAGGACAAAATGAAGCAGCAGCTTGAACACATGGAGTAGAGCCCCTCCAGATTCTCCATCACAATCTTTATTCTGTCCCCCTAAATTGCTGGAAATCTCTCTTCTCCATTACCATTTTAGCTCTATTCTTTCTGAAACCATTTGGCAGAATGCTTTTGTCTTTTACTCCTACACATTAATCTTGTGGAGCAGGACCTGCTTTCAATGGTTGTGTATTTGCAGCCTGGGATAAGCTCATCCTTGCCATACACAACATGAAAACCTCACCCTGACCTTCTCAAAAAACTTTTCCACTATGTCATTTCCTCCATAGCCGTGCCTTCCACATGAAGCTTCCTACTGTGAATCACTCCTCTGAACTTCACGGAGTTCTTTGGAAAGGACTTTGTCTCTTTACTTGACATCACAAAATCAGCCTTATTGTTAAGCCAGGCAGTGATGTCCAGGTCACTGAGGTTGCGCTAGCTACTACCTCCAGAACTTGCATAAACTTGCAAAGCTGATTGTTAACTTAGACTCAAGGTGAAACTCTGTGAGGCTGTGTGCTTTTTCCCTTCTACAACATACTGTCATCTACAGTGAAGACACTAACCTGTACATAATTAACAATTTAACTTGAGAGAAAAAAAAAAAAGGGCCCAGGAGTTCAAAGTTCTCTGTGTAGAGGTGAATTCTAGGGGCAAGGCCCCTAGAATCACAGCTTAGGCTTTAACACAATGAAATATAAGCAGCTACAATATTTGGTTCTTTTGCCCCCGATATGCATTCTTCCTACACCCCCCCCCGCCCCCCCGCCCCCAGCTATGAGGGCAAGAAGTTTACTTAAAGAAGAAAGGAAAAATAATAGCTTAGGCTTTCACAGCCAGAAATGTCTGGTCTAAATCTCTGTCAACATCACAAAAAACTCTTATATTTTAACATGACAAATTTGATTCTCCTTGAATGTGGTTAACTTAAATTGGTCTTGGTAAAACAGTAGTTCTGACATCTTAGAAATCAGTCAGGATTAACTATGGAGGCAAGCAAAGCAGCTCTGAGCAGATGCTGCTTTGTACCAGCGGCTGGAAGGAACTGCCCAGGCTTTATGCTGGAAACCTACAGCCTTTGCAGCCCTGTCTGATGAGGCTCCACTGCCATCATCTGGTACAACCTCTACCTGGTAGTAAGACATGCCAAGCAGAATAAAATGCATGCAAAAGAGCAGGACAGAAAGAGGTACTGGGTCACAAGAATTTTATTCTATTTTAAAGAAAAAAAAACCTTCTCCGTCTTATCTCTTGTTTCGGGGTTTCATGTTCTGATGTCAATGCATCTTCAATAACTATCAGAGAAAAATCAAAATAACGCTCTACCTGGGTGCAAAAAGAACATTCCCAATCTAAAATGTATTTGAAATTGAAGAAAGCTGACAGATGCAATGTACATCAGGAGATCTGTGAGGTGGTGGGATTTTTTTGTTTTTAAAAATGTATTCAACGACTCACCATATCCTCTTCCCCCATGGTTTTTACACTACTGGGTCACATCGTGAGAAAAGATGTCAGGGCAAGTTATTAATGGCTTTGGGGACTTGGGCATGCACTGACAATAATTAATAGGCATAGTGTTACTTAACGCAGCTACTAAACCCATTTTATTGTTTCCATTCTCTGCCCCTCACCCCCCCCCCCC
>VXAL01016726.1:319780-379916 GCA_013399475.1 Chauna torquata
TCGCATTATTCATTTGCTAGAACTTGACTTAACTGAATTGCTTCATTTATCCAGCTATGGGACCTTCACCTAAACAACCTCATCCAATACACATAGAAATAAGAAGGAATAATTCATGAATAAGACCTCCAAGGATTTAGCATTCAATATGAAGAGTTTTTCAAAGTCCTTCTCTTTGTGACAGGAAGAGCTCATTTCAATGCACAGTTCACCTCCTACCTCTCAGGTAGCACTATGCTCATGAAAGAGAAAGTATAGGAAAAGAGGTTGTGGAGTCTCCCTCCTTGGAGATCTTCAAAAGCCACCTGGACGTGGTCTTGGGCCACATGCTCTAGGTGTCCCTGCTTGAGCACGGGGATTGGACCAGGTAACCTCCAGAGGTCCCTGCCAACCTCAACCATTCTATGATTCTGTGATATAGGAAGTATACATATTGCAGCACCATGAAGTGATACTGCTTCAGGATCAAAACACTGAGTAACTTAACAGGGATATGTACTGAGCTAATTATCCCTGCATCTAAGTAGTCAGAGATCATTACTGCACTGGCACTGACAGAGCATTTCATATTTCTAGGGCTAGGTTATTGTATGCTTACTCACTGCATGATATAGACAAACCATATGGTGTTACGATATAGACAAGCTATATGAAGTCCCATAGGGCTGGACAGTGTCTGATAGTACATGTCCTCATTCCCACTCCTTTCCTGCCTATGAGGCCATCCTGTGAGCGGGGAACTCTTACCAATGGTTGTTATTGCAGAGATGGAGAAGAAGAAAGACCCACTGAAGTCCCACCTGCCCAGGCTAGTGGTGTTTCCCTGGAGGGTTATGCCACTCTTGTAGGCCTCGATGATACCCTGCAAAAAGACAGTAACATGAGATCCCACAAACTCCCTTATGGAAACTTGATGTGACCAGCATTTCTAGTGCTAGCTGGTAAAGTCGCAAACTACAACTACTTCTGACCCCATTGTTTCCTTTTTAATAGAGAATATCCCGTGCCTTAGAGACCAAAGAGCCGAGAGGTCAGAAAAGCCAGAAGCCAGCATACTGATTGTAAGCAAAGGGCATCTATAGAATACCAGAAAGTTGCACATGCAGATGGTGGATGATACACGTAAATGTGGAAGAGACTGGATGGCAAGAGCTGCCTAGAGAAAGCCTAGCCAGATAGTTATTGACTACCCTACAGCTTATTCATTAGGAAAAGAAAGTGTTTCCAAATGGGATATTCTGATGGAAGAATCCTCAAAGCAGTGAACAAACACGCATATGATACATACTGGATACCTTGCCTACACCGGGGAGGAACGTACGTGGTGTAATGTATGACATGGATACTACACAGAATGGCCAGCCTACTAGTACTGGGCCACACCTCAGGACTGTAAGTATGAACAAATGGATCGGATTAGCACGATGCCCGTTTCTGCTCAATCCATCTGGGAAAGACTCCGATGTCCTTATGATGAAGTGTACACAATTATGCCAAAATAAGGTATCAGACATCTTAACATGTGTTCACATCTGACTATGCTTTCTCATGCAAATAAAGTTAATGACATTGAACTGCGTTGTTATAAACAACATTAGTCACAGCATGTACGCTAAACATTTCACACCCACTGACCAAAAACCTTGGGAGTTGATAATCCTTGAATGCAAAGTGTAGTCAAGAATAAATAAAATTCATCACCTCTGTGAAAGACGTGCAGACACCCAATAATACTATCCCTACCCTTACTATAAGACTGCTGATAAAGCTTTCACCATTGATAATAAAAGGAATCACTCTCAGGTTAGACTTGCATCAGTCATAAGTTTTACAAAGAAGTTGTGGTTTATACATCCATCAAGCAAACCAGTGCCTCAAGCCCGGAAAACAAGGAAGCTTTGTCCCATTTTACTGATGAAGACATGCTATGCTGTAAGTGATTTGTGATATTATACATGGCTGTGAATTAAAAGCAGTTTCCAGAGACCGAGTCAGCATGTTAACTACAAGGACCATTACCTCTTTTCTCCAGAGCTACTACTTCTCACACTAAGAGTAAGGAACAGCTCTAAGATCAACATTTTTTTTCCCCCCAAATAAGAAACACGGTTTGATAGTCACATTCTCAGACAGATATTTATTTACTTACAACTCAATGCAATTTAAACGATTCAGGGTCACATCACAATCTGTTAAAGCCTGACAACAGGCTCTTCTCTGCACAAGACAGAGAGCCCTTGTTCTCAGAAGGGCTAAGGACCAGATGCTGTATTACATTATACTTCCTTCTGTGAATTGTTGCCTTAACTTGAGTGAGGCAACACACGAGAGAGAGAGGTCACATCAGGAAGCCTCCAGCAGGATTTGTCTTGAATGAAGGGTTCATGTGTAATTGCCACCTCTTCTTCCATGGCCAGTATCTGCATTGGGGTTGGTGAGGCTGTATGGATGCAGGCTCTGACCTTTCTCTGTTCTCCATGAGGTTTAAGAAGAGCAGTATAAGAAGTTCCACAGTCAGGAACCATAGTCCACAAGAATACAAAACAACTCCCCAAATAAACCATATGGCAAGGGAGACATTGGAAACTTAAATAGATGACAAATCTGTATTTTCCCCTCCCCCTGAGGAATTAGTGGTTACATTTGAAGACAAAAAGCTTGCTATTCTCTCAAACTTTCCTTGTGTAGCCTGTGATCTCAGCAGTTCTACGTATTTAGTCTTGAAGACATATACAACTGCTAGAACACCAACAGATAAATTATCAGCTTGATTAGACAGACTCACAAAATCCCCCTGCATAGTGTGTTTGTTTTCCATTCTCCTGCCGTTATGAGCTCAGCAGTTGTCAACATTACATGATACCAAGTTTTTAAAAGCCAGAAACTTAAGAGAACCTAACTCCAGAGAGGATTGTAAGAAACTGCGGCTGAATCAGCCCAAAGAAATTGAAGTTTCTTCACACAAAGTGGAGATCAGCAGCCTGCACAGGGCATCACGTGAGAAGCAAGTCACAGGAACCAAGGCATTGAAGGCTTAATTTCACATCATTACATCCCTTCAGTTCTGCATGATTTAGGACCAAGACACTGAGCAGCTGTAAGCACCCATGCTAGCTTTGCAGCAAGTTATAACAGTGAAGTGTCTCTGAGTTGTGTAAACTTCCCCCGAGGTGGTGCTACTGCCAGGAAACACGGGGTTTGTCTCAGGAGTCTGCAGGTAGGCTCAAGCGCTTGCACTAAATGGCATGATGATCCTGCACTCATCCCAACAAGAAGGTAACACAACTCGTTCACTGGCAAAGAGCAAGCACTGAGCCTGCAGCATGCCTGCTGTTTCTGAGATTGAGGCACTTTGCATACTTACTGGAGGTCTTCAAGAGCCTTCAGCAGTAAGTCTCTGGCTAACTATTGCCTTGTTAAACCTTGTTATCGAACATTCAGATAACACGATTAACTGTGAGGATCACTGCAACAGTCACAACCCGACATGTGGATCACTGAGTAACCACGAAAATGAAACCCACTTGAATAAACTGTCACTCCCAGGAGAAATGTCAACTTCATTACTGTTAGGAAGAAGGAGCTACTGATGAGATCATCAACATGGAGGATATTTAGAGGGTGGAGATAACGATACTTTTTCCTTAAAGTAAGACTGTTTTATTACAATATCCAGAATCAACCTTTGACGCACAGCAACAACAATAGAAAATTAGAGATTGATTCTTCTCAGAATAGTAGAAGTGATGGAGCTTACAGATGTGCCCATATAGGCAGATTCATGAAAGAAATCCATAGACAGCTATTAATACACAAAAATTACTTCTGGCACAGTAAGTTATCGGATTGCAAACTCCTGGAGGCTGAGAGAGGATTCAGGGAAATATCAGTGTACACTTGCCTGCATTTAATACGCTTCTCTAGACATCTGCTTTTGATTAGTGCTCTTTCCATAAAAAAATTAAAAATGATTTATCATTTTTGATAGAACACATAGGAGAAACCCAGCTAATAAACAGTCAAGTAGAACAGCTGAAGTCTCCCTGCTTTTTCCATTGAAAAAGCACTGATACGTCTCTGCTGATGATTAAAAAAACAACAACAGAAACCCACCACCCAAAAAAACCAGAAGTACTGGCCTGTGGGTGCAAGATTTATTAAAGAAGAACTGAATTATATACATTAGGTCACATCTGCTTGGTCCCTTTAGCCTGGCTTTGAGAACCAGAGGCATTTTTTGCTTGGCTTTACATTGATTTTGGGGAGAAAGGGTTTTTCTTTTTCTCTTAGTTAGGTTAATCATTTATATGGTGTCTTCTCTAAAACCTGATGCATTAAAAGGTACCTAGAAGTGGGGTTTCAAATCCCGTTTTTCAAAAGTGGTATCTGCCTGATCTGATACGTCAGTCAATACTACCAACTGCTCGAACACAATTGATCTTGAACTTGCAGAGTTTCGGCCTGATATTCTGGGAACTCGAAAGGTCATGTGTGTAACTCAGAAGTATAGGAAGGAAACAGTGGGTGGTTAAATTCGTCAGAAAAAAAAAACAACTCAGTTCTGCTTTGGTTTCTGCTGACAGACAAGCTACACAACATAGGAAAGTAATTTCTCTTCTCTGCACTTATTTTTCCCCCTCTAAAATAATCATAGTAACTTATGGATCCCAGGAACTACTGCAAATATTTAGCTGATAAGTCTTGAATCATTTTAAACCTCATATAGAAGTTTCTATGGAAGCTACTGTAATTGCCATAGGATTTATAAATGAAGATCTTTTAGATTGGTAGGGCTTAATGAGTTAATGAAACTTTACTTGGACACTGCCACATTTTCTCATCAACTAGGCTGCTCTGTCTCTTGATAGTGCCATGCAAAGCCTACTTGCATGGTCAAATCTTGTCATAGCTGGTTATCAGAAAAAATGGCATGACTTCCATTCAAAGTAGATGTTTAAATGTAGATGTCTGTCCAATTACCTTTGTGACAAAACATGCTTCAGGATACTTACATTTGGCCTCCAGCTTGGTTTTGCTCAATCATAAACTCTGAAGTTTTCACTTAGGAACATCATAAACTAATGCTTCTAAGTGCACCCTTTATGTTAGACCATTATATCCCAGTACAAATCAAAGCCTAGTTTTGCGTGTCCTTCTGCAAGGAATTCCTTCCTTTAATTAAAGCTCACTGGTAACTCCATGAGGAAGCTGTGGATTTCTGCTGACTCCCTTGTCTAACGTGTCTCAGCCTTATTAAATTTCTTTCAGGATAAGGCAATAATGGTCTTTCCTTCTCTCTACTGTCAATCAGCATAAGCTTTGTTGGTTCTTCCTACAGGAGCATCCAAATACAACAGCGTCCTAATTTCCTTATTGAACTTAAAGAAACACAAATGAAAAATAAATATAAAGTTACTGCTTCATCCTGACTGCCTTTCAGCCCTTTACAACTCCAGGGCTGTACTTTCACAAATGACTGAACAATGAATACCTCAACCCTCCTGTAAAACTACTGCACACAGCTTTGCCCCAACAAACCCAATGTAGCTACAGTCATACTAGCAAGAAATTAAACTACCTGTTTGAATTACACTTCCAAAAAGCTCTTCTGCCCTTAAAAGAAAAAAATAAGAAAAAAGTGAAGAATGAGGTAGCCTATTTAAGTATCTCCAGAAGCTTAATGCACACAGCCTGTGGAGTTCACATCTCTTCTGACATTTCTCAGTTACATCTTTATCTTCCCCCAAAAATGTAGGTTTATTCTTTTTCCATTTGCTGTGGAGTCACTCTCGCCTTCAGCCATATCTTAAGTTTTTCCTTGTTCACCATGTGTGCTGTGTTATCAGTTCCGGGCAACTCCCAGCTTTCTCAGCTTATACACTTCCTCTTTTCTAAAACTCTCCTATCACACGTGGGCCCCTCCACCACCAGCTTGTGGCTGCAGCATAGCTTCTGATCACCAAGTGCTGTAAAAGGCAGAAACATTATTTACTCTGACCTCCTTAATGCCAACTGAAAATTTCATCCTTCACCTCTGTGCTGAGTCACAACTGCAGGGGACTTGTGTACAGCTTTCAAAAAAGGCATTTAAAATCAGCAATAAAGACTGAATGCATGCGTATATGTAAACCAAGACACCACTTTCCTTGCAATCTTTACCTTCTCCAGAACATTATGCTTCTCTTTCTTTCTATAATCTTCACAGTAAAAAATAAACTTTCATACAAATGATTAATCAGACTGATCCTAATCTATCTACCACCCATCCTAATAGCAAGATATAAAGTGACACATAGGAACATGAAGCCATGGAAGATCATGACCATTCCAAGGATATTCACAGGAATTCCTGACTCTTCCTGGACCATGCTCAAAGTTTCTTTCTTATTTCCAGACAAAAGAGAGACAAGTCACTTTTTACTGGAGAAAAGTATCATGGAAAGAGTCATGCAAGTGATCCTCTTATAAACTAGTTTTGGTCACTGCTGTTGTCCTTGTGCTTCTGAACTACGGCATTTTGGACACAGTTCACAGTAAACTTGAGATACGATTCAGAAATGCTGCTGTTGCCTGCAAAGGTATTTGGAAGCAGTTCTCTATGAAGGCAAAAAAGCACGAGAAAGGACTGGAGTACGAAACTTCACTCCTAAGTTGAGCTGAAGCTTACATATTCACATCAAATCAGCTTCTCTGGGGAGTATATGGCCTCCTGAAAATTGTTTGCATAATTTCAGACACTTCCTCACCTTCACAATCTATCAATGAGGGAAAGGAGGTGTTTCCAACGCACCAAACTGCCACTTAGATTAATGACAAAATATAAACTCACAAACTCTGTGCCCTGGAAATTCTGTGTAATGTTTATATATACTCATTTACATTTCACAGAATACCAACTGTAATCAGAATAAAATAGTAATGTTAACCTTGGCCTCAGATTGTGAAGACAAAGGTCAATTAACTTCAAAATAATTAAAAAAAAAGTGGATTACACCATTCCCAGCCACGAGCTCTGATCCCCTGTCCTTGCCTGAAGTAGACACTTACTTGAATTCTGACCAAAAGAAGAGCATGCACAAGATTCACTACAGATGCTGGATTACAGAATCCAGCTGTTTTCTTACCTTCATGTCATTTGAATAACCTGAGACCTGATCAAATAATTACCACCTCCAAAACAAACAAACAAGACAACCCAACAACAACAAAAATCCACCAAATACACACACTTTCACTAATATAATTGGTGTTAGTTCCTCTAAACTAAATGAACTTTACCAGCAAAAGCACTTTTATTGTTGGTGCTGAGTCTGCACTAAGGTTTCTAGAACTCATGTAGACTTACTCTTCAATAGGGAAGGATCAAGGGATGTTGTAAAGTACAACAGTGCTGCAATCACTGCTACTTTGAACCACTAACGCTTTTTCTGAAAATTAAGCTTTTATATCTCAGAAGACTCTGTGGTACGATTCAAGGGTGAAAGTATTGCTAAATTCATATTGCTTCTCAAATCCAATGATACAAGCGACTCAAGAGCTGTGCTGTAGCAGAACTAAATAGGGCCTGGTGCGCAAGGAACTGCCTATGTAACCTACAGGACAGAGCACAGCAGGATGCATTACACCATCTGTGTAAAACTGAGAAGTTCTTTCTCTAGCAGTTATTTTTCCTTTCAATTGCTTTCAAAAGGAGGGGGATGGAGTATTATGAACAAGTATCTGTAAGAGCAACTTGCATCTTTAAACAGCTGACAAGATGCAACTTCTCTCTTAGGCATCCCCAGTATTTAGATGTCTGCTGCTAGTACAGTGTCTCAAACCCACCTGTTTAAATACAGGTAGTTGACACTACATCACTGGCCAGAAGACCTAAGAGTGAGTCAACTCACCAGAAACAACGGTGCATCAGTAGGTATTCTCCTTACCTTCCAACAAGTCCAACAATGTACCACTAGCCTATTGCCCGGCCTGCCTTACAGAATAACTTCCTACAGATTGTTCTCTGACAACTTTTGTCAAAGGTTAGCAGACAATATAATCACCCAACGCACATACTTTTGGTAACATACCCACAGTTCTTTCTAATTAAGAATTAATTTCTTTCTCAGATATGGGTCTGGGGAAAAGTGTACTGGCTATAACTTAACCAGAGCAGTAACACATTTTGGTAAGAATGAAATTAGAAAGAGCAATTACAGGGGATCAACTCTGTATCACCTGCAACAAGCCAATGGACATTTTGACTAAAGCAGGTCCTATACAAACATCACTGGTCCACAACAGTAAGAGCCAACGTGGTTCCATAAGGTCCCTTATCACTAACTGGTGATCTCTGAGGTTCATCCTTTAACGGTCAACCACTGCCGCATCATCTGTGGGCAAGATGACTTTAGTAAACTGCATTTGCAGGGTTGTCTTTCCTGACAGCTGGCACAAATCTCTGCTGGTTCAATGTCAGTGCAAGCCAAAGTATTGATGAGGATCTTTCAGTCACATAGGAGCTAGTTGCTCTTGTAATCCTGAACCTCATGTGGCTCTAGCTGTTGACTCTAGAGATAACTGTACCTAGGTCCACCTGCAGGCTTTTAGTTTATGGCCTGCCCTTTAGAATTAGCTCCTTTCCACTACATCTTAAATCTTGCTAGACCAAAGAGTATTTTTATATAGCTCACCTTCGATTTTCTCCTTCCCAATTTATTTAAATGACATGATTTAAGTAGCATTTTGCATCTACAATATTAGAAATTGTATAATAATAATATAATAAATACAGGCAACAGCTATATTTGGTGATAGAGTTATAGAGAAAAGGTTATGGAAAAAAAAAAAGAAAGGACAGCACGAAAAGGATATTTCGGTAACAACCCAACAAAGAAAACAGTGCTGCAAGCGTGGCCATATGAACAATCTTCTGACTAAAGAGATGCTGAAAAGCACAGTGACTATAGCTACACCAGTGTCTATAGCCACCGACAATGCTGCAGGAAGAGGAGCACGTTTGGAAGAGAGCCCAGCTGCAGCAGAGCTATATATACTCCACCTAGGCAGTAAAACAGAGACTCAAGCACTAGAAGTGCATCAAGCTGGGTTGTGTGACTAGGACCTTTGCCTCCACAAAGGTTAGAGTGGGTCTCAGCTCTAAGAGATGTGACAAGACAGAAAGGGTCTTCTTTGTGTGTGGCCTCACTCGCTGGACACTGGAAGGGTTCTCAAATCTGGAACTAACATCATTTTTACCTGGAGTGAGACTCTTAGGTACTTTTTTTTCCCCCCCAGTGGAGTCTAGCTGCTGTTCTTCACTGTACTGAGGGTATATCATCTGAAATCTGCCTTATTCCATCTGTTTCCACCTTCTGCAAACTGTATCATTTAGAGCTTCCTTTGATGTTACCTCACACTTTACCACATGAAGACCACCACCATATTCATGGTAACAAGCCAGATATTGCCCACTTTGTATGTTGCCTACTGGCCCTTGAGGAACTGTTTACTCTTGATATTGTTCTTGGTGAACAAGTGTTCATATCACGGACTTTGCTTACAGTGTCAGAAAAATGGCCTAGGGTTAGGTAGGTCAACCATCCCAAACATGTCTTCCCTGAGCAGATGTTACTGGGTGCACAGCAGAGGGACACCAGGCCAGAGTCCCTCTATTGTCCCTTATGCTGTCCTTATTCTACGCATAAACAATAAAAGCCAAGAAAAATTCAGATCAGTCTTCCCCATATGTGCACACATTTATGTATGTGCATAGTTACACGCATGCATTTTTTGCGTGGTTATACATAAAGCATTTTTACCATGCTACCCTCAGTTATTTAGGAAATGCAGAACTGCAGAATCCTGCAAGGGAAAAGCCAGCCAGAAAAACAGCTGTGGGAAGCAGGGACCCACCACTTCGGAGGTCACACTGTTCTAATGTCTTCTCCGCTGTTCAGTTTTTATCATTGGTCTGCTATCTCCAGCTCCCTCTGTCTTGTTTTGCTAATTAGAAAATTGCTTCTCATCCAGAAAGATCTGAGCCACAGAAATCACAGGATGAGAATTCGCTGGTCTAGCTACCACGGCATGGCTTGCATGCCACACTCTCCTGCAAGCTCCTCAAGGCAGGAGCTCTCTATTGCTCTCCATCTGTGCAAGGGCGGGAGGAGTGGATCTCCAGTTGCAGCTGGTAACTAGGAACTAAGCGATAAATAGGTTGTAAAACAATGTTTGCACATTGCTTTAGCAAACTGGAATTTTATTCTATATTGGCCCCTATGCACTTTAAAATAAACATAGAGTTTAGAATTATCTAGGATGAAAAGCTATAAGAAAATAATGAGGAACTGCCAGTAATGTCAGAGCAATTAAAATTCACTTATTGCTTTATATATTCACACTCTTTATATGTCTTTCTTATTTGCAAATAATCAGCTGTGTATCTAGAATATAAATTTGTTATCTGAAGAGGGTTAGTGATGACATTGCTCGATAAACTCTGTCTTAAGCAATTTACTGCACAGGGGGGAAAAAAAATCTCATTTTTTTGAGCACACTTACAGTAAACAAGCAACGCCACACAGGAAATTAGAAAGAGCATAGGAAAGAAGCAATCCTGTGGATTATCTGTTTAATTTCTCACTGTGAAAGTTGTCAAAAATACCACACAGAGCCATTCAAACTGATACTATGGCTTCTCAAAGCATGAATGCACACACAGAAACTCTATAAAATGAAACGAAAGTCCCTTTAACATCCTAATCCAGGGCTTGCTCAGGTCACAATTAAATACTCACATGGCACGTTAAAGCAGTGGCTGGTCTAAAGGGATTTGGGTGGCTGTCCTATTCTCTTGACTACCAGACAGTAACAAGAATTAGTAGAGGTCATACTGCAGTAAAACAAACCATCAGAATGGCATCAGAAAGACCTTTCTACCTACTCAGTTGTGACTATTCTCTCCACTGCCATCACCTTGTTACTGTCACTCACCAAGGGAAACCCTTGGCAGCCCCAGGGCAAGGGCCATGCTCCCTGCTCCCTGCTCCATGGGCCATCGCTGAATGAACCTCCGCGTAGGGCTGCCTTTATGGAATGCCAGGCTGGTCTGCTATCATTATTTCTCACTTCTCGCAGATGAATTATTTCAAAAGGCTATTCATGTTTCTCAGCTGGGGTCGTACACATCACACAATATAAATAATAAGAACAGGTACCATGGTAGCTTTCAAGGGACCAAATTTATATCACATCTTCACTCTACTACTGACTGCCTTACAGAGTTTACCACCTAGAAAGTCAAGGGACGAGAGCTTGACATAGGTTGTCAGTACAATTTTGTCTGCCAGGGCCTTACCACAACTCCTGACAAGATTTTCTAGTTGATGGGTTTCTGTTGATTTTTATTTCCCTCTGCTGCAAAACAAAACAAAAGGTTGGAAATACTTATCTTTTAGGTCCTTTAAGCTCTGACAACCAGCTACCATGGTTCCAGACACCACCAAACACTGCTTGCACCCTGCCCCCCTCAATTTTTATTTTCCAGTGCCTATTTGAGGTAGACAGAGAACAAAACAAGCAGTACATAATCAACTACCAGCATCTACTGAACTGGAATGGTTTGGGTAAATATTTAAGACGCTTCAATATCACAGATTTTTCTTTTTTAAACCAAAACTGAACGTGAAAGCTACAAAAAGCATTTACCCCGTTTCGCTCATTTCTGTATCACAAAATGTAGCCACTTGTACTTTAGTGAGATTGCATTTGATCCAGCTTTGTATTTTGCAACCATCTTGCAACAATCCTCAGAAACATTTTTAAGGATACACCCAAGCTGCTTGATCAGGATTTTTTGATTTCCCTTGAATTAACAGGTAGGGGAAAAAAAAAAAAAAGTTTGACACTAACATAAAAACCAATTCAACTTACCACACCAAAGCCCTTCTGCTAGAACTCATCACTTGTAAGATGCCACAGGTTACAACCCATTCTTAATAAATTCAACAGCAAACCAGAACCGCCTGCAGCTAACCCCGGGTACCCGTCCCACAGCGGGACATCCTCATCCTGCCACCACCTTCCCCCCGGCCTCACGCATCGCTTACAAACCAGCCGCGGCCCTTTCGAGGGCAGCCCTGGTGCTGGCGGCAGCCGGGCCACACCGCGGCCGGGGGACCCCGCTGGCGGCTCGGGGAGCCCGGCCCGGCCCTCACCTGGATGAGCCGCTGCAGGGCAGGCCCCCGCAGGCAGGTGTGGTTGGCGAGCAGCTCCCAGTGCTGCTGGAGCAGCCGCCGGGCCGCCTGCACCTCGGCCGGCCTCTCCAGCGCCTGCAGCACGCCGGCCCCCAGCCCCACGTAGCCCAGGTAGGCCAGCAGCAGCACCGGCACCCCCCNCCGCCCGAGGCCGGCCGCAGGCCCCCGGGCCGCCGCACCGGCAGCAGCCTGCGCGCATCTGGTGCTCTCCGTCGGCTCAGCCGCCGAGTCGGTTTAAAAGGCAGCCCGCGCGTCTGTGGAGCGAGTCTGCCATGTACGCGCCTGGAGGTGCGGCAGCGCGGCTGGGGTTTGGCAGTGGACGGAGAGGCCCTCCGCCGCTTTCCTGTGCGCGCCTTCGTGCAGGCAGCTCCCGAGACAGGTTGCTTTCTTGTACAGGGCGACATCGAATGTGCCGCTCAGCTCCCTCACGGAGAGCAAACCAACCGAATCACTTTAGGTGTACAAAAACTGTGTAATCTACCTTGTTGCAGAATATGAGATAAAGGGGAACACAACCACTAGAGTTCTGAGCAGGATGCCTTCATACGCTGTCGGATGGTGAAGTCTTCTCACACTGCCCTGTGATTTTTTTGCCAGGGCAGTGTTTGTGCTGTTACAAATAAGGCAGCATCCAAGCAGGCACTGTACCACTGGAACCGTTCTGGTAATGTGTTAATGTATTTTTTTGCAGGGGGAAATCCTTTAGGCTAGCTAGCATAAGCTCATGGTTTTACTGACAAGATGCAGAATTGCACATGCAAGGTTCTGCCAGCATAAAACTGGCAAAGTTTGCTAGTAAAACTTTGTAAGATAGACCAGTACCTGTTTAAAGATAGCATCCTCCAACAGTCATAAAAACAAACAAACAAAAACTTGTGCTGCTTATTGCTTAGTCTTAACTCTGCCTTTTCATTGTATTCATTACTGAATGATGTTTAAACTGGAAAAAAAAAAGTCTTCCACAGATACTATATCACAGACAGAAAAGTATAAAGATACTAAAAGACATATATACTCAGTTTTCTTTCATTTAAGATACAGAAATAGACACCTGAGCTGCATTTTCACATTATAACCATATTAAAATCAGACAGTTTGTACAAAGCACACTGCTAAATATAACTATGCCAAAACACTACTGATTAATCATATAGCACTTAATGTTTACACTCAAATTACGTAAAACAAGTTACAGGTTCAGGGTTTGTAACTAAAAGCAAGACTGCATGCAAACCTGGGGCATCAAGCACGTGCTTGCTAGAAGGAATTTGGGGAGGAAGAGAAGAGATTAAAATTCACAACACATCTTTGAAGATTCATATAATATTTTAAGGAACTGGCTGATTTTCTTGAGTATTCTCAGAAATGTCACTTTGCAATCAGAAAAGAAGTGTTGTACACCTGAGGGGCACACCTGTGTGTCAGCCTTCTATCTTACATCTCCAGAGAGTGGTTCAGATATTTGCAGATGACGTTCTGGTGTTGTCTGGAAGGTACCAATACATGGGAGGATGAGGAAGGGCTTGCTGAGTGGGGTTAAAGGATAAGTGTCAGCCTGGAAGGAGGTTTGGTTCTCGCCCTGCTCTGGGCTGCTCATGATAGCTGCTCAAGACAACATGCTCCTCCTCTGCTTCACGGATGGGATGCGGTCATTGCTGGGACACTGCTTCTGCCAGAGGCTGCAGAGCTCAGTTCGCAGGCTTCAGAAGTGCTGTCTTCCATGCAGCCGAGCTGAGCATCTTGTAGCTGGTTGTGTGAGCTCCGTTCTGCGCAGGGTTGCACCACTGTTATTAGGGAGCAAAAGAGTCCCTTTGTGCGCTTCTGGCTTCTTGTAAGCTGTTGTGACTGCACAATTCTTCCATGCTATTTTTCTCAGCTGGTCAGTTGATACTTGTTGACCAACTTTTTGTTAGAGGAAGGGTACTAAGAAGCACTTGATCCATCCGTGCACAAGAACTGGGCTAGTGCTGCCAGTGCATATTTCAAAGTAAGCTTGATTACAGATGTGTGTGACCTTTAGGATCTTCTCAGGATCTTGAAAAACTGACAAAGTGAGCAAGAAATTTCTGTCACTTGTGTAACACAGGGGAGGTCATCAGTATCTTTATCTTCTGTTTTCCACCATGGCCATATTGAGGGTTTTGTTGTTGTTGTTGTTGTTGATTTTGTTGTTGTTGTTGTTGTTTTTAAGTGTTCTGGCAGGCAGCTTGAGAACTGCTGCAGCTTCTGTCAGTCTTACTAAAAGCAGCAGGAGCAAAGATTTCAAAGTCTGACTGTGCTGCTACTTTGCAAAATCAGTATCAGGTACAGGGGCAATTTGGTGGACTGAGGTAAAAGCAACCCAAACTCCCTGCTGTCAGATGTCAGGTAAGAAAGATTTTAACAAACA
The DNA here is from genome assembly GCA_013399475.1 of Chauna torquata. NCBI lineage: Eukaryota > Metazoa > Chordata > Aves > Anseriformes > Anhimidae > Chauna > Chauna torquata. The sequence continues at coordinate 334,406 of VXAL01016726.1, forward strand.
CTTTGCCAGTAAGTAGTGCATGCATGCTTTGTATCCCTCATAAACCTTCTTATCACTTTTTATGGCACGCAACATCGTGTAAAACAGTTTATATCATCACCTTTACACTACTGCATGTTTTATGGATGCCTGTGACTAGATAAAGTAAGGTGGCATGGAAAAAGGTGAAGGAAACTGATCAGATGTAAAAGTCAGTAGAACTTTAGCTTTGTCTTTCATACAAACAGGCCAGAAATGTCTTAGTGTTGACACAAGACAGGTACAGACTGTAGCAATGGTGATGATGTTATCAAGTGCATATACAAACATTATGTCCAAGAAGAGAGAATACTGAGACAGTATTCTCAGGAGATTTGCAAAGATACAAAAAGCCAGACAGGACAGAGTTGCTCTCAGTGAAAGAGGCTACAAAGGAAATTTTGTACAAATTTATGGGAATGGCTGAGGAAGATCAGTGTAGACGTGGAGGAGATAAAATCTGTGAGGTAGGTAGTGGTAAGACATGAGGAAAATCTCAGATGGGATAAGCATTTGAAAACTCAGTTTTCAAATGAGTAAACTATAGCTGGCATTCTTACATGCCAGCATTTCCGATTTGACAGCCAGGCTGCACTTTGCAGGAGTCAGCAATTAGGGCCAAAGAAAGAAAGAAAACAAGCACCAAGTCAGATGCAGGAACAAGCATCTGGACCCTCCTCAGAAGTCCAAGTCTAAGACAGAAAGTATGTGAGGAGAGATTTGTAACTTACACGCAGTATCTATACGTTTTATGGACACTTCCCCAAAACGAGATATCAAAGTAGCTGCTGAAAGGCTGACATTTGGTACTGCTGTAGCCTGCCAACCATAGACTAGCTTGGGGCTCGTCTGCATGCCCAGTCATATTTCAGTCACACTTTACATTAAAGTTCCACTTATAAATGAGTTTTAAAAGAATAATACATTAAAATGGTTAATACGAGTTATAAACATACTGAACAAATAGCAGTGTGTACATAATTACAAGCATATCCACAGAACGTGTTAGTGATGGTTATAAACAATCTAGTATGGTACTCTGGGTGACTGAATAATTGTTTAATTGAGTTTCTATAGTTTACTTAGTCCAAAGTGAAGTGTGACTACAGTTTTATATCTCAGTGACAAGCCTGCTATAAGGTGCTTGGATGACCTTCTTTGGCTTTTCTGCCTCCTTGGACATGGCTGCTGCTACTTTTATCTTGCAATAACTGCGATAAAGTCAAACTGCCTGTTCCACTAATGCAACATGCATGACTGAGGATCAGATTTAACACAAGAGCCTATCAGCCTTGTTTAGAGATAAATGCATCGGTCCTGTACAGTGCGTGATAGTTCTTCAGTGAACTGGCCCAAAGCAAATGCCAGACTCTAATAATATTTGCAATCTGGCTGGAAAGAAGGAAGTCTGCTTCCATTGAGATTTAGTTTAAAGTGCTGTTTTCAGGTGGCTGCGAAATGAACTGCGATAAGGACCTGCTCTGAGCTGTCAGTTTGTTCTGAACAGAATCGTAACAGCTGGATAGACATAAAATTTCTGCACAATTCAAAAGAGAAGCATTTTAGCCCAGGAACTAAAGAAATGTTATCATTTTATATGAAAGATGCTAGTTTCCGATATCAAACAAATCTTATCTGGATGAATGTCATTAAGCACATGGCCATTACTGTTGATGTTTCTCTGGGGTTTGTTTGTTTTCTGATTGGAAATGAAGAAGGATTTCTGTGCCTGACTTTCTCCACTGGTGATTCTTGGTGACAGCACTTCTCACTGGAGCTGGGAGGCAGTCACCCTGGATTTTTTGAATACAAATGGACGTGAGAACTGAATTCCAATAGAAAAAATGAAAGGATAGTAATTGATTACTGCAGGGGAAGATGGCGTTGAGTGAGAAGTGCAAAATGAATCCTGGGACAGTTGTTTTACCATGTGTGCTACTTCTTTGGAGGTTTTAGTTGGCTGATGCCTTGACAGTGTGTGAAATTTCAATGCATCTGAAACATTTCTTCCTTAGGAAACAGTCCACAATGTGTAGTTTAGTCATTTATCCACAGGGCTTGCTTAGTTTGACATGTAGATGAAAGGTGCTCTTTCAAGACTGCTTTCTGTGTACCTTGCTCAGATGGGTATGTGGATTCGAGGCTGCTCAGGTTCATCTTCCAGTTTGGTTGTGGCTACTCCTGCCAAGCTTAAGTCGGGCTTGTGCCACTTCAGCTGAAGAAATTTTTCCATCAAGTCAGCTCCCACGTTGAAGACCAGGGCCAGCCAGGCCAAGCCAAAAACAATCCAAATTGCAGTTAGGCTCCTGTATAGTGGGATATAGTGCTTGTTGGGGTTTGTGCCTGAAAAAATCCAGGAAACTTCATGTGTTAATCTTGACTGCTTTGGACAACATATATATTCATAACCTCCCCTCCTCATCTCCACAGATGTGTACGTTTAACAAGTTTGTGTGATCTATGGACATTCTTTATTATTATTATAATTATTTTCTTTTTCTTTTTTTTTTTGTTCCAAATCTCAGGTTAAGCTTTGAACGGTTGGCATCAAATCTCTGAAGCTAAAGCTATATAATAAAAATAGTCACATCTAAAGTTATCAGGACTGAACAAAACCAAGTGTTTCCAGCTGCTGACAAAGAAAAATATAATCTTGGAATTCCACTGTTGAATCCTTGTTAGCCAAATTTTACTCAAGGGACACACAGGGGATCTCAGCTGATTTTGAAAGACATGGTTTACTACCTCAGTGATATAGTGATTACTTTTTGTAGTGTAACATACTTCAGTAACCAGGGTTTAAAATGACTTGGAGAATATTATTTGGGAAATGCAGCCATTTTAAGTAAATGCTTATGGGAATCTTAACCCCCCTGTTCGGTATTTTCACAAAATGGGCAGTTGGTGCAGCTGATACAGATGCAGGACAGCACCACAGCCATCCGTTTAGTCTCTGTCATCACTGTGAAGCTCCACAGTGCCCAGGTTTAGGATGGGATGGGTTTTTCTCTCCTTTCAGTACATGGTTATGACTTCTACGGGAGGAGAGCTACCCCTTATGAAGTAACAGAACCCACTATTTTTAAAAAATAAGCAAACTATACCTACTGTATTAAGAGCATTTATTCAAATAAATGGAAAGATAGCCCCTCGCATATCTCTGTTGCTATGTTTCAGCCTAGATCTTTGAAGACTACATACTCTCACAAGGGTGTTTTTTTTTTCACAGCTGTCCTGGGGCTGTTAGTAATATTCTCCCTACTGTAAGTACAGAGCATTTCATATTTGACAGGATTTCTTATTGGGAATGGTAGGCATTTGCAGAAACTAGCCAGTGTTAGGAGAGGATGGCTCAAAGGCTTAATACTGACAATGAGATTTCAGTTATATTCCACCTCTCACCCATGGATCACATTCATACCAGCTTGGACATAGTCACTGTTGAATGGGTGTTCAGTGGCATATGTGATATGAGTTTGGTGACTCTTAGCTTAGCTGCCAAGAGAAAAATGCCCATGTCATAAATTATCTCATTATTATCAATGCTCTCTCTTTTACCGTATTTACAGTGGAATAGATATCTACGCTGTCTGTACTTAGGTTTATACTAGAGTACCTAATCTCAACAGAGCTCCTCTCAATGAGGTGAGAATGCAGGCAGACAGATAAAATCCACCCACGTTCATCCTCATTATTACCTACTACGTAGTCCCCAAATCCAATGGTACTCAGGGTGATGAAGGTGAAGTAAAAGCCTTCTCCATAGCTCCAGCCTTCTACGTAACTGAAAACCAGTGGTGGGAACACTAGAAAAAGCAAGGTCCCTGTAGTCAGGAAAACAGCCACTGCCAGTGTTTGAACCACCTGAAAGATAAAGGGAAGATGGCAGCTAAATAGCACTGAGCATCTGTCTAGTGGAAATTGCTGGGTCTGTTTTGCTCTTAAATCACAAACCTAACTCTTGCTGGGAGCAATGTCCAAAAAGGGAAGGATAAACCAATGCTTCCATGCACTGCAGGCTGACCTTGCTGTTTATCCCGCACATAGATATTGTACCTACTCACAAATCCAAAAAAAAACCCCTCAAAATTAGGAAAAAAAAGATTTTTTAAAGCTTTTTTGCAATGAGTTTTTAAGTACACTCAAGTCGTATTTTCAAAATTACTAGAGCAACCACAGGAGTAAAATGCTTACTTTACGTTTTCAATTCAAATGGAGATGCTCTTGTAATCACTTGGATCCAGTCTTTTAGGAAAAGCACCAAGTATTGCATAACTCATGATACAAAAATTGGCAAGAACAAATTAGGGTTTTCTTTACCATGACTGCTTCCAAAGATTTATAAAGTGGCTTGCAAGAGCTCAGCCAAAAATATGTTTGGATGAAATTTGTGTGAAGTCTGTTTGCCTGCTTTTATTTTAAACTTAGAAGCATTCAGAGCAGAACTGTTTTCTGTCAGCACAGGGCAGATCTGTGTCTCTCATTACAAACGTCTGCCTTTTGGGAGATTTTAAGGCTAGCTAAGTTACAGCATATGTGGCTGCACCAGATAGATACACAGAATGGTCTGCGGATGGGTCATGACAGGGTAATGGCCCAGTGGTTTGATCTAAGGACTGAGGATCAGAAACTCATGGGTTGCCAGGGAACACAGTGATGGCTCTGGTGAACTTTTGACTAGTGCTGTATAGTCTGATGCAAACTCATTGCAATCATTTGAAAATGCCCTCAAGGGCATTCAAGCCAGAGTAGGATTTTTCATGCATGTGCCTATTGTGACTGGATGAAAAGCCAAACCTCTTTGTTTATAGAATGGAAGATCGAGGTATCTTTTTTTTTTCTTTCTTTCTTGCTCTGTATTATCTCACATATAAAATAGTTTGCTGAGCTAAAACTTGGGAAACTTGGCATGAGGCTACTGGGTGACTTTGACAAATCATTTCTGCATTATGAACCATGTCTCTCCAGCTGTATAATAATCCTGACCTCATTTGCGAAGCATTTTGAGAATTACTTATCAACATGTTGTAGTTGATTTCTGTTCTCATTTAGTTCATTCCAGAAGTGTGATAGCATTTAATTAGATAATAAAGATTGCATGAAACTCTATACTGAAATTCACGATATTACTTTTTACCCTGGCTTTTAGGAACTTTCTGATACCAGCATATACGGTAGAAAAAAGTAAGTCAGAAATGAGGAAGAACTGATTTTGATTCATTTCCCAAAGCATGATTAAATTGTGTTTAAAAGGAGATGAACCAATTTCCTGGGAGAAGCTTTTCAGAGTGAAGAAGCAGATAAAGCTCCAAAGCTTCGTCTGATCATAGGAGTTTTCCCAAAAATGAGGTGATAATTCAGGTGTAGGGAAAAAAAAAAGATCACATCCCTGAACTGCCATTATAAATCTCAGGAAAGGTCCAGCTATACTGGCATGAAAATCCTTCTGGTGGAAGATCTGCATGTATTTGAGGAACAGACATAGATTATGCAACTAGGGAACTTTTTGCTCATATAAATTAACTCTGCATTTGATGGTACCTATATAGCTTCACCAGAAAATCTTTCCCAGTGTAGGTAAAGAATGCAGTGATTCAGAGATTTTACAAATGAGAAAGAGGAAAAAAAGCATGAGCCAGAACTCTGAAATGTTTCAACATATCTAACATATCTAATCTCTCTTTTTGGTAACTAAAGGGGTCAATACATTGAACTTTTACTCAGAAACATGCATTAACTTTGTTATAAATGACCTTCACATATTATATTATTATCACAGTTTCCCTTACTCCAATACATCTGGACTAATTCAGTGACTCACCAATAAACGATAAGGAGAAGGACGATTTATTTACATTTCAAGAAGAAAAAAGGAAGGAAGTGCTAAATTACTGACACAATCAGGGAAGGTAATTCAGCCAGATTAGCAGGCCAATAAAAATAACTTTGCACAATCTAGACGTAGATTCTGAGATAGATACTGGCATAGGCTAGATAATAAGAGCTTGATTCAGCAATGCATGTATGTGGATGTATTCTGCTAACGTCACCAGAACTTAAAGACTGCTCAAAATTGAGGCCACGCTTGCTTAACAGTTTTGCAGAATCTTAACAGAATCAGGTTCTAAAAAGGCAAATCTGGAGTCCCTCAGGCAAAAAAAAAAAAAAAATTACTTCGAAGCGATCATATATAAATACAGTATATCAATTTTCTGATGTGGAGGGCAATGTAATTGCCGCAGTTAAAAAAAAAGTTACAAAAAGATGTAAGCACACTCCAGGAAACCCAGTCTACCAGCCATACTACCTGAGAAAACAGTTTCTGTTAGTTTTAAAACAGTGGAAAAACATGACAGATTCACACTGTACCTGGGCACGGCCTGGCTTTTGCACCCATCTTTCCAGAGTGATCAGATGAGCGTTGAGGCCTTTCCCCAACTGATTAAGGAAGGCCAGGTTGAGCGGCACTCCGAATAAGGCATAAAACACACAGAAGACCTGTCCTGCCACTGTGCTGGGGGACCGGTTACCATAACCTGGAACGAAAGAAGAAAATGGCTACATGAAAGGGCTTCACGGTCAGGCTGCAGGCCATCACGGGAATTTCCTATGCTTGGAAGCTCACTTCTATTAAGCTTCAGGGACCCAGAGGCCTATGATTTTCCACAGTGAAATCTGCCTACAAATTGTCATAGCTTATGATAGAGCCCTGCGCATTCGCTGCTACGAACAGAACATTTAACGTGAAAAATATTACTCTTAAAGAGTACCACGATTTTCTATAGGTCTCTGATTTTGTAGTGAGCACTGCTGAGTGCTTCTGAGCAACCTCAGGATGTGCTGTGCATGTACAAAATCATATTGCATGTGCCAAAGAGGCACTTGGCTGTTTTTGCAGGTGTAATATGCTGGATACACAAGAATGACAGGTATAATTTAAACTGATAAGAAAACATAACCCACAATAGTCAAGTTTGTCTTGCAGGTGTATTCAGTCCACCAATTTTATTTTTCTGTGGGCTTTACAGGACAGCTGGAGGAATCCCCAATTTGTAAGAAAAGAGAGTACCTCACCTATAGTGGTGACAACAGTTCCTGCAAAAAAGAAGGAGTTGCTGAAGTCCCAGTTACTGGGATTTGTAGAGTTTCCTTCTGGGTTGACCCCTTTTTCCCATGCTTTCATGAGGACCTGAGGCAGAAGAGGTCAAAGGAGCCAAGATGAGCAACCCATTAGAGCAGATCAGGAAAAATGTCAGAGAAAAAAAAAAACAGCAGAGAAGTAAATATTGCTTTCCATCTCGAGCAAGCAGAGCAATAAACAGTGCAGATAACAGGACAGAGTTTGACTAAAATGACCTGAGAGAGATCTTATGCTGACTTGACAAAACTCTGAAATAGAGCTGACCAGGAACTTGAACACTTATCACTGCAGAACTGGCCACTGAAGTAGGATTGGTTCCAAAGCTACTTGAAGGCTAAGGGGAGGGGAATGGAGGGAGTGCCCAGAGTCATCAAACTGGGAAAATTTAAGTGAAGTTATGCCATAAAAAATACAGACTTCCTCTCCTTTCCTTCCCAAGCATAGTCACCTCATTCCAATTTTAAATTCGGGCATGCGTAAATGTATGTTTGTACGCGCAGGGAAGGGTGTGGGGAACATGCTCATTTCTGTTTCCACCATGTAAGTACTAGTGAGGATGAGTTATGCTTTTTGGCTCTGGCTTCCCAGTAATTTTTAATCAATACTAGGCTTCTCCTGGTCTGGAGATTAGCTAATGAAATATTCTCTGCTATTCCAGATAGCTCTTACCAGGTGATAAAACTACTATGGCGAAAGGGATCCAGCTCCTATTTGTGTATCAAATATCCTGTTAGCTGCCTTAGTGAATAACGTGTTCCTTTGTTCTCCCTGAGGATATTCTGAATGAAATAGGTTGCCTTCTGCTCAGGGGCTGGAGTTTCAAGAACCTCCTTGTTTGTTACATACCAATTTTGAAGACCAGGTCACAGCCTTCATCGCTTTGCAAAATGCCTAAAGGACTTGTGACACAGTCCTTCTCTTCCAGAGACTGTTTTATGATGCAAGACATGAATGGGATTCAACAGCAGCTCCAGCTTTAGTTGTTGATTCCAGGAGCATGAGACCAAGGAGATATTCTTTCTTGATTCAAATATTGACCACTGCCAGAAGGATTGCTTATCTGATGAACATATCTTCTACAAGGTATCTGATTTTGCATTGGTTCGGCAATATTATCTTATCTGCACTGGTGAACTGGGTATGAAAGCCAACATTGAACAGCAAGGCAATATTAAATGTTGAACACTTCAGATACTTTGACAAGGTCAGATTTCTTGGTATGATGGTTGCTTTTAAGCACAACCCCATGAAGAAGATGGCATACTGGTGCCGAGGTGGATTATTCCTAAACAAGCAGGTTCATGTGGGGCAGTTATAACGGCTCCTAGCTCCTTTCCACCTGCAGCTCAGGTAATTTTTAGGGAGAACAGAGCATCTGTTGAATGGCCGATGAGCATTAGCTGTTGCCTTTGGGAGCAGAAGTAAATAGGTAAAAGCAATGTGCTAGAATTTACCGTAAGAATATGAAGCCTGCATAAAGCTATAGTAGGATGTGGAGAGAGTAAGAGCTGTCTAACATTTTGGCACTTGTACCACTCCCAATGCACATTGCAGCCACTCATGGTCATAGACCAGGATTTAGCCCTCTTGATCAATATTTATATCAGTTGCCTTAAGGTTGGAAAAGTACAGGCAAAATCAAAACAGGGACTTAAAACAGGTACCTCCTCACTCAGTGACTCTGCTTCTTGGTTATGCAATCAGCATGGCATAATTTTCTCACCAAAGTATGATTACCAGAGACACATTAGATCGCAGCGTTTGTACCTGCACTTTCCCAAAGTTCCAGGTTGTTCAGCTTAGGAGCTCTGGCTCAGGGTCACCTCTCAACTGGACAGTTTTAGCCTAACAAAGCCAATGTAGTTTATGGACATGGAATGGCAAGAGTTTGCTTCATGCAAAATCAAGTAAAAAGTTAATGAATTGTAAGTGGTAACTATTAGTAGTGATAATGAATATGCAAATAGAAACTCTGGGTTCATTCTCAGATTCCAGGATTTAGGTTTAAAGAACTGGAAATAAGGAAGGACCTATTTGTCAGCTGAGTGGACTGAATCTAGTGCCTGTGTCTCACCACAGCAGGAATACTGCCACTTTTTAGGCTGGAACTTCTGACATGATGAACAGGCCTCCTTAACCATATAGTTAACATGTACAGTGAGATGATTGCTTCCCTGCATTAGTTTTAGATTTAGAGATTTAATCTGGAAAGAATTCTATTCCCTACTACTAGCAACTTCTTAAGAGGGGTTATAAATGACATGTGAGTCAGAGGGCACCTCCTCTTACATTTACCTTGAAGACTATTAACTGTTGAAAACTCTGAAGCTTGGTGCATTGTAGATGATAATTTGGTGCCCTCAGCTGGTTTTGTCTGGAACAGCTGACAAGTGAAATCATACCTAATTCAGCTGAGACACAGCAAAATGTGACTGTCTGAGTGGCCCAGCAGCGCTAAGGAAGCTCCGCTGGAGCCACATAGAGGAGAATCTGGACATCTGTGAACCCTCCCTAAGGTTTCTAGGGTACAAGAGATTTAACTAAGCCTTTTAATCCTATACAGTATCCCAGTTTGGTTTAGAATGAGATTTAGGGTCTTCTCTACCATCATTACCAGGGAAAGGCAGGTAATACCACTAACTGGGGTAGCCAGAAAAAGCAGACATTTTTAGGCATATAAGTTCTTGAAAACTCTAGTCATTTTCTGGACAAAGCCAAATGTTCCACAAGAAATATGTCACAGTATTAGTCATTGGAACATTGTCCTTGTAGACAGAGATCAGGCACCTTCTGTTCCCTTTTTGATCTGAACTTCACTGTTTGCTTAAAGCCATTTATAGAATCTAGTTTTTTTGTTGATCTGAAGCATGTGCCTTGGTGGAAATCCTCTGATTCAGACAGTGCAATCTTGCATCCTGTTCAGTGTTTCTGTCAGCTTTAATGACCTGGGAGAAAGAGTTCAAACCATTTAGGCACCCAGCTCTGTGTCTGGGGAGATTTTGAGCATGAAGAAGGTGATAATTCAAGGATTTTTGTCCAGTTCTTACAATACTAGAACGAGAGGATTTGTCCATAATAATACCAAGGAAGGGCTTGTAATTCATCTCCAGATAGTTTTGAGGAGTAGCTTAAAATGTAATTGAAGATGTCATTAACTGACAGGCCATATTGAATAAGAGCTCTTTAGCACTTACTATAATTGATAAATGACACAGCTTATGATGGCTGACTTCATTTTGTTTAGAGGCCTGGAAGTGCAGGACTGCCTTCAAGGGCAATAGATGATCTCTGGCAGAAAAGAAGGGCAGAATTTCCACAGGTTTGGGCTGAAGTACCTTGGCAGGGCAACCTACTTGTAAGGTTTTTGTCCCCATGCATAATTCCCATGCAATAATTAATGAGGAAGCCACAAACCATGAAGCTGAAATGATTATAAGGTAGCATGAAGGTTCATCAGCAGTTTTGCATATTTTGGGTGTTAGTGAATAGGTCATAATAAAGTGATAGGTGGAGGGGCCTGAGAAACCATTGCCTTTCTCTTATAAAGTTAGTCCTCTAATGTTTTGGACAACAGATCAATTTATGACATGGTTCGCCAAAACAGTATAATTGCTTCTAAAAAAATAACGGTTGAGCCAACGGTTGAGCCACGGGAGCATGTTCCTCTTACCTGTACAAAGTGTTCCAGGGCTCGCCTATCCAAGCATGTGTAGTTCTGCAGGAACTTGAGCTTCTCCAGCTGGAACTGGTCCCGAGAGTGGGTCTCTGCCTGCTTCTCCAGCAGCTGGAACACCATAGCACCAAGGAGCAGGTAAAAGAGATACCCCAGTACCAGCAGCAGAGTCCAGCTGATCTGCCAGTTGGATACTGTGAGGAAGGGCATGCTGCTGCTGCGAGTCCCTGCTCAGGACTTACTAGGTTACTGTCCCAAGATGTGCACTACCCCAGGCACCCAGAAATCACACACCAGTGTTCCCTGCTACTGTGCTGGAGATTTTTTTAACAGAAAATATGGGTATCATGCCTATATAAAATGAGACTAACAGGCAAATTTTATCCCTCCACATCTTTTCTCTATCCAGAATAAAGGGAGAGCATTTACGGTTTAATAAGAATGTGAATCATAGTGTTTTCCTCTTATGAAAACAACTTTTATCCAAAGATCTCAATGAAATGAATGAAGCCTGACATGAGCCTCTGAGATAGGTACTGTCTTCCAGGCTGGGAAGCTCAAGTAGAACTGGCTCAGTGACTTACCCCGGGTCATATTAATGTAGAGCCACGAATAGACTCTGAAAGTCTTCACAAGTAAAGCCTTACTCTAAACACTAGACTTCTGTACGAGAAAACGCTATAAACTCTCTAGTTACAACAGACTCCCCAGAACTAAGAAGACTATGGAGCTGAATAAATGGAAAAGTCAATAGCTGCCGTCTGTACCATACAAACATTGCTGGTACCAGTGAAAGCAGCGTGATTAAGCTCATAAACATCCTGAAGTCAGCCTGGTCACAAGACAGAGCTTCTGTTTCTTTTTTAACCCTAGAAAGATCAGTCCCCTCCCTGCCTTGCCTGCCGGTCCTGAACTCTTTGTCAGATGATTCCACACTTGAACACCCCTTAGTCCACAGAGTTAGAAAAGGACCCACTCATGCCTGCTGCTTTCAGCGTCCGTATTGTCCTTTTAACCCAAATGCATAAGGGGGAAGGAGGGCTTCAGGTTAATTGTTAGCTAAAAAAGTATCAGAGACTCAGTCCTGGGAACCTTAATGATTATCAGGCACTGAAAATGAGCTGAGCTTGCATATTTTTCCATAGGAAGGCCCTTATGGCTAGAGTAATCCATGCCAGACTGCTTCTGAAAGAAAACACACACACACACTCAGTGAGAAAGCCATGTGGCCAGTGCTGCTGTTTTGTTAAACTCCCTTCCCATTAAAATGTTCTGGCTACAGATATCCTTCCTTTGCATAGTATTCAGGATTGTTTTTCACCTACCTTCAAACAAGAAGTAGTGCTCAGAGAAAAAGGCTGAAAAAAAAATGTTTTCCTTCATATCCATACCTGGGAAATCCCCTGCACCTTCCACCTGAAAGTTGCTCCTAGCCTCTGGCCAGCCCCACCCAGAAGAGGAAGACTGGTAGGCAAGAGAAGGCCTCTTGTCACTCTGGAAAAGTGAAGAGTATTGTGGAGAACTCCCAGAATAACATCTTGGACTTTGTTTGGGACCACTCTGTTGCTGTGACTGAGGGACAGAAAGAAAGCGGTAGAGATGTGCAAAATGCAAGGACTCAGAACTTTGGTGCTCTGGCATGGTTTTTTTAGCTGAAATGAAACATGGTAGCTAGAAGCTGTAGTAGCATTGATATTACCAAGCACAACAATAACATTATGAACCAAACTGCTCTGAAGCAACTGAGATGTCCAATTTACTTATCACTGATAGAAGAAATTCTCATAGCCTGTGCTGAGGGTGACTGACAATTAATTCTGGAGTATCTAGCAAGAACTAGATAGTGTCTTCCATAATTAAAAGGTACAGCTTGTTCCATGCCTTGTGAAATGCTATGGGTAGATGAGCCTGTGATGTTGCACAACTGCCTGTAACACCAGCAGGGCTGTCTCTGGTGAGAGATCCAGATGTTTGTTGTCTTACAGTTTGTAAGACCTAATTCTACCAGTCCAAGAGAATGTTAGCCTACTGGTTTTCTGGAATGGATGCAAACATATGCATATAGCTGGGCTGACACAGTTGAAGGAGATTTCACAATTAAAGGTACTAAACTATTAAGTTATTAATGAACAAATAAAGCACTGAACCTTTTTTTATGCTCCCTTCTGTTCTGTTCAGTTCAGTTCAACAAAGCATTCTAACTGCCACACTTAGAATGGAAAAAAATGTCTGCTTAGACTTAATTTTAGGATCATAATTTTCTGAAGGCTTTGCAAATTGAGTCACTAAAATTATCAAGTTGTGCTTACTTCTATATTTTAAATATTCCTACTACAAGTATTTCAGCGTTAGCCGTGTATCCTATCTGGTTGGCCAAGTGAAATGATTTCTAATTACCTTTCAGAGGAGGTGTTATCATCTTTGCCATGACTATTATTTGAAAAGCATTAAAAAAAATCAATTAATGGGAAATAAACAGCTGGAGAGAACTTTGAAAGACACATGGAATATGTGATAAGATGTGGCTTGGGGATGACATAGAAAGATGTGTTTCTGCAGACAGAAGCAAAAAATAAAAAAAATCAATTGTATGTGCACAAGAAACTGAAGAGTAAGTATGCTGTTAGGGATGAACCACTTCACAGTTGAATGACCTTACAGATAAGTGCAAGGGCGAAATCATGAAGCACATGTTTAAGAAAGTATTTTCACAAACTTGCACAGTTCCATACAGGTGAACAGAATAGTGTGTTCTGAAAATGTGAAAGGTAACAGTCTGTAAGTCGCTGATGCTGCCATATTTATTCCCATGGAAAAGCTAAAGAAATGTGTAGCTATAGATTTCAAGTTATAGAAGTCATCAATATTCTGTTTGCAAAGGCTTTTTTTGCCCTAGTGTTAGGTTACCACATTGGAATAAAACAAGATTCTGCGCAGTAGCCCAGAAGTTATGTCTTGTCACAGGTAAAATAAACTCAAATATATAAATTTGGATTTAAAGAGAAGACTCATGATTTCTGAGTTCTGAATTTGGAAGAGTGAGCTCAGCATGCCTTACCACATTGGAAAGGAAATTCGGCTTCCAGGTAAAAAGACATGATATATAATATGCCAAAATAACAGTATTAGCAGATCCCTTTTGATGATAGGATGGCAAAGCACAGTGTCTAATCTAACTTCTCTTATTGTTCTTTCGATGTTCTTCTGATTAAAAAATAAATAAAACCTGAGTTCACAAGCTTTAGAAATAAAAAATCCTGAAAGAAAAAACTGCTCTTGAGAATAGCTAAACTTGGAAGTTAACTGTTACTCAAAGGTCCTACTGTTCCAGAGCTCCCTGCCAACGTTAAACACAAGAGTGCATTTAGACTCAAAGCTAAGGAATGAATTCTCACAAAATGTATTTTGAATCCAGATCTGAACGTGACCTCCTTGATTATTACTTCAGTTATCACATCTTCCTCCCTCAATGCTGTTGTAATACATGACTGACCCAGCAGGACTTGGCTTTCCCCAGAGAAAATCTGAGCTGTCTGGAAAGGACAGATAGCAAAATGACACCCTGGCTTACAATCAAAGTCGTGAATCACCTTAGGTGTATTACATGGAGCAAATCAAAGGATTCAGGTTCTCCAGTTACTTCACCCATTGTTGTTACAGTCCCTAACAATTCTTAAACATGGTCAGATAATAACTAAAAATAGGCCTAAAATTAACTGACATGTTTTCCACACTCTGTGTTTCAAAAGCCAGAAAAAATACCATTGTGATCGGTAGGAGAGTACTTTACATAGACACAAATAAGCTGTTTCTAAAATAAGTAATTCAATGGCTGACAGATACCTTGGGTGATCCTGTCATCCTCAAACTTCTGATGAAAAATGAATTTTAGGACTAGTTTTTCTGGAATTTCTCTGAAAAGAACTAGATGACAAACTGGATGCAAAGATCCAGAGACCCATTCTTGCTCAGAGTATGCACTTCAGCCCGAACAACTTGTACCTGGAAATACTGAATTGTTTTGAATTTGCTTTGCTCCTTGAATGACTTTTAAATGCTACACTTATGACAAGTGTTAAGGAAATTATTTAGAACAATGTTAAATACAAATAGCAGTAACTTAGTGCATTTCTTCAGGCATGACACTGCCATCTGGCAAGTTTCTACTTCTGATTTTGTTTTCACTCCAAATTTAAGCCAGTAATTTTGACTTACTGATTTACACTCACATTAGTGAAAACATGGAACATTTTCAGATAAAGGTTGCCTTATTGGTGAGATTTCAAAGCAAACATTGCAGGAAGTGAAACAGAAAAAAATATCAGAAGAAGATCATTTAACATTGATTTAAACAACAATAAAAGTGTTTAATATGAAATAATCTAAAAATAGAAGTACAATTGTTGTGGTTATTAAAAATGAACTTTGAAAAGACAAACAAATTCTACGCAGAGCTACCCAAAATGCTATATCTAACAAGGCATTCCCAGATTTTCATCTTGTTGACACCATTTCACCAGCTGGAAATTCGGTACAAGTAGTAGCGGAACACTTCATTATTCCATTTCAAGGCCTCTTTCATAAAAAACGCAGAAGTGAAAAGGGGAGATTGAATTGGATGTGTCCATCTTTCAAGCAAAAGAAACTCAACATAAGGTTATGTCATTTTCTCAAAGCTGGTGAGCTCAAGGTTTTCACTAACGTAGTACTAGACTGGGCACAGATCCCTGGCAGATTCAGCATGAATGGGAACAGGCCCTTTAACCTTCGTTATAAATCTGGATCATAACCTGGCCCTCCCAGAAGCTATGTTGTTGTAGGAGATGTCAGTGGATGTCTATCTTCTCCTACATTAAACCATACGGAAAGATTGAAAAGGCCTTGAAATGAGAAATGAGATGAACCACAATGTCTGGCATAAATTAATCCTGGAAGTATCTGTATGACATCCAGCACTGTACAGCTGGTACTTCCCCAAGAAATTTCCACAAACAAGATTATTTGGATTTACTCTGGTTGGAGATAATAAATACATGGTATTCTCCATATAAACATTTAAACAACCAGCAGCTAGATATCATGGTGAATAGAGGGGAGTCAAGACCATCAGAAATGTGGGCCACTGATTGTTTCTTCAGTATGGTAAATGCTAGGGTTATTTCCAATTAATTGAGCAATTATATGAAGACAGATTATTAAAACAAGTAACTTTATTCATCTGTGGCCAACAAACTTTAATGAACCACTAAATGCTTTCATGAAGACAAAAGGGCTTAGAGGGGAACCCAGTAGCCTTCCAACACCTACAAGGCCATCAAGAAGAAGGAGCTAGGCTTTTCACAGTGTGGCGTAATGGGAGGAAGAGAGACAATAGCCATTACTTGAAATAAGTTCTGACTGGACATAAGGAAAAGCTTTTTTTTTTTTTTGGTGTGTG
This sequence comes from Chauna torquata, assembly GCA_013399475.1. Lineage (NCBI taxonomy): Eukaryota > Metazoa > Chordata > Aves > Anseriformes > Anhimidae > Chauna > Chauna torquata. The sequence continues at coordinate 350,675 of VXAL01016726.1, forward strand.
TTGAGGTCAAGCATTGCAACAGATTGCTTAGCAAGGTTGTTCAGAGTCCATCCTTGGAGGTTTTCAAGTCCAGAATGAACAAAGCCCTCAACAGATTGGTTTGCTCTCATAGCTGATGATGCTTTGAGCAAGAGGTGAGATTAAAGACCTTGTGAGGTCCTTTCCAACCTGAGTTTTCTTATGGACACCTTTGAAGAGCAGAGGTAGTTTTTGAAAAAAGTGTATGCTTTATTTCTTAAGACTATTATGCATGAATGAGCAAACTTTTCTGTCCACGTGATATTATGGAAATACCCAGAAGAAGCAAGAAAGGGCTATTTTCTGCATTTGTATTTGCTTATATGTTTTTCTATTATTGGATGCATTCTTGGTCATGCTCTTCTTATGTGTTTGGTATAATCTTAATCTCAGACTACTCTGCAAATCAGGCATGACTTTGCTGATAGTGACTGAATTTCACACCAATTTTACATTATGAAAAAAAAGAAAAAACAGGAGAGCAAACAGCCTTTTCTCTCTTAGAGTTAGAGGTGTGGTAAACGTTATGTAATCATCAAGAAACAGCAGTGTCACATAGATCATACCAGGATAGTACTGAGTTTGTTCTCTTAACTAGTTACTGAAAGCTATTGGAAATGCTTCAACATCAAAATAATGAGCTGTTGTACCAGTAATATTTTTTGGTCACCTCCAAATAAATTCACCGTAATGGAGATTTTACTGAAAACAGGAAAGATAGCTACTTCAGCCAGCAGTGGTTTGGAACCTCTGGTTCTTCTCTAGTGTGCTGGGTTAGATGGAGGCAGGATAGTGGTCCTTAATGAAGCTGTATAAAAATTAATTCAGTGTATATATAATAGAGTGTGTATATATAATAGTGACCCCTGTAAGAAGAAAGATAAAGACAGACAAAGATCCTGGTAGAAGATGGATAGTGCAATAAAACCTCCAGCAAAGCAGACATACGAAAGGGGGAAGACCTGTGGATTTTCCCACCTCAGACCAAATCCTCAAACTCTCTCTTCTTTTCTCAAAGCAACAGTAGATCTGACTTTCATCTCACCTTGTACACCGTACATGCTGCATAAGGTTTACCAATTTATGTGGTAGCTGTGCTTATTTTTACAGAAAATTGAAATGCAAAAAAAAGATATGACTTTAATATTTCTTTATTGATTTCATCTTAGTTGTTAATTTGATGGACATCTTCTGTAGATTTGAACACATCAATTCACCATGTACTTCTTAATAATTATGAATTTGCCACAGAATTCAGTGTCAACAACTTGAGGACATATACATCCTTGAGAATGATATGTGGCTTCTGCTGGTATATTAGTGTAATTTTATGTGAACAGCCCAAACCCTTCCAAATGCGCGACTATAAGCTTATTGCTAGCATGAAAAATGGCAGTTTCAATCTGAAAGTATGTATATCCCAGAGAAATTGACTATGTTTTGCACTACATTTTTGGACTTATTTTAGTCTGAAGTGTAAAATAAATTATTGCATAACCAGATATTATGCAATAAAGTAATATTGAGTCAATAGTGAAGTCACATTGTAAGTAATATATAACTGAACTTACAATTCTGTTTTGCTATAAGCCTATCAAGTGTCTCTGTTTATTCTGAAATCTGGATATTTTGGGAAGGTGTATATTTTGTATAACATTTAGTGTATTCAAATGAAAGAAAAACATTTTGTAGATTTTGAAGTGTAGAATTTATTTCCAATAAAAATTAATTTTCATATTACAGTACAATCTCAGTATCTTAATAATCTGATATGAAAATTATTATTTATTGGAGAAAAATAAAAATCGGAAGAAGGTCTCAAATCAATTTTGTAGGATTTTGTAACCCAGATAACTACTATTTTTGCAGACATCTCTAGATGCCAACTAGATGTAATTAACAAAGCCTTATGCAAATCCATGCATACAAAAATGGTCAATTTCACCTGAATTTGTTTGCAAGCTGCCAGTATACATATACCAAAGGAGAAAAATATCAATCCATCAGTAGCAATAAGTGTTCATGAGACTTTTGCTTAATTTTAATGCAAGTTGAGGGTACTGAGTGCAAATATTCAAATATCGTTCCCTGGAGAAATGGATTTTGCTGTCAAATACAAGTCATTTCTATATCTTTACCAGTTAAATCTGTACCTCCAAAGTAGTCATTTGTACCTGTTTCTAAACAGAAGAGGAAGGTAAATAATAAGGTCTTTGACACTTTCTAAAAGGAAATAGTGGACTGCAACAACAATTTCATTTGTTCCCCAGGCCTGAAAGGAGATAAAGAATATGTTAGATTATATTCCAGGATACGTCATCAGTTTTAAAAAGAACTTCACAAATACAAAACAAAAGAAAGGAAAAATAAGGTATTTAAAAACTTTTAAGACAAAAAGATCATCTACTCTTCTGCATTTTCATTTTCTCAAGACTGAACAAGGTAACAGAAGCATATGTTTGCAGAGTACTCCTTTGTAAAAAGCTTTCCAATTTAGTTGTTACAATGCTTTGACAATCTAAGCAAGCCCCTGTGAATGTGCGTGCTTTAATTCATCTCTGGTTAGAAAACAAATGGTAACGAACTACAAATTCTGAGCTAATCTTGTCTGAGACCTCTCATTATCTCCCTTACATTACTGTCACCAAGGATATTGAGCATTCCCATGCTTTCTGTTTATGAAACTTATTTTCCATTCCATTGGCTTCTGCACACATTCATCCTCTTCTTTTCTTTTCCAGCTAATGCAAAGTGGGGCCCTCAGTTTGCTTCTAAGATACTGATATAACAGTTTGAAAGAGGCAGGATCAATAAAGCAAAGAGCAAAGGAAAGAGCAGTATGTTGACATTTTTTAGACCTAGCAGACTTTGGTTTGGCTGAACCTATGCTTTCCCACATAGTTTCCTGCAGGGCACTCCATGTGTAATAATCGTGCAAGGAGTACATACACTTGCATGTTAATGCAGAAATGCGTATTGAGCATCTCAGTTGTTTGATAGTTTGGGAAGGTGACAACAGAGCACTGGACTGGGATTCAGCACACAGCTTCTATACAAAGCTGTCTGACTCAGCTTGGTGGCTCTGGCAAAATCATTTCTCTCTGTTTTATCTTGTAGATGTTTGAGATTTATTGAAGAAAAGTTCTGTGTGAGACCAATAATGCATATATATTTTTTTGCCTGAAGTATTTACTCTTCTTCTTCTACCCTTCCTTTCTACTTATCTGTATTTTACCTCTGATAGTTTTTCTCTATAAATAGAACCAAGTCCCCATCCCCACCTCACCAAAAAACGACCCTCCAGTTCTCATTTGCTTTGGATGCAACTATTATTGGAAATTCCTTATAGTCAATGATGCACAACCCTACAGAAGTTACTGTGCCTCTCTTCTCCTTTTGGTCTAGAAACAAGTCAAGAAAGAGTGAAGTGACGAAGGACAGAAGAAATAGCCATGAAGAGGCAACGAAGCACTGTTAGAGAAGCTCAGAAGCTTGCTTGAGATGAACTGAAAAGTCTTGTAGTGAAATACACCTCAATGTGAGACCTTTAGTCCCTTAAATTTCACGGAAGATCAGAGGGGAAAGTAGTGGGCAGTCTGAAATCTAGGAGACTCTACCCAGTCCTGTCCTTTACTGCATATCTTGTGCCAGGCTGCGCTCACAGGAAAAGGGAACATGTACCACTATTAGAGATATGGGAATAGTGCAGGCAGTCTCGCAACCCATTTTCTACTCCCACATAGAAAAGCCACCACAACACCTCATAAATATCCTCAGGTTCCATCACGGTGCTGAAGAGCAAAGTACTTCCTTAGCAGTCCTGGTCTCTTGATCTTGCTAAATCAGAATTAACAAACTTTTTTGATCAATGGTTCCTGCTATCAGTGGATCCATCCTTCAGATCTGGGAGGTTTTCCCTTTCCTTGCAAGCAGTCAAGGAAGAGAAGCCTTCTTTTATCTGCCAGGTTGACTCGAAATCCTTCTCAGAGCTTGCTGCTGAGCTGTTTCCTACCTATGACACGTCAAGTCCCTATGTGTTCGTAATATGCAGGTCATACTCATGAAGCCTCTTTACTCTTTCCCCCCTGCTTAGTGACTGGTCAAGCCATGCAGGTCTGCACTGCCAGGATGACCAGAATGAGCACTGTGCAAATGGGCAGGATGTAGCCCATCTTGTCTAACCGAACTTCAGAAGGATTTTAAAAGTGTTGACCCTCCTCTGTTCTGCAAGAATACTTTTCATGACTTCGGGCCTGATAGTTGTCAGTGTTGATATTGCTTAGTCCCTTCTGAAACTGATGTATGATGCCAGGTAATAGCCTGTGGCTGAAAAGCAAGCAGGATGGAAAAGGCATTTGAGAAAGATGTTCCTGATATGGTATGATTTAGGAGATAGATGATCACAGGACAAGATGTGCTTGACAGATTACTGTACACAAAATGGATCAGATCTGGACACTCTAAAGGCCTGAAATGTTTGTTGTAAGACACTTATCTCTAACCTTTTTCTGGTGAGCTGCCTATAAATTCAACTTAATTTCATCTGCAGAAGAAACTTGACAACAGCTTTTCTAAATAAAGACAAAAGGGAGCCCAAAGCCTAAGCGTGTGAAGTGTTTGCTTTGGATGAGTGTAAGGGGGCTGTTTTTCAGCCACTGTGTGTTTACCTGACAGTTTTACCTGATAAGCAGTGTGATAACAAAACCCCACTTTGTGACAATGCTAACACCATCTGCCAGGTGCTGATAGCTTGCTGAATAATGCTGTCATCAGCGCTCAAGTGCTGATGGAAAGTTATTGCTTCAGTAACCACTATTGCTTTCATCTTCTAATTGGTTGCTGCCACTAAAAACTATTATTCCAAAAGAAAGAAAGAAAGACAGAAAAGAAAAAGAAAAAGAAAAAGAAAAAGAAAAAGAAAAAGAAAAAGAAAAAGAAAAAAAGAAAATCACAGATATTGCTTTTCTTTATCATGATGAATTACTTTTAGGCTACCTTGCAGTGTCACTGTTGTGTATTTAGTGCTTTCTGCTTCCTGCCAATTTCACTTATCACACTGTAGAGCGAACTAACTTTATTGCCTACCTATGATTGCTCTCAGTAACTGATTTGGTGACTAATACCCATAGAAAGTTTTACTAGACCTTGATATAATGAAATACGCGTTAATGGCATACTCCGTTAGACACAGTGGGCCAGTCTGCTTGATGAGGAAGGCTGCAATGTAATCATTTGCATAATCTTTATTTGTTGTTAATTATTATGGTTAAACTGGTACCAGCTGAAAACCAAGCCAGATAGTAAACAAAGATTTGGAAGTATTTAAATTATTGAGAAACCACATTCAAACGCATTTTTAAGTGTAAATAAATACACCGTGCTGGCTGCACAGACATGCATGATGGTGGTTGGGAAAAACAGGCAGCCTTCATAGTTTGCAGCATATTGCAGCACTGAGCCACTAAAATAAATAATCTGAAGAACCTCAAGTGTTTAGAATGGCTGAGAACATAATGTAATACAACTTAAGCCAGAATCAGTTCTCACTTGTGTCAGTGTAAATGTGGACTAAAGCTATTTTAGCTTTAAAATGCTCTACTGGAGATTTTTGTTTGGCCTCCTATTTTTTTTTGGCAGGATTTACCTTTCTTTTGCAGGATGTTCTGTCTTGCTTTAATAAAAGCTAGGATGTCAGCATCAGTCTGGCTGTCTCCAGTCAGAGGAATAGATGTAGTTGAACTTGGTGGGGTCCTGAAATGAGAAAGCATATTTGTGGACCCAACTGAGTAAGGTTATTTTTCTGTTGCTTTATCTCCTGTCTTCTTCAACATGGTGGACTTTGTTCTCCAGTTATATTGTTAGAGATGGCACAGTTCAGAGTAGAATCAAGCTCAGGACATCGTAATGCTCTTATGTGGACTCCTGAGATTAGCGAATAGCTTTTTAGTTTGGTAGGGCAACATGCTGATCAGTTATAAAACCTCTCACAAAGCGTTAAAAATATTTTACTGCTGAGTCAAAGACTTACCACCAAATGGAAAAGCCTTGCATAGTGAGTTTACCAAAGACATGATATGACCATGCCATGTGTTTGCTTCAGGAAAAAATGCAGCTATTTATTTGAACAGATCATTAGTATTTTTGCCTACTGTAAGGGAATTAAGTTTTCATACGTAAATGGAAGTAAACAATCGCATAATATTCATGACAGTTGCTGACAGAGACAACTCCTTTGTGCTATCGAGTTTCCAGTCCAGACTGCGTTCTTGTATTTATGCAGTTAAAGCATTGACTCACATCTGCTTTTTGATAGACCCTCCGGTGGCATAAGATGATGTAGGACAAGGAAGCTGTTCTAATCAGCTAAGGATTTGGCCCCATGTCTTTAGTCTTGTGTAATGATTAAGCTCTAATGGTAAAATCAGAAATATACTGATAAAAACTACAATATGGAATCACAAATGGAATTAAAGGGAGAAAAATTATTTTCACATATCCTACCTTTCTAATTATAGTTATTTCTGCTGTTGCTTACCATCTATTGCAGTAAAAAGTAATTGTGCCTAGCACAAAACAGAAGTCTGACATCCTTGTCTTTGTGCTGCTAATTAAGTCCTCAGTCTCTGAATTAGTGAACCAAAATGGAAAAAAAAAAAAAAAAGAAATAACTATATGTACTCACTAAAATAGCTCATATGTAATCTACAAGGAAAACTCAAAANTTTTAACTTCTCCTTTTCTTCTGTTTTTTTCTTAAACATAAATGCAATTTTAAAGCATTACTTTTTGGGGCTGAAACCTGCCATATCTTTTGGTGTTCTAGAAATGGGTTATTTTGGAAAATGAAAAAAAAATCCTTGTCATTTGTTTTTACTTTGCACAGTTGGAAAAATAATAACTTAACCATATTTTCCTAACGGCCTTAATAGTCAGAACTGTTGAGCACAATAAGAGTGTAACTTCCGGAAGTGTACTGACTTGGCATGACGTTTTGGTGGGAGAAAAGGACATGGAAATGAGCACATTAGAAAAAAACTGAGAAGCTGTCAAAAAAAAAAAGAAGAGTAGTTTCTGCTTAACTGCTAACCTTTCACAAAGCAGTACCTCTTTTGAAAAAACATATACAGCCTTTGCCAAACCTGACACTCAGGCTGCTGCTGTCATTTTATGTTACTAGAATAATTTGTAGGAGGAAAACTCAAAGTATTTTAAGGAGACACAAGAAAACTTACCTAAATTTTACATCAATGTCATGAGGACAAAATCACAAGAATGAAAAATCTCTACACAGACCCTGCATACTCTGATCTCTCTTTCTTTCAAATGTTTTTATTTACTCGTTCAGAGTCCCCTTCTCTTGTAGGATTCATGAGGATTCATGAACTCATGGGGAAGAATGCCTCAGGCCAAAACGAAGCCACTTCTTTCCTATTGATAATGCAGCTACTTGTGTAAAGCTATGGGACAGCTTGTGTTGTTGTTTTGGAAGTTGGAGGAAACCTGCTATTTCCATTTTTTTGATTGTTTGTTTAAAGATACTGTTTTTAAAGAGACTGATAGAGGTTTATCCAGGTGTCGTATTACTGGTTTGCATTTTTCTGTGAATAGCCCAGGTATGCTTCTTACCTTGTATTTGAAGTTGGGTTATTAAAAATGACTGAATTGTTTTTCCCAGATGGATCTTCATTAGAGCTGGCTCTTGTGGTCTCTGGAAAACTGGAATGGGAGCAGAAATGAAGGTAAGAATATAATCCTTGCAGAGGGGATGTTAGTACATGCTAAGTAGCTACAAAGAAGAGCATTTTTTTCAATACTTTTTTTTTTTTTTTTGTATGTGTGTCTGTATAGGGCACTTGTTTACCGGAAGAAAGAGTGATTTCAATTGAAACCATGTGGTGATTAGGTTTATGCAGGGAACATGGCTACTAAGGAATGACAAACTCATACAGATTATGCTTTTAGCATTTGCCTTCTAAGCAGGGTTTGTAAAGCACTTTGATGTATCTGATGTACAGTTTGTAGAGGTGTCTTTAGTTCCCAAACTGACTATTAGCCAAGTGAGACCTTAGCTCATCTTCCATTCTTTCTTTAGGAAAAATTATTACTGAAATCAGTGGGAGACTGAATAAAAACTCAGTGAGGACTTTGGGATGTGACTTCTTGATGATAGCTAAATATATTGCAAATGGCTGTTGTGCATTCCTGTCCCTTCAAATATCATTCTCAAAGGACTCTCTGAACTAGTAAGGCAGGTTTCTGCCATGGGATATTTAGGGACACTCTCCTCTCTCTGGGTGTTTGCGTACACTGCTGTATCTGGTGCCAATCTTTCTATGAGTGGAAACACGGAATTACTCAGTTTTAGGATTTTTCCAGTAGATGGCAGGATTGGCAAGTTCTTGCTTTTCCAACTCTGCAGTAGTTTGTTCATTGTTGGCGAATGAATTGATATTTCTGGCAGAGAACTTGAAAAGAAATTTATTACTAAAATTTTACTGTATTACACTGTGCCAGGTTCAGTTTTGCAGAAGATACTGTGCCCAAGAGTATAAGTAATTTTCAAATGAACAGCTCCAGGTTTACTGATGTTTCTCTTTAACTCCTCAAGTCCCATACGATTCGCACCTGCCTAAGTGGATTAAATAACACGAAGACTCAGTGTAATTCAACTAAAGCAATATCATATTTAATATTAATAACATTCCATACTTTATTACGCCTACATATTACAAGAGCTAGAAAGGATGTGTGATGTTACTACCTACTATGTGGTTTAATAATATTTGGAAACTCCAGATTTCTGCTTTAGGATTACCTGATTTTTTTTTCCATTGATTTCACAGTTCTTAAAAATGAAGTGATCTAGGGGCTTAAATTCCATTTTCTGAAAGGGTGCTATATCTGTGCCCTGAGATACCTAGGTATCATGTTTTAATAAATCATGACACTTCAACTGAACCATAGCAACTATCCATGATTGTGTTCTTAGCCTGCAACAAATGTAAAGTAATATGACTTAATGTGATCCTTTCTCATTGCCATAAGTTTCTTTGCTTTTTATTTGCCACGAACAGAATTTGTAAGTTTATAAATATTGTAAGTCAGCTGATGGAAGTAATTTTTTTCTAACTCATGCTTCATTCATTGAATTCATTGAATTTCAATGAAAATTATTCTCCAAAATTATTAATTCACCTTTTTAAAAGGGGACATAGATCCAGACCCATTAAAACAAACAAACAAAACTAGACACTGAAGGTGTGACAGGGTTTGACCTTTAAGGATCTCACTTTCAATTGGACTCTTGGACCCAGGACAATATGCCAAAACTTGCCTTAAAGTGCTTAGGAGAATTGGGCACCTAAGAAAGGTGATATTTAAATAAACGAGTAAATTAGATTGAGTGAGGTGATGCTCAGAACCAGGAAATAAATATTACTGTGCTCAGAGATGGGCCTTAAACTGCTACTGTGTCTGGGGCGAGGGTTACAGCCAGACATGTTTGTCTGTGGGATCCAAGCTGTTCTCCTGCAAGTTAAGGAAGCTTTGTAACGACTTGAGGCATTGCTTCCATGTAAGAGGTTAATGATAACAGTACTAATCTAACAAATGAGTCTTTCAGCTTGGCAGAACTCAAAGCCTTTTTTTACATATCACAGAGACTGCTCTAATGCCTAGGTTAGAGGGATGGTCTGTATGGGGATAATCCGCATCCTTCGTAATGAAGTTGTGATAATTTTTCCATGGCACTGCAAGGTATGTTGAATCAAAAGGGGATGAAAGAGTACACTTGTGCAGTGGTTTGCATGCTCAGATTCGTTAATATTTAGGGTGTGCAACTTCCTCCTAATCTCTTCTCAGAAGCCAGGACTCTTCTCTTTAATCTGAGTGTTAGATGCTTTTCCAGTGATGAGAAAGGTGGAAATTTTGCTAATACTGCTCCAAATTGAATGGAAAGCCATTATGACAGGATTGGGTGGGGGCAATGTGTTAAGCCTGAAGGACTGGGCATCTCAGGAGACTTAGGCGTTGATGTCCTTGCATGAAAACTACTTTTCTAGCTGCTCAATCTGAGAAACTTTTGCACTGGCAAAGAGGTGAAACTGACTCAGTTTTTAAATGCAGTCAGCACTTCTTGAGTCTGGGTGCTTGACAAAGCCAGATGAAACCATAGGTGACCTAATTTAGCGTGATGATAGTCCGTCTTCAAGCAAGAGGGTGGTCTAGAGATCTCTAGAGGTGCAAACTAACATTTCTGTAATGTGTAGCTTGGCACTCCTGGCTCACAGTTTTGGATTTGGGTGGACATAGGACCTGTAGAAATCCAGTCTCTCTATCTGGCTCCTAAGCTCTAACATTATTCAAGTTCTTTTGATAATGTATAATTCCAATATTCATTCTGAATCTGTTTTTTTTTTTTTCTTGAGTTATATTCAAGAAGTCTCAAATCCCTGTTTCCTGACAGTTTCAGTAAAATTCCTGCTTTTTTTTTTCTGGAGATTATAGATAGTCTGTCAACTTCTGATTTCTCAATTCTTCTTTCATCTTATTAGCTGAAGTTTCACCCAGTGGGTGACTTGCTTTTTCTTTTTGGGTCACCTGGTGGGGGGCATATATCTGGGTCAGGCATCGGGCAGCAGCTGGAGAGATGTACACAGTGTTGCTGCAGTGTCTCCCTCGCTATGGAAGCCCAGGGCAGCTGGCCCACGAGCTGATCAGGTCCACCTAGCACTTGGGGTGGAGAAGCTGGAAAGATGATGAGTGTCATGGTATGAATGCTTCATTTGCCACTGCAGCACTGAAAAAAGTGGAGAATGAGTGTAAAATTCAAAGGCGTGCAACTTCTTCATTGTTAAAAACAAATCAGCTGTAGTTCTCCAGTCGTTTGAGCCTTGGAAGTGAAGGGAACAGATGTTCTGTTTAAAGATAGATGAAATATATTCAGCAAGATTCAAGCTGCTTAAAATCTGAGCATTTTTATATTTGGTTACAAAATCAAATTTAGCTTCACTTGCTAATTCTTAGATAAATTGCTCAAGTTAAATTGTTACCAACATTTGAAGAGCTTTGAAATGTCATTAATCAAACATGTTATTTCCAGATTATATTTTATCATCATGTAACACTGCAGAAAACTGGCAGGAATGAAAAACAATCAAGATAGAAAATGCTGCAAAAAATGTAAACGTTTCCCTTGCTTCACATAGCGCTAATATAAGGAGTAAATTTTGCAATCCAGGACAATCAATACTGAAACAACTGATGCTAAAGTCATCAGAGAATGTGAAGAGTTGTCTGAAAATATCTTCAAGGGAATCTAAAGTGACAGGAAGATTTTGAAGAAGAAGCTGGAGAGACATGGAGTCTGAGATTGAACATGCTGTGGGGTTTGCTGGAGCAGGACAAATGAGATCCAGTAAGAGGGAATGACAGGTTAAGAAAGATCTGGGTGAATTGAAAGGGAATGGATTCCTTTTGAGAGAAGGAAAAAAATCCAAAATTTTTAGATTTGAGTAAGTATCCAACATTTGCTTGATTCAAGAGAAATACAAGAACAGTTCAACAGTAGTGAAATTAAACATTCAGTGAGAGAAGTAACTTGAACAGACAAGGATCTGATGAACTTCTTAAATGAAAGCCAACCTGTAAGAAGAATGTATGAGGATGAACAAAGACTTTTTGCAGACTTGACAGGAAGCCACTAAGAGACATATACATACAATATGAGTTGCAGTTAACACCACAGTTTTATGGTGGAGATAACATGGACAAGTAGGGTATTCTTTTTCAAGTTTGAAGGATTATATTAGGTATTCCTTCTGAATAAAATTATTGATGATTATTTTATTCCTCTTCCTTTCTCTTTGTACTGTGACTCTGGGATTGCTGATTAGACACTTTTGTGTGTGGAATATAGAGATGGGTCATTCTTTCTCCACTTTGCATAGTTGGTCTTCGTTTTAAGCAGTATGTTCAGGAAAGATGAGATTTAATATTTCTCCAACCTTCATATGAAAGATATGCAAAGATAAATATAATCTGGAAACCTTATGAATCTACTCAACAGGTTAATGAACATGAGCCTGTTAGCCTCTACAATATACAAAATATTGGTTTCAGCTATTTTAAGCATATCAGATTTAGTAACAGGATTAACCTCTTCAATAAGTTGCCTTTCTTTTGCAGAAATGTTTTTTCTCATGTCAAACCCACTGGTAACCCTTATGTCCCTCTATCCCTTACTTCAGCATTGTGGTCACTGAAATCAATGAAGTTTTGCTTCTTACTCTAGTGGGAGTGAGATCAAGCCAATGGCTTTCAAAGCTTGCTAAGGCAGAAATGTTCACTGGTTATCTCCTTTATAACACAGACTCCTTTCGACACTTAACAATTCAGCCATTTTTTTTTTTCCAAATGAAAAAGAGATATGTTTGGGCATGGATTGAATGCCCTTTATATGTGTGTATCCTTCTTAAGCCTCACAAGGATTACTAGCTTCCCTTCTCTGTTATTTTAGTTATAAATTGATTTAATATAAAATATAATTTGAGGCTATCACATTCCCTTCCCAAGGCTTAATAACATAACTAAGGTGTGTCAAACAATAACAATCCACATGAATTATGCAGTAGAAGGTGATCAAAAGATTTTGTTCAAACAGACATATAAATCTTAAGAAAGATTATGAAATATACTTGTATCCTTGATGTGCTGAGATAGACAATTTATTACTTCTAATCCTGAAGTCTGTATTTATATCCATTCACACTAAGGAGTTTGTCTGAATAGTTTTATTGCATACTTATTCTGTCAACAGCAGTCCTAGATTTCTGACATGCAGCCCACTAAGTTTTAGATCTTGTATCTATTGAACACACCTGTGAACTAAATTCCTTCTTGGAAATAGGTTTTATTTACACCACATTATATTGTATATAATTTATGTGATTTCTACTTTTGTGACCAGTTATTCTGCTAAGTGAAGACAGCAATATCATTTCAGAAAGGGACTGTTGATTTTGAGGTGAATTAGAAACAAAGAGCTATTGTGTCTTGGGACTATGTAACAGAGAGGAGAAATTATAGCCTGAACTCATCCTATATAATCATTGTAACTGGTAAGTAAAGTTCCTATGTCAACTGGGGTCAAAGAAATCCTCGGAAAATAAATATTTTACTGTTTTATATTCTTAAAGCCTGTGAAATTGGAAACTGCTACTCTAAAATGTTATTGCCTCAAGTAAGGGGAAAAGTAAAGTTTCATGCACAATGGGATGTTAAGCCTGCAGCTCTGCCTCACAAAAAGCAGAAATAGTGTTTCTAATTCCATATACATCATATTGGAAATGTACCTGTGTAAAATATGTTTAAACAGCTAAAATAAGATCAACTCTCTGGAACTATAAGAAGGAAAGAGCAGTTAACTTTGAAGGATTATTGCAAGAATACTGATAGAAATGGTATTAGCTATGGGAAAATGAAACCATATACTCCTGACTCCTCTCACAATTTTAGTTCAAGAAGATGAATGCTCTGGGTCTGTGATACCTATGTAAGGATCAGTCAGTCAGTATCAGTCAACATGTCCATTACTTAAACACAGAGAAACTGTTTATTATAAAGAATATGCAAGTTTTTCCAAGAGACCATGTAGGACTGTACAGGACTCCGAAATAACCTTGGCAGTTTAAAGCCACCAGACACCTTCCCGTGTTCTACTCCAAATACCAGATACCCTTATCTTAGACCTGTCCTTCAGTAATAAACACAAACAGTACAGGTATTTGAAGGAAAAGTTTAAAACAAAATTCTAAAAGAACCAATTTTGCAATTTTGCTTCTGAGCTGGAGTGGGGTTGTGGGAAGGGGAAACCATCACTCGTGGAGGGCAGTGTCCCATTGCACTGAAAAGCTCCTGGGGCATTATCATATGCTCTTTTTAGTTCTAGCTTAAACTGCAGAAAATATCACTGTCCTGAGCAATGCATCAGGACACCAATGGGAAGTTGTTGTTCCCAGGAACAACAGGGCAAAGAGGTTGTGCAAGAGGTTCTTAGTTTAATTCAGTGTGAAGTTAGAGAGAGGTTCAAATGACAGTCATGGATGGTTTGAGCTAATTTGGCTGGCTTTGTGCTGAGCTAGACTAAAAACGCTCACATTCTGTTCCATCAGCTTTTCTGTGGGACTAGTAACCTTCAGCCTAAAACCAGAAATGAACAGCTCAAATTAGGTCTTAAACCACGTCAACAATTTGCAAAGCAAATAGTGCCGAAGTCTTTAGAGAACACAGAATAAGAATTGAAGAAAAGTAGAGAAGACTAGAGTTGGTTTTCATCAGCTCGAGCCATCTGAAAATGCTTTCTTGGACATCCTTAGAGGATTATGTGTTTCATTCTCTCTCTGCAATGATTAGGGGGAATTTACTATAGATACACAGAAGTTTCCGAAAAAATTAGAACGTATTTTACAGTTTTAAGCAAATTCAGTATTCGTTATTTAATGGCATGTTGGATGTATTATGTTTGCTGCAACACAGGAAACATTATTTGTTATAAAAATGTAGGTAAAGTGTCTCATCAGAGAAAAATTAACTGTATAACGAGAAGGAGGAAGAGAGAGGCAGAAAGGGAAAAGAAGGGAGATAGAACACCTCCATTTATTGTCCATGAACGTAGAAACCTGCACATTCTGGTATGCATTTTCATGCTCTCCACCTTGCTTGAAGGCTATGAAAGATCTGTTACTGCAAATTTGAATTAGATGTTTTGAAATCAGAAGTGACTGATGATGAAAAAACTGACATAATTACGTTTTTGTACTGCACAGGATGCCCTAGTGTTTTACAATATCACATGCAATATCATTCTGGAACAATGTGCTGCATACATGTAGCACCAGGACATTTTTTCAACAGCACGTCTAGGCTATATATTAAATAATCTAAAAATATTTTTTGATTTGCAGCTTCCTGGATACAGTCCAAAGGAGATATAGTCTCCTTGTTTAGCAAAACTGATGAATAACAGGCTTTATTTTCCTAGTTATCTGTCATGGGACCCCTGGTGATAGGCTTCCAGGGTCCCAAGACCAACAAGTCAAAAGGACTGAGTTATAATAAGTTACTTTCAATATGAATGCAAAACAACTGAATGATAAAAATTCATTTTCCGCACACTCATTTTTCTTGTAACTGGACATGCAGATTTTGAGTGTGGTATTTGCAAAGCATTCTGGTGTACTGCAGTTCTAATAAAACTGCATTTTCTTACAAGTAACTAAGGAAGAGAAAAATGACCAATTTACCTGTTAGTTGATAGAGGCTGTGAAGATTTGATAAACTGGGGATAAACTGTCATGGTATTTGGCGAGCTGACCAACTCTGTCCTTTCCTGCCGGGTCTAGATTGAAAAACAAAATTATGTAGGACAGGATTTTTTTAGAGCACTTAATATTGGCCTACAGGTCTCAGCAGTAACAAGGTAGGTCGATGACTCATTCGAAAAACACAGAATCTGAATCATACAGTATTTTCTTCACTTGGACAAACACTTCTGAAGAAAGAGAAAAGTGTTTAGGATTGGTTCAAGTATTTTTAAGCTCAAGTTACAGGTTTTTAATATGTAACAGCACGTGCTCACTGATTTGAGTTTCTTAGGGAGCTCAGATGTATGGATAGGTCAAGATCCAAGATATCAATCCCTTTTTTTTTTTTTTTCTAGTTTTTTAATCTTCTAATAGGGAATTGTGAGAGGCTAAATCCTGGATCTCTCCTGTTAAGGGACAGAGAAAAAATATGCTCCAGTGGATTCAAGAATATTATTTGCAGTGATTTTAAAAGTCTTAATTTTTAGACAGGAGGGTCACTAAAACGTTATCCTCTTTGTCACTAAACTGGTTAGGGATTTTAATTTGAAAAGTATTTTGTAATGGTAACTTGAATTTAAGCTAGTTTGGTGGTGCTTTATGGATAACTAAGTTCCTCATGTTAAGTTCAGTATTTATTTTAGACTATTTTCTTAAAAATACAGATTAAATTTATACTCATTGGAATTAAATAAAATACTGACTAAACACTTCTTTGTTTATAACAACTTTTCACAAAGGAGTAAATCTTCTCTTCCAGTTAATAGTATGTGATGTGGATGGACTGCATTTAGCAGTCTTTTTCATCAGGCTGATGTGCATCTCATGGCAGTGCTGTACTGTGAGATGCCATGTCACTGCTTGGAAGTCATTACAAAAGTGTCACAAGGGGAGCTCATATGAAAGCTATGTTGTTTCAATTGTTCCCCCTGCAGACCCTCTTGTGCTGTCTCCTGTGTTTGTGAAACTGTGTAGCTGTATCACTGTGTTATGAACTTCACATGCACTGCTTACTATGACATCTCTTTAGTTCTTTTTTACAGAAGTGATTAAATTAGACCATGCTGTTTCTGCTGGATTCTTAAACAAGCAATGATGGTAGTGGTGGGGCTCAGTCAGAGATCAAGGGGACACATACTCTGTGCTGAAAGTCGGTGTCCCTCTGGCAGCTTAAGAAAGCTGAAAGGTTACAGAAGACTTTGAAATATTGCTAAAAAAAGATTACATTTGTTGGGTTTTGTCCATATTACAGCTATAACTGCCATTTTCTAATATACACGTCATAAACCTGATGAAATCATAGTTTTGCCAGCAGTGAGAAAGGTTCTTTTTTTCCAATCTTCTCTATTCATTTTATGTTCCTTCAGAGTCTTTGGCATTTTTGGGACCATTCTTGGCTTTCCTTCATGGTGTTTGGGAGGTTGTCAAAACAGAGAGTAGAGCAGAATGCAAGGGTTTTGCTTTGTTTGTATTAGCTTCATACAAGCATAATTCACATTAGCTTTGTCTGACACACTGGAATGAGCAGAGGTGAATCAGGCCCCAAATCCCATCCTTCATACTCCTTTCTATCTAGTCAATTAACTACTTCTTTAGGAAATGATTGAAGATGTTACATTTACGTGAAAATGGAAGAAATACAGAGTGATTTTATACCTGTAGATTTGTTGCCTCTTCAGACCACCAAACTTCAAAGTCTTTTTGCAGCTTCACCTTGGCCTTTTCCATGAGAAGCTGCAGGTGCTCAATCTCTACCTTCAGCCCTTTCAAGCGATTGAACATTGTTTTATAACTAATATGAGAAGAAGAAAGGGTATTAAAGATCTTCCAACACATCTCTTAATAAAGCTTTATCCTCCCTAGAGCATTTACAGATTAGTACTACAAAAGAATGTATAATAATCAGCAATGCAGCGGTGGGGATGGACAGAATGTTGGTAGGAAGAGACATCTCATATTTTATGACAGTTTCACTAGACAGTAGGTGCAAGAAATTTATCCTGGAAAGCTTCTATTTCACTGAAAAAATCACTGAAATTGAAGTGTGACCAATATTGATTAACAGTTAAATACAGGTTCAAATACATCAAGCTATGCATTGATTCCCCTTCCAAACAGAAGCTAACGTATAGTCAGAGATTTACAGTAGCATGAAACAGCCAGAAATTTCCTCATAGGTTACAGGTAACATATATGATAGCAAATTGCTTAGAACTGATATCCTTGCATTGTTTTTCTTTCATCCTCCTGGCTACAGCTGCATTAGAGCAAACAGAAGGATTGGTTAACCAATGCATATTCTGCATATTATTTACACTTAGTCAGTCCTGTATAGCCTAAAGGTTTTCCTTAGGTCAAGGAAGGCAGAATATTCATGAATCAACAAACAGGGTTCACAGTACATTTGGATTCAAAGAACAAATTTCTAACACTAATCCTCAACGGGGGCATTGACTTATTTTTATTAATTTTTGACCATTAGCCCTACCATAAAGGTTCCGCACTCATGTACTGTGGCATCTTACAGATGAACCAACAGCATATACACGAATTTAAAAACTATCAGTGAACCACAAAGCTGACATTTTTTAAAATGTCAGAGAAAACCTTAAGGTTAACTGTGTGTGTAGAATTGTAATTGGAATATAATATCAGTATAATTTATCTTCTGAAGGATGATTTGAGGCAGAAGTAATACCTTTTTTTCTCTTCTTCAATTTGGGTTCGAAGTTTTTCTTCTACTGGATCAAGCGTGTTTAGCTCTTCAGAAGGATTGGAAACAGCTATATGGGAAATGACCAGATGTATGACCACATGATTTCTAAACAAGCAACTTTTAATTAGAATACAAGCTGTTTTTAAGAGCCAGGTAATGAAATGGAGGTCTATAGCAGTTTTTCTCTTCTGAAAATGTTTTTTCAAATTCTTTGTTTAGGCCTTACTTAGAGAGACTCAATAACTTTAGTGATTTAAATTAAGTTGTTCTGAAATTTTTGGAATATTTATTTTAGATATGAATAAAAATGATTTTTCCAGTCCATTTAAAAGTTCATCTTTGACATAAAACCCTACCGAATGCATTTAACCTGACAGTTCTGGCTACAAAGGCAAATGAGAAGATTCAACAGTAGCTGTGTTGGTGCTGGGAAACAGAGTAACAGAAAGAATAGTAAAAGACAAACACTGAAGAGGAAAGTAACTTTGGTAACCAATAAATTCAGACTATTTATATGAATAAGGAAAATGGCCTGAAACTGTGAGAAATTTTTCAAGGCAGAGGAGAACTGTGAAAATGCTGCAAGAGAATTTAGCCCAAGTCAACCTAAGAAAGCAGCTCAGGATTTCCCTGTCCTGTAACAGAGCTAGTTAGCATGCAAAACATGATGTGCTTCTGAGAGACAGCCTTTCCATCATGGATTGTATGAACGGGGTTCATTTCAGCAGTGAAAGGAAATGTATAGTTACCTACTAGTATTACAACAGTTTCTATTTCTAGAATGAATGAGAGTAGTTTAAGGTTCCCAAGAAAACACGTTTAACCTTTTTAACTGAAGAAAAATGAAAGAAACAAAAGATTTGCTGTATAATACATGCAAGTTTCCATCTCAACTGCTATTTCTGCCAAGAAAATAAATTCTATGTCAACCTGTCATTAGGCCTAAGGAGTGCAGCCTTTCTTCGAGGAATGGAATCTGTCTGGAACAAGAGGGCAGCAATGACCCTTCTATGCCTGTCAGCACGCCAGCTACAGCCATTAATCTTTTGTTGTGGCACCCTGTAGCCTAGTACAAATGAAACTGAAAAGCATTTTATTTCATTTAGAGCACTTAGGTCAAGCATGTTAATATAGACAGCCAAGATGGACAAAGTCCACACACACTTCTCATTTCATACATCTAAAGGCTTTGTGGGATGTGCAGATTACACAAGAAGGATAGGAAGAAGACATTTGTGGTGGAGATGGCACCCTCAAAAGATTAAAAAATAAACTGCTTGGAAGGTTAAAATGAATACGCAAGTCAGGAGGTACAAATAACATGGCAGAGGACATGCTAGAACAGTGGAATTATATCATATAGTATAACTGAACACAATAGATAATGAGAAGGCCTTAATAATCATGCCAGAAACTTCAAGGAAAGCAGTGAACCTATCAATGATTTCAAGGGATCTGTATTTTCTGATTTGTCAGATTTCATCCTCAGGAAGAAGGCACAAAGCAGCAAAGCGCAGAGCTACACAGGATGCCCGAGGGAAGACAATCCCTGCAGAGCTCCTGAGGGCTGATACTTGTTCTTCCTGTCATGAACATGCAGCATCCAGGCTCGAGAGAAATGTACTTTCACGGAACAAACCAAAATGCTTTACGGAGTTACTGTCTCCCAGGTGAGCCACGCTCACAGATCATGCGAGCGTCCTTAATGCACTCCAGTGCAAAGCCAGCCAGGCTGAGCTTGAGCCATCTTCAGCAATGGTTGAAAGGTACTCTCCTGAGCATGCTGAAGTGCATTTGGCCTATTTGCACAGTCTGCTAGGGTGTCTGAATGCACGACGTGGCAGCTCTAACCCTTATAATGAAGGGAAATAATGTAGAGTGGAAGACAGAAGCAACTTCAAATATTCTGAAAGGAGAACCTCCCTACATGAAAACATCAGCAAATTCTGCTAGTCATTACAGAGCGATGCAGAGCCGTAACATTGTGGCTTTCCTTCCCTGATTTATTTGGACATTGTTGTGGTTTAACCCTGGCAGGCAGCTAACAGCCGCTCGCTCACTCTCCCCAGGTGGGATAGGGGAGAGAATTGGAAAGGTAAAAGTGCGCGAACTCATGGGTTGAGATAAAGCAAAAGCTGCGCGTGCAAGCACAGCAGAGCAAGGAATTCATTCGCTACTTCCCATGGGCAGGCAGGTGTTCAGCCACTGCCAGGACAGCAGGGCTCATCATGCGTAACTTCTAGTACTTGGAAAAATATTTTTGCACTAGTTCTCAAAGGGCAGCTGTAGGCAGATTTGGTCACATACATAAAAAAAAAAAAAAAACAAGAAAAATGTTTTGCTGATGATGATTACACTCTGTAGAAGGAATTATTTGATTGTAAGTTACCTGCAGAAATAATAATAAAGCCTTTTATGAACATATAAAGTACCTCCATGATTCAAAGGCCTCGCCATTCTCAATCCTGAATACAGCTATGCACGTTCCCTCTAGGAATGTGCTGGTGATGAAAACAAGAAACACACCTGTGGTCAATGTGAGCTGCACAAAATTTTGTATACGTACACAATGGAAAGAGATGAGTACGCTGCAAGCTGATGTGGCCCCAGCAGCAAAAGAAAGCATTGGATATTTCATCAAGTAAACAGCTAACACTTAGATGGCCATCAGTGTGTTCCAGTCACAAGAGCAGAACAGATCTGATCACAGCATCAGGTGAAGGCCTGTGGTAAGTCAAGTCCCTGGACTTGCCTATTTGGGCGCTGCTTTGTCAGTTCTCTGATGTCTTTTCCCATTCTATTGCAGTCTCCATTTCAGCTTTTTGTCATGCCTGCAACATGCTTGTGAACTGAAGAGTATTTTGCCCTCAAGACCAGACCTTTTTGAAACTGCCTGCTGTTGAACACGTGGCTCTTTCCTGATGTTCCAGGCAAAGGAGCTCTATGGTCTGGTGCAGTATTTTTCAACCCTTTCATTTGCTGCTGCTTCTGCCTTCTCCTTATTCCCTGCTACTTCTTTTGTCCCTTTCATTTTCCTGAGTGCCCACTCTGGCCTCTTTATGCCCCTGGGCTCCTGCTGCTGACACCTCACAGCCCTCTCCTCCCACCAGCAATTTCAGCTACAGCTCAAGCTAGGAAGCTAAGGCAGAGGTTACTGGCTCAGGCTGTGCTCTGTATCTCACGTCTAAGTAGTAGCATCCCTCAGTAGGCAGGCTCAGATATTTAAAATAACATGAGAGACAACTCAGTGAATAGTCAGTACAATGCACAAAGCACAGTATTTGCTTACAAATTTAAGACAGATAACTAAGAAGAATTTATTTTTGCAACAGATTTTTCTTCCTCTAACGAGTTTCCTTTTTATTATATATATCTCCCTGCCCATACAGAAACAGAAAAAGTGTATTAAAACATCAAATCATTTTATCTTGGTTTCAGACCCAGGTTTCAGGGGTGTAGGGGATGTATGGTGTGCAGGTTTAGGAAAACATTGCCTATGTATACGCAAGGGGCTTCAGCTGGCATACTTCTATACAGTTCTGTACAACAGAGTTATTTTAGCAAAAGTCAGCAGTGCACTCCTGAGGAATACTAGTTGTTTCACATCATCATAACTGGACATACAACTGAGAGGCAAAGCTTATGAATCCTACATTTGGAGTCTTTTTTAGCAATACTGAGTCACACAATGCAAGGAAGAGCTTCTGACAGTGCTACATTGGGGAGTGAAATAGCTAGCAATATTTGCATTTATTAACTGCTTGTGTTTTATCTTCAGATACAACCCATTTGGCAAAATTAGACACCAGGTACAACTGATACCAGCTGTCTGCTTAGAGAGGAAGGTGAACCCTGCATGAGTTGACAGTTCATAGCACAAAGATATTTTTTTTCCATAAATAAGATTGTAAGAGGCATATTAAGTCATAATGCTTTTACTTTAATGAGAGGGCCAATTTTGGAGCAAAGTAGTGAATTTTACAACACTTTCCACATATTAAATCACACAGTACCAGAAAGAAATGATAGCACCTGCTAACCATCTCACTGCTTCAAAGCATTATGGAAGGCATGGATGAAAAACACTATTTCCAGCATGAGATACCAAGTGTAATCACCATAGTTTACTGCAAGCAGGCAACAACTTGAAATACTCTGACAGATTCTTGTCTACAGTCACAAAATTTTGTAAGAAACTCTCTGTGACCCTGAACTTTATATTCTCTGGGGCACTCATAAATTTCTCAACCTGAGTATATCCTGGAAGTCAAACTCCTAGGGATTTATTATCTTTGTGCCTCAAATAACATTGTGCCCTGCCCTCCAGCTGTACTTTTGCAGTCAAAGATTTTCATTTTTTCTCTGGATAGTCTTGTGTTTATCTGCTTAAATTTATAGTCACTTGAAGTAACCAAATTTAGAATTGACTTCAGTATCCAGTTAATATTTTTACTGCTTTATTTATCAGCTTTGCAACTTTTGGCAAACTCAGGCTTCGGTGCTTTCAAACTGCAGCATATGTTGTCATTTTGGCTTTTTAAAAAGAGCTACCCTTCAGTTGCTATTCGGGATCATCTTGCAAGGAATTCTCCTGCTTTTTTCTTATTCCTCCCCTAGGCCATGTCAACCTGTGTTTGTCACCAGGCACCACATTGTGTACCTTGTACAAAAGCAAAGATGGGTATGCCCAGTGAAACTCACATGAAAATGGAAAATACCCTAACGTCTGGAAGAGTTTACATTGCAGGTTTTAAAGCACTTTACCCTTAATCTTAATGTAATAGATTTTTAAAAATTTGGCCAGGTGGTCCGAAGTATACATTGAAATAAAGTCTCATTTTCAGTGCGTTATAAACTTGTGTGTGTGTAGGGGGGATTAAAAGCATGCGCATTTTGTTGCTTCTTATTTTTACTGTAGTCACTGAATTTAGCAAAAGGGTCCATCAGTATGCTTCTTCTCTATGTACCATTGTATTATTTACTGTTTTACTGGCTTAATATTGGCTCAAGCTAACTGACTTCCAATGCACACCTGGAAAGTGGAGATATTTTTTTCCAGGCTCTTTGGGCTCTTTTGGCTAAATACAGACTCACACTTCAATTCCCTTAAGTCTCTTCTTTGAAACTAGTCATCTGTATATCTGCTCCTGAAAATACATGGCACATGAAACAGAAGGCGTTGCCTTCACTTCAGCTGTGCTCAAGCCATGAAAGTTTCTGAAACCATTGTGGCTAAAAGTTCTCTGTTGGTTTCCAAATATACAAGTGCAATTTACTGTGAAGAAAAAAAAAAGAAGAAGCAGCTTCAAGTTTAATGTGTTCCATACACGCCAGTTGATCTAGTGGAATAGTAATGTAGCTAGGTCATAGTCAGGAAACCCCTACTAATTCAGATTCTTTTCTACACTTACTAAATGCATTTTGCCATTAGATTACATAAGATTATTATTGCATCACTTATCTTGTTCATAATATTAGACAAAGGCATACCTGATATTTGACACGGAGATGGCAGTTATTAAACAGTACCATAACTATTGCTAAGAGAATGAGAAATATCTAAAAGTGCTCAAGCTGCAGTCACACTGCCACAGAATGTAGCAGAGATACTGAATCTTAGTGTGTCCATATGTGTTGCTGGGAATTCTCAGATAAGCAGATGTACAGTTCTCAGTTCTGGTAAGAGCCAGACTTACTGTGAATGAGCAATATGCATATGCATACACAGTAAATCCTATGCTTGCACGTCACATTTAGGAATGTAATGCACACAGTAACTGTGATATCAATTCAATAGGTCCAATGTTTTCTAAAAATAGAAAACTGCAGGTATTTTACCTGCAGTCTGCGTGGAACTCCAGCCATGTTTGTCAGTACAAACATTTATGACAATGCACAAAAGCATTTATTTTGGGCTGTATATTGAATTTATAGCAATGTCATTTGAAAAAAAAATATTATGGAAAAATAAACATACATGTTTTATGCTTAATTGCTTCTGTTTAAGCAAGTAAGGGTATAGATGATGGGTCAAGCAACGTCACTTCAGTTCAGACAAAAAAGAGGTTGATTCAAGAGGTCAATACTCTGAAATGCATATGGAATCAGATCAAAGCAGTATCAGCCTTAACAAGTTTGACCTCTGCTACAAGGTATTAGTAGAAGACATTTCATCTGCAAGAGAGAAGTAGAGGACACAGAAAAGAAGTACAGCATTGTTGGTGAAATCAATATCCCATGAGCATGGGGTTGCTCTGTACAGTACTTAGTTCAACCCTTACCCAAATTAAGACGAAAGGTGTTGGGCCTGAAGCACCTCTATCATGGATCTGAGGGTTTTCTCTGCAGATAGGAGAGAGTATGTGCTAAGACACAGTTAAGTGCCTCAGTTAAGTGTACAATAAAGACCAAAGTACTGCAGAAGTTCTGTTTCCACTCACACACCTGGCTACTCTTTTAGCCCTCTGTAAGAGTTTGCTGAATGCTTTTCTAAATGCTGGTAATGATGTACAAGTTTTCTGGAAATTTTCCGAAGCCACAACCATAGGACTTTCATGTCAGTGGGAATGTTATTCTTTAAGATTCGTGTTGATATCGTTCAGTGTTCTGGCACATGTACTAGATCACGGCCATATACAGCTTGGGCAATTCTGGGGACCAGAGTATGTTTTTGGGACCCTCTGTCCTTGCTGATCACCTTCATACCCCACACTGAGTGCCACACTTTTGCTAGTACTCCCATGCACATACTCATCAGCTGCAGGAGCCGAACAGGGAGGGGCTGTGCTGGGCTACAAGCTCAAGAAGCTGCAGGAAGAAGTATATAGATATTTACACATTTCTCATCACTCAAACAGGTCTTTCCTATGTCCTGTGAAGGAAAGGACATCACGCTCAATTAAAATGTCCTGGTAGTTGCCAGCTGAGTTATACTGCACTGCATATGAGAATCCTTACATTCAGAAACAATTACAGTTCATCCACAAGATTCTTATCTGGAGAAGTATATCCAACCTCTGCACATTTGTGGGCTATTATCATTATCAGTAACTACTTGTTCCAAGTCATTATTTTCTTTTGATCTTAAACATTTGAAAAATTTTGGGCAAAGAAGTA
The DNA here is from genome assembly GCA_013399475.1 of Chauna torquata. Taxonomy (NCBI): domain Eukaryota; kingdom Metazoa; phylum Chordata; class Aves; order Anseriformes; family Anhimidae; genus Chauna; species Chauna torquata. The sequence continues at coordinate 375,887 of VXAL01016726.1, forward strand.
GTGAATTAATTTCTTCTGGCCATTGCAGCAAAATGAAAAATAGAAGTTTTGCATCAGATTTGCAGCTTGTTCTGAAACATCGAATACCACATTAACCCTGATATTTCTCATTCTCTCCTTGTCCTGTGCTTAAGTTGATTAGGTATAAATTGCTATTCTAGCTTTTACCTTTACCTTGAAAAAATCAAAGCAAATACAGATGTGAAAAGAGCTTCACTGTTTTTTTTTACAGTTCATTAGATTACAGTATTTATGTTTGTTATATGGACAAAGAGCTCTCACGGAGCAAACCTTTACTGATACAGAACCAGCCTGCTGCCCAACATATCCACTGGACATGGCCTTTAACGTAAAAACTCAAATTTGTGTAATCAGAAGGAAGAAGTTTGCAGCACCTTAAACTGTAAGTAAATCTTAGTTGTTCTACCAGCTTTTTAGAGCCAACAGGGAGAGGCTATGCCAAGGTGTACTGGAGCCAAAGCAAACAGGCTTAGGCATAGAATCAGTAGACCGTGCGCAATAAAAACAATTTTTTTTTTACTTGCTCACCTCAAGTCATATCTTAGAATCACCAAATCACTCTGGTTGGGAGGGACTTTGGGAGCCTGCCTCCTCAAAACTGGGTGAAAACTGAATCGGACTTGGTTCTGTGGGCATGTCTTGAAAAACTCTGAGGATGGAAATCCCACGAACTTCTCTGAGGACCTCTTTTAATGCATAACTATCCTTATAGCATCTTTTCCCTAATACTAATTTTAGGAGACCAAATTAGAGAACTGAGAGCTTCATCTCCGCATTCTGTCTTGTTACCTACTAGTCACATAAAGGAGTCTCTAAATAATAATGCAATTCACACTGACCTTTTTAATGTTTTGGAAAAAATATTTACTGCAAGAAAGCTTACAGAGATTGCAAGCTGTCCTAACAGTGAAATGCTAAATTCAGTGTCAATAAAGCTGAGAATCGGATTGCTGTGTCACAAGTTCATGACTCCTAATAAAAATATCACTTGATCCAAAGATGTCTTTTACTGTCTTTTGAAATCTGATAAACTGAAGCTGAGTGGGTCACATGGGAAGCTTAACAGGAACGCACAAATAATCTCAGAATTTTCTCTGACAGTTCAGAACAACATTCTTGCAAAGATTTCCTGTAAAGATGCAATGCTCTCTTTCTTGAGGACACAATGAAAGAGAAAATTCATGGCTGCCTCTAGAATTTAGCATTGCAGCTAGTAAAACCTGCTAAAAATAGTAACGGAAATACACAGATAAACAAATAAAACTACAAAACACCCTAGAAAGACCTAAAGAGAAACCTACAGAAAGAAAGGTCTGGGTGGGCTTGAGTCCTGAAGGGCCAGGTTTAAGAAGAGTCTTCTTATTATAATACACTCCTACAGTTTTAAAATTCATTCCTACATAATACTGGGAAAAAAAAACAAAACATAGCACCTGACAACTGACCTCAAGTACTGTGGCAAGGGAAGCATTGCTGCTTGTCTAGCTGCTGCTTCAAAACCCAGTTTCTTTTTCTGGATTGTGATAATCTTTACAAAAGAACTTGATACATACAAAAATACAAACGCTCTGCAAGAGCTTAGAGTTTTACCCATAGACAGCACTGAGCCTAAGCCCGAAAAAGCATGTGAAACTAAGAGAGTAAGTCTGTTATTGTGCGTAACTTCACAGTTACCTGAGGCCAAATTCTATGCTGTTTTCTTGTGGGACAAACCTGGAATAACTGCAATGACTTAACTACACTACAGTAACAAGAAGCTACAAAGATCCTCTAATCTAGTTATAATACCCTGTATAATGACATATATATGTGTGTTCAAAATGCACTGTCCATCAGTATTACAAGTATTTGCTTAAAAACTGATTTAGAAAATATTTCTAAAAGAATTTAACGTGTTGCAACAATTACACAAAGCAAATTCAAGAACTTCATCATTGTCAGAGTAAATCTCTCCTTTTTAAGAAGGCAAAGAGGCAATGATTTCTGAATTTTCAGCCAGTTTTGCTATTTATGTCTTCATCTTAGCAATAGTGAAAAATCATCATCATTTTTAGCAAGCACTATTTTACCGACTTACTGTCAGTATCAGAATTCCAAAAATAAACCTTAATGCAAAGCATCTTTGATTGTTTTCCTCTGAAATAACAGAAAGACTGAAAAAATGAAACCCATCATTAAAAAGAGTGGTCATGGTACCACTAGAGGACACCCTAGGAGTAAAATCAGTGCCTTGCATGCACAGGAGCAGTGAACTTTTACAAAAGCATTGCTGTTGCTTGAGATTTCAAGCACAAATACATTAAGAACACAACACACTGAAATATATGAATTTCTAACAGAAATCTTTCCTTTATTCTGAGGCCATTGCGAACTGACTATACTGCTTTTTTTTTTTTCCCCTAAAAGTAACGTATTTTATGGACTGAAAATACATGAACCCACCCACAAAGTTCTAGTGGAAGTGCCTTTGGATACCTAGTGGTACTGGGGACATGTTGCTTTATCTCTTGTCACAAAAGAAAACAAAAGAAAACAAAAAAAACCTTAAAATTCTGGACTTCAGACAAACTGACTATTTCTCCAAAGGTCTTTTTTTAGCCTATACATAAGATATCATTTTTCAGTGCCAGGAATGATGGCCTTAAAGCAGGCCATCTATTATTCTCCATGGATTGCATTGGACTTGTGTGGGAAAACACAGACTGCCACTTTTCTCAGCTTCTGTCATTTTGTGATTGAAAACACTTGTGTCTCCTCATTTCATGGCATTAGGACAGATAAAGACTGCTTCATATGAACAAAGTTAAATGGCTTCTCAGTTACAAGACGTAAAGCAGTGAAAGAAATGGAGCTCATTTTATTTAAATACGGATTTATTTAAATAAGAGATTAACTCTGATGCAAACCAGCAGTTTGGAAGTGCTGTGTGCTTTCCATTCACACAGATCACAGAAGATGAGTTCAAGACAGTTATAGCCTAGTCAATATTATATATGTCTGCAGGATGCTGCTATGGTTGCATAGAGAATTTTCATACAATTCCTAAGCATCCCTTATATACTTAGCAGATATAAACCACGGTGGCACAACCTTTCTAGTGGCATGACTATATCTCATTTGGGACAAGTAGGAGCAGCAGTTCCTGATTCTACCTATCCTGGTTCTGATAATGCTGTTCTTTCACTTCTAATCAAAGAAAGGTGAGGAAGCAAAATGAAGCATACAGTGAGGCAGGAACAAGGGCATAAACTGACACAAACATCCTTAGGACAGATATGTAGCTTTGAAAATGTAGGAAAAGATATAGAAAAGGCTATTGAGGGACCAAAGATAAGAAGAAAGCTCCCTGTTTTTGCCTGAAAGAAACGTGTGTTACAAATCTGAATGTAAAGATAATAGATGCCAAAATACTTGCTCTCAGGCATTTGCCACTCTAAATCAAATGCTGGTATGCATTTTTCTGGAATTGAAATGTGTCTGTTATTTTTGACTCACCTAGACATTTTATTTTTCATGAAGAATAGTTTTTTTTCAAAGGAAGTTTGCTCAAAGAGGTTCTTGGGAACAGGTCTTTGAATAACAGAAGAAATATAAAATCTTACTTCTAAAAGCCAATTTACAAAACCTAGGAAAACACATTTTTTTAATAAAATGTTGATGAAAGTAGGCCTTGATGCTGAAATCCTTACAAAGGATGCAAATTCCTTACAAAGACCCATATTTGCCATCTTTACCCATGTTAGATTGTACATATTTTTCCAAATAGTACAGAGAACAATGGAATTGCACAGAAAGAGAGAGATTAATTTGGTCCCAACAAACCTCCCCAGAAACCGAAAGGTGTTGCCCTCTCTCGATGTTTTCAGAGAACAAAGAACGGATAGGTTGCTAACAGTTTCAAAACTTACATAAAAAAAAAGAAGGGAGGCTGATGGAGAAACAGATGAATAGGAAAATATTTGAAATAGGAAGCTGCAAAACTGCATTTCAGCTAAGCTGAGAAAGTAAA